>BSBK01000038.1:1292500-1892500 GCA_027943335.1 Chamaecyparis obtusa | reverse complement strand
TTTTGAGAAGCAAACACCACTGCAAGACAAGACTTCTCAATATTATTGTAATTGATCTCGTAGGAGACTAGAGTACGGCTGATATAGTATATGGCCCATTCTTTCCTGGTATCATTTGATTGAGCCAACAATGCCCCCAGGGAAGTGTCTGTAGCTGAAATATATAGGATCAATGGTTTCCCTGGAATAGGAGGCATTAGGATTGGAGGATTAGCCAAGTACTGTTTGATCTGATCTAGGCTCTTTTGACAATCCTCGTTCCAAACACAAGAAGCACCCTTATGTAATGTCTTGTTAAAGGGTTGTGCTCTATCTGCAAGCTGAGAAATAAACCTCCTAATTGATTGAAGACGTCCTTGAAGACTTCTCATTTGGCTGATATTTTGAGGAGGTGGCATATCTAGAATTGCTTGGACCTTTTCGGGATCAACCTCGATACCTTTTGCTGATATTATGAATCCTAAAAGTTTGCCTGAGGTGATGCCAAATGCGCACTTCTTTGGATTCAACCTGAGTTGAAACTGTTCCATGCAATCTAGAATTACTTCCAGATCATCGAGGTGTGTGTCCCGTTTTCTTGATTTTGCCAGGGTATCATCCACATAATCTTCCATGTTTTTGTGCATCATATCGTGAAAGATAGTGGTCATAGCTCTTTGGTAGGTTGCTCCTACATTCTTTAATCCAAATGGCATGACGTTCCAGCAATAGGTTCCCCATGCACATGTGAACGCTATTTTCTCTTGGTCTTCAGGAGCTATTTTAATTTGATTATATCTAGAGAAACCATCCATTAGAGAGTATGTCTCATAGCCCGCCGTCATGTCCACTATCATGTCAATGTTTGGAAGTGGAAAATCATCCTTTGGGCTTGCTTTGTTTAAGTCTCTAAAATCTGTACATACACGAATGGACCCATCATGTTTGAAAACTGGTACTATGTTTGAGATCCATTCTGCATAATCGATGGCTCTAATGAATCCAGCTCTCAAAAGTTTTTCTAATTCCCCTTTGACAAGGAGAGCTACATGGGGATGCATTTTTCTGAGTCTCTGTTTCACTGGTTTGACGCCTAGAGCTATGGATAAGTGATGCATTATAAGATTTGTGTCAAGCCCTGGCATGTCTGAATAGGTCCATGCAAAATTAATTTTCTTCTTCTATAAGAATTGTACATATGCCTTGGTCTCTCCCTCTGATAAAGACTGAGCAAGATGGACTATTTGAGAATTTTCTTCTGTGTTCAAATTGACTGGCTTTGTTGGCTCAATCAATACTGATGATCTATCCTGGAAATAACTCGGCAAGTTATTAAGTACCCCATCCTTAGGCACCTCAAAGAGGTTTTCACCCTTGGATACGTCATTTCTTTTTACTATTTTTGGTTCTGATACTGCCACAAAGTGGTTTTCACCATCAGACCTATTTTTCTTTTTTTCTTTCTCTTTTATTTTTAGACTGAGGTACTTAATATCAGGCTCTATCATGTTGATTGTTGGTTCACTGGTGGAAGAAGCCATGGGTTCAAGAGCATTCAGATAGCAGGCAATTTCGTAATCATTCTAAAAAGTGAGGAATATAGGCTCTTGATGGCGCTGAGACCAGTCAATTAGGTCAAAGTGAACAAGGGGTAGGTCAATGACTGGTTCGATGTTATTTATACCAAAGGTGCCATCTCTGGTGACCATATAATCGGAGTTCATCAAGTCTTCTCCTAAGATATCTGAATTAGGATTCATCCTATCAAACGAAGCGTCATCCACTAAGGCAATTTGAGGAGTGCAATCCTCTAGTCCTACACTAAGCTCGTTAGCCGCATCGGGTTGGGTACTATAAGCATAGACAATATCTACGTCCAGATCAACTATTGCATCTGAAAGTGAGTCCCATTCATATTCATGGGAGTCTATGTCTGAGTCATCATTTGGGCCTCGTGATGTAGAAGCCTCAAAGTTAGGAAGGGTTTCCCCCTCTCTAGTGCTAGCATTGGTACTATCCGTCGCAGCTAGGATAGTAACACTTTCCTTTATAGATCTAGCAATCATACAGTCACTATTCGTCGCAGCTGGGATAGTAGGACTGTCAAGTATTAAATCTGTGGAATCTCCCCAAAGGAGATTTTTTGAGGGCACCCAATCATCAGACACATCTTGTTGATTAGAAAGATCGAGCGTATAGTCTGAGTCACTGTCACTGTCCGTCGCAGCTGGGACAGGGACACCTTTCTTCTTCTTACTCTCAAAACCTAAGCCAACCGTGGACTTATTCTTTCATCCGAAAAGAGCATGATCAAGAGGCTCAGCTTTAGCATCCAGCCTATGACTAAGGGGACCATATCTAGGATAACCCATATTCTTAACCATTGTATACCCTTTCCCATAAGCTTCAGGTGGAGGAGCAAAATTCTCGTTGTGCTTGTATTTTTCCTCGTGATAGATCCAGTCCCTTACGGAAACTTCCTCTTTCTCTTCCTGAATGGGGACCGAAGACTCAACAAATTTTCCAAATAATGTCATTGCTGATGACGAAGGCTTCACATTTGGTGATGGTCTCCCATAAGACCTAGGAGAGATTGGCATTTTTGTAAAAGAATCAATTTTATAATCTCCCATCCCAAGATCTATGGTCTTAAACCTCTACTTGCATTGTTCAAGTGAACTACTAGGACTGTCAGCTTCCCTATTCAAAGGTACATGTGATCCCACAGAAATGTTATTAACTGACAAGGCACTATCTCCAGGTATGCAAATTTCTACACCATTATGGGGAAACTTAACACACTGGTGATATGTTGATGGGACTGCTTGCATTTCATGAATCCATGGCCTACCTAGCAAAATGTTGTAGGCTAAAGGTCCAACATCAACAATTTGAAATAAGACATCCTTTTCTACTGGACCAATGCGAATAGGCAAAACGGCCAATCCCTTAGAACTTCTTTCTGCTTCATCATATGCTTTGATTGTGATCCTTTTTCTTGTGTCAATGACATTCTCAGAATATCCTAGAGCCAGCAACAAACTCATGGTACAAATATTGAGCCCCGCACCCCCATTTATCAGTACACGCCTGACACAGGTTTTATGAATCATGACTTTGATGTGTAAGGCCAAATTATGTGGGTGACTGATGGATTTGTCATCTTCTTTTGAGAAGGTGAGGTAATGAGGGCTAGCCAAATGGTTAACCATATTCTGGAATTGATCAATATCTAAGTTGTTAGGGACACTAGCTGCTCGCAAAGCGTCTTCAAGGACACGCTTATGCTTAGGGGACAATTCTAAAAGCTCAAAAATGGATATCTGCGCGGGTGTACGTTGTAATTGGTCAATACGATTATAATTGGAATCAGGACCAATGGCAGATTTGGGAGGAACGCCCTTAGACATCGGCTACTTAGACTTGCTAGTGCTAGGACCTTTGATGATAATGGGCGCTTGGGCCTGGCCCCTAGTGACAGCATTGAGGGACTGGGGCATTCTTTGTGAGTGAGGACCTCTTATCACCACAGCGGGTCTTTCATCAGTCATAGGAGTTGAGTCCACATTATGTCCATAAAGATCTTTCCCTCTCATCATATTGACACTATCATCCACAACTTCAAGCATGTTAATAATGTTCTCCGCATTTGTGTAGGTATAGTTGATAGCAGCCTTACCATGCTTGTTGTTAGAATTTTCCCCCTTTTCATATTTAGGCAAGGGTTCTTTAAAGGCTTTATGATCCACATTAGTGGTTAAACCATCCACTTGTAATTGTCCTTTTTCAATAAGGTCTTGGACAAGATGCTTGAGTTTAAAACAATTTTGGGTATTGTGTAGGTATAGTTGATAGCAGCCTTACCATGCTTGTTGTTAGAATTTTCCCCCTTTTCATATTTAGGAAAGGGTTCTTTAAAGGCTTTATGATCCGCATTAGTGGTTAAACCATCCACTTGTAATTGTCCTTTTTCAATAAGGTCTTGGACAAGATGCTTGAGTTTAATATCAATAGTAAAATAAATAAAGAGAGATCAAACACTTCACACAATACCTTGAAGGTAATAGCAACGATGCCCTAGCTCTCAAACCTTGCGGGTCATCAAGCATTCCAAATGAAAAGATGTAAACAATGCCAGTATTCAATAGTGAGCTCATAAACAATGTATAATGCCCTAGCTTGCAGCCCGCAAGCCATCAAGACATTTCCTCATGAAATGATCATAAACAGGGAGTACCACATAGTGAATATCAATAGAAAAATAAATAAATAGAGATCAAACACTTTAGACAATGCCTTGAAGGTAATAGTAACGATGCCCTAGCTCTCAAAGCTCGCGGGTCATCGAGTTTCAATAAGAGGTCCTCACTCACAAAGAATGCCCTAGTCCCTCAATGTTGTCACTAGGGGCCAGGCCCAAGCACCCATTATCATCAAAGGTCCTAGCACTAGCAAGTCTAAGTAGCCGATGTCTAAGGGCGTTCCTCCCATGCCCTAGCTCTATAATGCCTAGGCTGCAAGCTAGGGCATTATACATTGTTTATGAGCTCACTATTGAATACTGGCATTGTTTACATCTTTTCATTTGGAATGCTTGATGACCCGCAAGGTTTGAGAGCTAGGGCATCGTTGCTATTACCTTCAAGGTATTGTGTGAAGTGTTTGATCTCTCTATTTATTTTATTTTACAGCAGATTTGGGAGGAATGCCCTTAGACATCGGCTACTTAGACTTTCTATTGCTAGGACCTTTGATGATAATGGGCGCTTGGGCCTGGCCCCTAGTGACAGCATTGAGGGACTGGGGCATTCTTTGTGAGTGAGGACCTCTTATCACCACAGCGGGTCTTTCATCAGTCATAGGAGTTGAGTCCACATTATGTCCATAAAGATCTTTCCCTCTCATCATATTGACACTATCATCCACAACTTCAAGCATGTTAATAACGTTCTCCGCATTTGTGTAGGTATAGTTGATAGCAGCCTTACCATGCTTGTTAGAATTTTCCCCCTTTTCATATTTAGGCAAGGGTTCTTTAAAGGCTTTATGATCCGCATTAGTGGTTAAACCATCCACTTGTAATTGTCCTTTTTCAATAAGGTCTTGGACAAGATGCTTGAGTTTAAAACAATTTTCTATGTCATGTCCAATCCCATTATGAAAAACGCAAAAAGCCTTCGCATCCCACCAATGAGGTAAAGGATCTGGTATACGATGTTTTGTAGGATCCTGTGGGTGTGCCAAATTATGAGCAACTAATGTCTTAAAAACATCTGCATAAGATTCTCCCAATTTAGTAAATTGTCTCTTCTCCGTTTTAGATCTCCTTTGGTATTTAGGTTTGTCTTGTTGTGTTGAAGACGTTTGCAGCTTCATAGCTTAAACTGCATGAGAGAGGTTAAGAACTCCTTCATTCTTGGGTTGAGATGAGTCAACAACTCCATCATTGACCACTTGCTTGTTTTTGTTCCAATAGGAATTCTTTCTGTCCTTGTTACCATTAGTATTGTTATTTTGGCTATTGTTGTTATTTGTTGGTTTAGCCAAAATTCCTTGTTCTTTTAGGACTTCCTCAATGCGACATGCCACCTCTACCATAGTATCAAAAGAATTAAACGGCATTTTCTTGACTTCATATCTTAGTTCTGGTATTAGATTGCTCACAATGATATCAATTCTCTCCTCCTCAAGGATTGTCCTTGGGTATTTTGAACACAATCACCTCCATCGTTGTAAAAATGTGACAAAAGATTCCCCTTGATTTTGCTTGAGTTTGCACAAATCAAGCATTGTGACCGACCTCGATAAGTTGTAAGCAAAATGCTGAACAAACCTTTGGACAAGTTCTTTAAATGTCTTTACTGGAGGGGAAAGGTTGGTGAACCACTCCATGGCTTGACCTTTTAAGCTCCTTGGGAATAATCTCATCAAGTAGGAGTCTTCATGGTGAAAGGAAAAGCTCATTATGTAGAACTATCGAACATGGTCGTTAGGGTCACTAGTGCCATCATATTTGTCATATGTTGGGAACTCAACTTTCTTAGGGAATTCTACCATCACCACACTTTTGTCAATGGGGTTAGGACATATGGAGTCCAAATGAAACGTGCTCTTGGGAGGCTTCATCCTGTCTATATCCTTTTGTATTTGTAAGATCACCTCATCAGTTGAAGGGCTCTGTTTCTTGATCTTTTGATGAACATCAAAATTATATGGAACTTTAGCGCCTTTGTTAATAAGACTTTCCAAAAATTGGTCTTTGTTTTGTTCCACATATGCTTGAAAGGATGGTTCTTGTTGCATAGTCATGAAATCCATATGATCAAATTTAGCATAACTTCTTCCATGTTGTGAGCCATGATGTGCTCATTAGGAGGGTTGCTTTGAATGTCTATGAGATGACTGTCTCCTATGATGGTCATATTTTGAAACCCTTCTTCCTCTAAGACTTGGGGATCATGAGGGCGTCCTTGATCTTCTTCTAGGGCTTGGGGAAGGGGTAGATGGGGGTGAGTTGGTCCCACTATTGGTGCCCCTTCCATTGAATCGACTTTGGAGTTGTTGTGCGTAGAGTCTATCTTCTTCTTCTTGGGCGACTCTTTTCTGTATATCCAACAACGCACGTTCCTCTTCCTCTAGTTGTCTGAATTTTTCCTTTTTAGCAGTTTGTTCATCTAAATAGGCTTGCTTCTCCCTCTCAATGCTTCTCAATCTTGTATTTGCATATCGAGAGGTGTCTTTAAGTGGGGAGGATTGCCTCGAATGCCTTATAGCATTAGCTACATTTATGTGGTGATCACTAGATTTGTTGTTCTGGTCTTCGTGTTGTGACCCTGAATCTGAGTGAGCTTGCTTATGATGTCTCTCATCTTGTTGGTGAGCATCAAAATACCTTGCATTGTTGGGAGGTGACCTAGGTGGACTAGCATGAGAAGAACCACCATACTCTCTTCTGTGTCATTGGAAGATTTCCTCAAGAGTTTGATTCATGGCTTCTCTTTGTTGTCGGGTGAAAGTGTAACTCATGTCCATACTTGATGAAAGTGGTACAAAAGAGGTGCTTACTTCACTAGGATTAGCTTCCGGATTAAAACAAACCTCAGATTCACTCTTAGGAGATTGATCAAAAAGGGGTCCTTTTCCCTTATGTTGTCGACGAGTGTTGACGGGTGGTAACTGGCTAAAGGCAACAGGGGGTCGCTTCCCTTGATTGACTTGGTACCTTGTCATAACTGACATGAAAGAAAGATACTCTCAATGATAAGGTGACCTCTCAAAGTGTCAACGCCAAATTAGGATAATCAAAAGTCCTCTATTGTCCAAAAAAGAAATGAGAAGATAAAGAAAGAGCTTTACCAACACTGTCAAAGAGGTGCTTCAAATCAAAGGGTGAGTACCCTTGCACTTTTGAATCAGGAGGTTGGACTAGGCCAAAATATAATTGAAATTGAGATTTAAATGAAAGAGATTTGGACAATAAGAGCACTAAAATTTTCCAAGAATGTAGCTAACAATCTTAGAGATGAACCTTGTCACCAAGAATGACCTTCTAACTTGACAATTATTTCAAAGTGATTTCGTAAATCAAATGATGCTATCTCGGAGGACTAAAACCAAAAATTTAGAGTCAAGACAGGTCTCAAACCTCAGGGCAAGAAGCCTACTCTAAGACCTAACCTGATTATCAGCGACTGAAACTGACCAAACTGTAAGTACAGCAGAAATTAACCAGGCGATATACTCCAGGCTACTGGGGCGATATACCTATAACCGCGTGATACTTCGCACGACGCCAGGTGATACACCTCAGTACTGGCGGGCGATATACTCTAGGTAGGTCGGGTGATAGTCCGTCAAGGGTGAACTATCGCGCGATATTTCTCTTCAAAGAAGGTGATATTTCTAGCAAGCGCGAAGTATCGCACGATATTTCACTTTACAGAGTGCGATACTGTTGCAGAATTGTTCAACTCTTGACCAGAATTGTGTAAAATTTGCATTTTTGAGTCTGCTTGGTCAAAATTTTCAGTCTGAGGGTTGATGTTTTTTATTTCAGTCACAATATCAGCAAAATTTTGGCAGGTTTGCAAATAGTGAGGGATCAAACATGTCTCAAACACTTGAAACAAGGGCAAAAGCAACCTTGCCAAGATAAACACTTGTGATATCAGAATTGAAAAAGCACCCTATGAATGCTACCGATTGTTTGTATGTAAGAACGTTTGCACTGGTATCACACAACCGAAGATAATTCAAGCAAATCTATCTTAAAAAGTCAAGGCTCAATACTTACCAACTTAGCCCACAACTTGATGCCCCCTCGTCTCACACCAAGTGGTTACCCACAAGAGATGTTGGCTTTGTAGTGGAAATGTCAAATGACACAACCAAAGGGACACATATGGTGAGTATCTTAAGGTGATCCGGGTAAACCACTTGGATCAATCCTTGCACTAAGAAGATAAGCGGCTAAACAAGGTGGCTTCTATCTAATGGTTCTTAATAAGAATTTCTGTTCACAACACCCCTCTTGCTCCTCATAAAGGACTGGGACCTTGCGGCCTCAAGAGTACCTTATGCATTCTTGTTCAATGTTTTCCCCATGGTCGCAATCCCATGAGCTACTCACATCAAATGAAGATAAGTGTTATGTCTACCAAGGTTTTTGGTGTCCTTGATAGCCTTGAGATTATAGTGAGTTGGAATCACTTGCCACCAAGGAAAATGATGACAAGGTTGTCCCCACTTGAGTCGTTCCTCTTGATTGTTCAAGAGTAGGCCCGCTAAAATATTCCTAAACTAAACAAAAATAGATAATTTATGAGGTTCAAGGTTTTTGGTTCACCTCAAGGGTGAAGAGCATACTCCCCTATCTCAAAAACTTCTCCCAAACACACCAAGAAAAGAGATTCAATTACTCCCTTGCTTTCAAAACCTTAAGATGGGTCAAGATTTTCTGGTTCACCTAAAGGTGAAGAGCATACTTCTCCTACCACCTCAAAATCTCTTTCACAAAGTTTTAAAGATTCCTAATACAATTAGTGAATGCCACACTTGAAAGGAAAGCAAATAAACAAGCAAGAAATTTTTTTATTTTTTATTTTATGCTTGGGCAGCCCTGCAAAAATTGTTAGTAGCCCTCTTTGACATGCATTTTTAGCAAATTTCAAGCAATGAGAGCACCTACAAACACAACTTGTTAGACCAACAAGGTTAGCAAAATCAAAATCCAAATGTAAATATGCAATAAACTGATAGATTCAAGCTAAAAGATGCAGGTTAGACCTATCAAAATGCAGTAAAATAAACCAACAAACTAAAATGATCAAATTCGGAAGATAAAACTGGAAATGCAAGTCTCTGTCAGATCAGGTGATATACCTCAGACTTCACCAGTATCGCACGACACAGTTTCCTATAGTCACGTGATATACCTCAGTCTGGGCGATACTTCGCACGACGCCAGGCGATATACTTCAGTACTGGCGGGCAATTCTTCTCTTACGCGAAGTGTCGCACCGTTATGTAAAGGTATATCGCGTGATATACTGAGAAGTATCGCACGATATACTAAGAAGTATCACGCGATATACTGAGAAATATCGCACGATATTCTAAGACAGAAAACTAGAACTGCAAAATTTTCAAAAAATAATCCGAAAAATGATAAAAATGCAAATGAAACAAAGGACAAAGCCTATCTACTCTGCCCCATGGTGGGTGTCAGAAATGTACAGACTAAAATGGTGCACTTCTATGAACCATTACATGCAAGGTTGCTCAAGAATGAGACCTCACAAAGCGGCTCATAGCTCTCTATGCATGGAGTTGCAAGGGACTATGATGTGTTTGCTCTCAGCTAGAGCTACAAGCTTGTGACCTTGCTAGTCAACCACACAATGAGAGATTCAAGTGAGGACAAGGGCAAGAGTGCCAATATCTTCAAGAATCACTATGAAGATGCAATGCAATGCAACTACAATGAGAATGCAATCTAAGCTATGAAAGGAAAGTACAATGCAACTAATCTATGAAAGGAAAGAACAAGTGTTACAAATCCCTCCTATTAAGCTATGTGAGATTAATCTATTGCATAAAGAAAATCTATACTAAGAATGTCATTATCATGCAACTAAGAAAGAAAATATGCAACTAAATGATGAAAGCAACAAGTCTTCAATATCCTCAAAAGCTCCAAATGCACCTAAAACTTGCAGCATAACATTAGCATAAAAACATGGTATATGCAAATGGAGGAGAGAGCTCTCCTTTTATAAGAAATGAGGTGAAATGGACCATTGAGATTAAGAGGCAAAAAGTCTTAATCGACGGTGGAGCTTGAAAGAGGAGCAATCCATGTGCACAAGTATCCTCCAATGAGAGTGAAGTGTTGACTTTTGAGCCTCATGTGAGACAAAAAGTATTTTTTTCTTTTTTGTAAAATAGGAATAATGGTTTATTTGTGCAACTTAGGATAAGAGGAAAGGTGGGCTTTTTATTTAATTAAAAGGGGAGGAAATATTCTTTTTAATCAAATAAAGACTTAGGATAAATGGTTAGCCCAAGGATAAAAATCCAATATATGATCGAATTTAAGATTTAATCAAGAAATTGATATTGTTGAAAATATTGATTTATTGATAAAAATGATTCAGGATTGATAAATCAAATAAATGGGGCCCAAAGTCTAGGCGACCATTTTAGGGTGCATACACACATACATAATTGTAGATGAGGATCAGTAATAGGGTGCCAGGTATTGCGTAGATCCTTTGGATCTAACCCCATATTTTCCTTCCTTGCAGGTTTTGGATCATACAAGAGCATACTGGATTGAACCTCAAGTCAACACTTCATTACTTCAGGCAATTTTTGGTACCTTCATTATTTATGTTCATCCACTTATGTATGTTTGTATTCATTCATATTCTTTTGAAAGTTAGCTATTAGCGACCATATATGATGATTTTTTATGTTTTTGGGTCATTTGATGAAAATATGTAAAAGTTTCTTAAAAGTTTATATTTTTTATTTCAATTTTTAAAATCATAAAATGAATAAAATTTAAAGATAACAAATTAAGATAATCTTTGTCTTCACTTAAAATAAAAACATAAAGCTCATAAAGCATGGTAAAAGAGGGCCCTAACTGTGGTAAAATGGGAAAGTTGCCACCTTGCACTGCTCTTCATATGGTAGCTATGAAGGAACTATGTTATAAAATTTCAAGGCATGAAATTTTATACTTTTTGACATCATATTTTTTTCTCCTTGGCATTGAGTTTACAATGTGGGGGACTCAAAGAAAATATATGTACAATTATAAAATTTAATGCCTTGAAATTTTGCATGAAATTTTATAACATAGTTCCTTAGCATTTGATCTTTATATGGCAGCCATGACTTGAGGTAGGCATTCGAGCTTTGTCTTCTCATTAACTCCATTTCATTTTGATGGCATTTGTTGATTTAATGGCAAAATATGAATGTTAATACTGGCATTGTTAATATGAATATTCACTATGTGGTACTCCTCATTTATGATCATTTCATGAGGAAATATCTTGATGGCTCGCGGGCTGCAAGCTAGAGCATCATGCATTGTTTATGAGCTCACTATTTGAGCACATCATGTCCCTATTTGATTGGTCGGTGCTCTGTTTGTTATATTGATGCTATTAGATCAAATAGGGACATCAGTAATAAAATAATACACTTACTATTTTGAATTTGAGCTCTGGCATCATGCAATGTTATTGTTGTCAAAATAGTAAGTGTATTAATGTATGATCTAATAGCAGCAACCTCATTGATCATTACCTTTGACTCCTTCATCATTATAGAAGAGATAACTACCTACAACTATATTTCATAATTCCTCCTTTGAAATCATAGGTTAGTTTAACTATTGGACAATGAGCTGATAAGAGTTTCGAATAGATTTGAATAAAAATTAAGAGTATTGAATTTTATCATGCAATATTATTGTTGTCATTGCATGTTTGTTGATGTTGTGCACCATATATTATTTTATACACTGTTTATTTCATTGAGACTGTGAGCTATTGTAGTTGACTATATTCTTTTGGGGTCTGATCTATTGTAGTTGTTTCTTTTTTTTTGAATCATTGTTTACAATTACTTTTGATGCAATATTTGTGTGAAGAACAAGAACAAAATGGTGAACGAGTGTATTTGACAAAGATAAACATGACACATTTTGTTGGGTTGATTGGGTTGGCCTAGTGTCATTTACATGGTCTGGCAAAATATTAAGCAATGAGCTCATGAACAGTCATCCTACTACTTACACTACAATTTCTATGTCCACTTACAATAATAAATTACAGAGTTTCACCGCAATTTCTATGTCCACTGCCATTAAAATATATCACTCCTCATGTTATATAGGCATCCTTCTCATTAAGTGTTGCCATTAAAATATATCACTCCTCCTGTTATATAATGTATATGCATACTTGTTTAAAATGAAACAAATATTGCATCAAAAGTAATTGTAAACAATTATTCAAAAAAAAAAGAAACAACTACAATAGATCAGACCCCAAAAGAATACAGTCAACTACAATAACTCATAGTCTTAATGAAATAAACAGTGTATAAAACAATATATGGTGAACAACAACAGCAAGCATGCAATGACAGAAATAACATTGCATGATGCCCGAGCTCAAATTCAAAACACTAAGTGTATTAATGTATGATCTAATAGTAGCAACCTCATTGATCATTACCTTTCACTCCTCCATCATTATAGAAGAGATAGTACCTACAACTAGGGCATCATGCATTGTTTATGAGCTCACTGTTTGAGCACCTCATGTCCCTATTTGATTGGTCAGTGCTCAAACAGTGAGCTCATAAATAATGCATGATGCCCTAGCTTGCAGCCTGCAAGCCATCAAGACATTTCCTCATGAAATGATCATAAACGGGGAGTACCAAATAGTGAATAGCAACAACAAAACAAATAAAGAGAGATCAACACTTCAAACAATATATGTTATTTTATAAGATTTTATTAAGACTAAATATATTATTTTATGAGCTCATTGTTTGAGCATCTCATGTACCTATTTGATTGGTCAGTGCTATGTTTGTTATATTGATGCTATTAGATCAAATAGGGATATCAATAATAAAATAATGCACTTACAATTTTGAATTTGAGCTCATAAAGATTAAGATATCCTACTGTTTTGAATGTTTATGTGCTTTGATCCCATGAAATTTTTATCATCATGATGAAGTAATAATGCATTAAATATCTTACTTATGTCCCTATTCAGTTTTAATTTTATAGTGAACTCATGATTTATAATTCAGTTATAGCAACTCAATGTGTTTGAACTCAAGAATACCCCTTACTTGGTTTCCTACAAAGCTTTTGGCGAAATCTGTCAGAAAATGAGAAGCTATGAGAAGGTGACATGAAGCTAATGAAAGGAGGCATCTCCAATTTGTTTTGCAGATATACACATTAAGGATCATGGCAGATAATACAAGGGAATTCGATCAAAATAGGGAGACAATTGCTATATTGTTGTCTAACTTTCAAAGAGAAGGCAATGACAAATGTTATTGTCCATGCAAGAGTTGTAACGGCTTAAAGATAGGAAGAATCAAAATCAAAATAGAAAAGAGACATTGTAGGGAGAATGGTCACATGAAATGGGGGTTTGATTATAATCCAGTGGTAAGTTGTTTGTTATATTATTTTCACAATTAATATACATATGAACCATGGAAGGAGGTTTGATTATCATCATTTTTATATAGATCGATCTCCCCAGTGTGAATATAGAAGATGATCCCATGGAAGATGACGATCATGCGCCAGGAAACACATTTGAAGATGATGGTATGAATGTATTGATTGTTGACACATTTGGTACTAGTGCTGCTAGTGGTACTGCTGATGATGATGATGATTATGATGAGGATGACATTGACGACGTCCATGACATACCTCTACTTGAGAAGGTGAACACGGCCCTTTACGAAGGCTCCCAATCTACTCTTCTCTCTATTGTATTGTTGTTGGTGAATTTGAAGGTTATCAATGGTTTATCCAACATAGCAATGTCACGTATGTTAAGGTTTGTCATATATGTCATTATAGTCTATAAAAGGTGAAACATGTACCATTAAGATTGTTTATAGTAATGACTTATATTATTTGTTGCAGATTGATAGGTGACTTTCTATTACTCCCATCAAATGTTCTCCCTCGCTCGTACCGAGAATTATGTGCCACTATGAAACATATTGGAATGGAGTATCAAACAATAGATGATTATCTTGAAGATCATATTATTTATTATAAAGAACATGAAAATGCAACAGAATGCCCTGAATGCCATACGAGCAGATATCGAGATGATCAAGTGACAAAAAAGGTGTCTCGCAAGGTTCTTCATCACATCCCTATTATTTCACGTCTGAAATGATTATTCAGGTGCAATAGCTTAGCACAATTTATGGATTACCATGCATGCAGCAAGAGTCAAGATGATATTATTTGAATATTTGCGGATGGTTCATCATTTATGGATGTATGCAAATTAGATGTCTAATAACTAGAGATGATAAATTAACTATTAAAAGTCAATAAATCAATATAATGCAACACAATGAAGAATACAAAGTAACTATAAAATGATGAAACTAAATTAATTACCTTCACCTACCATGCAGCTTGTCTCCATTGTCCTCCTAGCCTTGATTTCTTGAAGAGGTTGAGCTCTTAGATTTCCAAATGAAGCCTTCTCCCAAGATGCTACCAAAGTATGGAGATTTTATGAAATGAGTGCACAATAGCTTATGCAATCTAATGGATAGAATGCAAATGAAATGATGATAATATGGATTGATTGCTCTTAGAATGCTTGGATGCTTGATTGCTTGAATGCTTTAATGTCTATTACAAAATACCTATTAGCTCACAAAGAGGAAATGAGGCTCCTTTTATAGAGTTTTGGAGGATCTAGGCCTAGGTGGCACAATCTTACGGTTGAGAATGAAAGGTGGAAGATCCTAGGGCTAGGATTGACTTGGTTGAAAGAGTTTGAGAGAAAGAGGGATGTAGTTGGAATGTGAGAGGAAGAATAGGGATGATGTTCCTCTCACATTGACATGGAGGAGAAGAAGGTGGAAGGGAAAGACACATGTCAAGTGTCTCACAAAAATCAAAGAGAAAAAGAGGGAGAGACATTTTTCTCAAGAGGACTCTTTGCAAAAGTGTCCTATGAGTCACCTTTGACCCTTAGAGGTGGCTTGAGAAGCCCCTTAGGAATAGGAAATGTCTCTTGACTTGGTTGTTGAGAGGACATGTGGTCATGAGACTAAGTCCTATGAGGCCACATAGCCCTTAAGAATAGGAAATGTGTGGGTGAGGATAATTACTAATAAATAATTAATAATAATTATTTATTTTAGCCAAAGTGATGTGTCAGGTGACTAGGTAGGTGAGGTGGACTAGGGAACTTAGTCATATTTTAGGTGATTGTGTATTTAATTAAATCACTTTAATAAGACTAATTAGAAGACTTGGGATAGAGGAACAGACTATAGTGAATTTACTAAATAAATTGAATAATTTATTTAACAAATAGAGAAATAATAATTAATTAAATAATAAATATTTAATTAATTTATCAAGTCAATATCAATTAAATAATAAATATTTAATTAATTAATGAAGTCATTTTTAAGTGTATATAATGGACATAGAGGAAAAGTGGCCACACTTTAAAGAGGTACCTTGAAATCTCAAGCTTTCTCTAGCAGTAGATGGTGTCAATCTGTATCGAGAGATGAGATCTGTTTGCTCGGTGTGGCCTATTTTTGTTATAAACAATAACCTTCCTCCATGGATGTCAATAAAGAGGGAGCACATTATGTTGGCAATGATTGTTCTAGGTATGTTATTATTTTATATTTATCTACATGTAATTATAAGTCTTGGAGTGAAATGGCCACAATAATTATATGATGTTGTTAATTCAACTAAGTAAGTACCAAGTGAAAGATATGAATGTATATATTGTGCCTCTTATCGACGATTTGTTGGTGTTATCGAATGGTTTCACTATGTATGACATCTCCCGACCAATTGGACAAAAAGAATTTCAATTCCATGCAATGCTTGTGTGGACAATTCATGATGTTCCAGGGTTGACACATTTCTATGGTATGTTATGGTGAATTCTAGTTGTACGCAATAATTCAAATTCTAAAAATATACATATTTAATCCAATTTTATTGTTATCTTGTAGGTCTTCAAACAAAGAGAAAATTTGCATGTCCAATGTGTGGTCCAAAGATGAAATCCCGTCATTCCAAAAGTTTAAGAAAACACGTGTTTGATGAGTATAGGCAATTCCTCCCCAGAAATCATAAGTATCAAAGTGCAGAAAGTCATATTTTCAATGGGAAAGAAGATATTACATCAAAGCCCCGAAGAATGACACCTCACCTATGGCAATTGGAATATAATAGAATTCAAGGTAATATCGTTCCACGTAATGGTCAATGTTTGAAAATTATATATTTTGATTGTGTTTTGTTGGCTAATTATGTAGATGATGATCTTGAATGTCGTGAAAGCATCACCGACCAGCTTCCAAAGGGACTAAAATGTTAGCCCAGAGAATTTAGTAGGCTTCCCTACTATGAGCATCTATAAATTATGCATTTGTTTGATACTATGCATATTGGAAAGAATGTAACAGAGACACTGTGAAAAATATTGGACGGAAGGCGTGATAAAAAAAAACTTGGTAAAATTTGTAGTGACATTCATGATTCCAATAATGCAATGAAAAATATCATTGAATCAAATAGCAATGGAGACTGGATTAATACATGTTTTCTTCCTTGGTTATTAACAGAGCAACAAAGTTATGCCATAAAAGAAGTGATCCGAAAAATTTGATTTCTTACAGGATTTGCTGAGGATATAAGAAATCTCATATCAAAGAAAAATGATTTTGGGTCAAGGATGAAAACGCATGATTGACATACCTTCATCAAAGAGTCATAGTCTTTTGTAATTACAATATATTTGTGTTATTGCATTCAATTTTCATTGTATGAAATGATCAATTGACAATTGTTGCAGTATTTGCTACCCCTATCTCTCCAAGAGAACTTCAACAATAATATCAAACAAGTGATATATGATCTTGAAAAATACATGAGCTAAGCAGTGATATTTGTTCAATATATCAAACAATAAGATCAAACAAGTAATATATTGTAAAGTCTCGTATTTATATATTTATGTCTTGAATCCCTTGTACGTGGTTGTCATCTAAAGAAATCCATAAAGAAGATATAAAATATTGGAAGAAAAAAATTTGTTGATTATTGTGTGAAATGCAAAAGTGTTTACCTCCAGTTTTTTTCAATGCACAAGAACACTACCTCATACACCAAGTTGAGGAGATTGAATTGTGTGGACCTGTACATGCTAGGTCAATGTGGATGGTGATGGTGCCCAAAAATTCGGTCCCAAATTTTTATAAAGGGATGTAATTATGTTTAATTGATTTTAATTTCTAATTATTCTTTTTTTGCTAATTTGAATTATTACAATATGATTCACTTAAATTGCACTTTATTATTTAAAGTTAAAAATGTGAAAAGGATAAATATGTTTGTTTAATTGAAAATATAAATATAAATGTAAAAAATATTATATTTTGATCAAAAGATGGGCGGAAGGAGTTGAACTCGTGACTTCCCGTCCGATCCTTTTCCCTAATGTCTTATCCTACCTATCCTAACCAAGTTTCCCTAATCTATTTCCTTGCTCCTAATTTTCTTCTCTTTCCCTTTATCTCCTTTTTGTGTAATAATTAGGGGTAAATTTTCTCCCTCTCCCCTATGTTATTTATTTTCACCTATTATGTTATTTTTCTTGCCGGCAATTTTTTAGGTTATGTGTTTTTTATTTTTGCTAACCCTAAATATTTATAAGTTATATCATATAGTTTTGTGTGGTTTGTGTTTTTAGTTTTAAGTTTTTTAAAATGTTTTTAGTTTTAAGTTTTTTAAAATGTTTTTAGTTTTAAGTTTTATTTGCTTTCAGAAAATGATTGTTTTAATTTATCTAACCTAAAGTTTTTTAAAGTTTCTTAGTAGTTGATTTTATAGTTTTTTGTTTATTTGTTAGTTTTATTTAATTTTTAAACCTAACTTTAGTTTTAATCTTTAATTTTTCACCGACTAACTTTTGGTTTGTGTTTTTGTGTTTTAGGGGATTTGTTGTCGAGAATGAATGAACGAGGAGGGAAGAAGATTATTTAATTTTTGTAATAGTTAGGTTGGGGAGTGGTTAGTGGTTAGGTTTTTGTATACGGGAGGTTTTTATTTTATTATTTATTGATGAAAGGGTATGTCCTTTCATTGAAAAGGCATTAGAAATTTATAAATAGGGGAGGTATTTTTATTTTAGGGGACAATATATTTTTTTTGGAGGACAATTTTGAACATAATTTTTATAAAAGACATAATGGAGTAATTTTCTTTTATGAGCGAATCTGGTGAACCGATGATCAAATTTTGAATATAATTATCACATTACTGGAGGAGAGATAAGTTTAAATTCTTTAATATTGAAAAGTAGTTTTTTGATGAATTACGTTATATTGGATGAATTTTTTTTATTAAATTCCTTTAATGTGATCGTTTAAATTTTGGTAATTATTATATGTGATGAAACTAATGGTCTCCTAGGATATGTTTTTAGTTAAATTCTTCCAAACTGCAGTTGGTTGGTCTATAAATATCGGAGTTAAACTCAACAAAGTTGTCTATAACGGTTACTAGGGTTTTTACTATCTCCGGGTACAACTTGATTATCAGGACTTTGTTGCCCAATGTTATAGGCACTGGTCTTTACTCCAGTTCATGTTGATGTATATGTCATTTTCATTTATTGGTTTCTAGGTTCTGCCCATTTCAATTTTGAAGAAGTTATCTATATTAGGACTTAGATTTCAAAGTTTCAAATTAGTTTACTAATCAATTTTTAACAGTTCTAACAATTTTCTAACCCTAATTTCATTATATTATTAGCATTTTGATATTTTAGTACAGTTGTAGTTCGATCGATTAAGTTCTCAATTTTGATCTTAGATTAGACATATTAGATCCAAGTTCTTAGATTAGTAGTTTGTCATTTATCATTTTTGGGTACACCCGCCCTGGTTACTAACCTAAAGTGCAGGAATCCGACCTAAACAAAGGTCGAATTCGTCAATTGGTTTCCCGAAACTACTAAGAAGAAATCCAGTGATTTTAAGAGCCAACAAATTGGCGACTCTGCTGGGGAGATTGTCAGTACGTGACAGTTTCAGAGGCTCTGGTTGTGTTCGAAGTCAAAAAGACTCCACTGGGAAAAGCGATCTTAGTGTATACAATTTCCTCAAAATAGTTGAGGTGGCGACTCTGTGTAAGTTTCAAGAAGCGACTCCACTGGGAGGTAAGAATTTAGTTCATTTTATTTCCTTTTGATAAAGGGTGGTGACTCAATATAATATAAATTTTCAAGTAACATGTATCACAGCAAACCATTTGTTCCATGGGGGGCACTACATTTAAGAAGATTTCAGTGTGTTCCCACTAAGGGTGCCCTTACTAAACTCGCACAACTTTTGCCCCAATATCATGGAATATGTAGTGAATCACAACTTGGTCATTTGAGTATATTTTATTCGTTCATAAATGAATATCAGATAAATGCAGAAGATATTGTGATGAAGCTTTTTGTCATGACATTATATGGTTATGCAAGAAAGGGATTTGATTTACTACCTAATTGGTGCATCTCTTCATGGAATGAACTTGAACGTTGGTTCTTCTATGGGTATTATGAGAGTGAAAATGATTTGTTGTATAAAGAATCCTTTGATTACAGCATGGAAGGGGGACAATGCATACCTCCCGATGACACGAGTGAAGAAGATATCACTTCGCAAACAGATGAAGGAGAAGAAAATGTTTGTGAGTACGATTACCTACACTATTGTGTTGGCACGACAGGGAAAGAGTTGAGTTTGTACGCAAACCCTTTATATGACGAAGTGTTAGAGGAGCAGGAGATTGTGCATTCAGAGGTCAAAAGCAGTAGAACACTTGATGACTCACAAGGTGGAAACCTAGTGCCTGAGGGCCTAGAGGTAAGTGCTCAAGAAGGTTTGCACAAATTCCTTATATTTTTGAATTTATTTGAAGAAAATGCATCTATTAATAGTTTACATTCTTTGAATAAGTTTTATAATGAGGACAAAAAACCATTTCAACAAAATATTCCCAAAAATCCCCTATGGTTTGATATATTTTTGGAATTTTTGAAAGTGAAAAATCTTCTTAATAAGGCTTATTTAAAAATTGAATGGGGGTTTTCAAATTGTCACATAAATCCTGCCTCATCAATCTCGCCTTATCAATTAACCAAAATAGAATTTTTGACAAAGGTAAGATGGTAATTATTTTGTCTTATTTTTTATTTGTTTATTTATTTTGGGAAAATGTAGGTAGTGATTTTTCTTTTTGTTTTGCATTAATCTGTATATATATATTATATACTCTCTATTTTTTATTTATGCAAATGATTATATCTTGTGTAAAGTTTATCGAATATCAAATTTAATTTATTGAAATAATTGAATCTTCTTTAAATGAAATTTTCTAAATTAATTAATACAAGGCCCTTAAAATATTTGAAGTATATATGTGAATAATTAAATTTGTGTACCTCTAGGGCTTGTATGATTTTAATGGTTAAAATTTTGTTGATATCTGTTGATGCATAAGATCTAAAAATATTTTTTATGAACATATGTATTATATTTTCTTTTCATTTATCTTGTTTATAAGTTAAAACGGCAAATTGCAGTCAATCAAACCTACATTTGCTCAGATGAAAGATGTACCAGACAATAAAATAAACACTCAACATAATGAAAATAATATGCGGCATACCCGAAATTATTTGCAAATTAATCAAAACATTAATTCTAATAGTTTGGAAAATTATTTTGATGGATTTGATATTTCCAATAATCGGGAAAATATGTATGATTATAATGTTCGTTTGCAAAATGGTAATAATGTTTTTAACAAAATTGATAAGCGTGGTGCATAGGAAATGGGATTAGTTTGCAGGTATAGAATCAATTCTAAGGAAACACCGGCCATGGATACGCATATGCTAGGATATAATTAATAATGTGAAGTCGGGCACTAAGGCTCAATGCTTGAAGCAAGCATCCATGACATTGAATGAAGGCCAAAATATTTTCATTGACCACTGTAATATGACAAAAGAAATAAAAAAATTGCTGTTTGAAAAAATAGAATCACGTTTTTGTATTTGGGCTCCAGATTTGAAGCCAATTTTGAGCAGCAAATGAGTATTTCTACATCTCAAATGACTCCCAAGCCTTTTCCCATAACCAGAGGGAAATTTTGTGGCAGTTCAAATTGTTTTTGGAATGCCAACAGCCTCTAAAATGCCCAGAAATATGCAAAACGGCCAGCAATTTCAGAGTTTATTTTCCTCAAAAACTTGCAGAAGAACAATTGAAGAAACAGAACTCTTTTAGTTCGGACAGGTTGGTACCTTCTGCTGGTTGGATAATGAAGGCATGGGGAACATCAGAAAGGATGACAAAAAGACTTCAACAGTCATTGGAAGCCCCCGATCAAGTGAATTTGAGACTGCTCGATTAAGTCTCTTGCCTAGTATTTTGAAGGGGTCCAATTACTGTTACAGTTGGCTTAAAGAGGCCTTTGGTGTAGAACATTTTCACTTTGTTAGACGGATTAAAAAACAAAAATAGGAGGATCGTCTATTCAATAGATATCCATTCAATTGTTAGTTTTATTTTATCTTTTATTTTGAGCATTTGAGAAGTCAATTTCAAGGTTATCTTAGAAGGAGAAAACTGTTAACTAACGTGACTCCGTTGGGGAGACGGAAAGATTGGTGCTTTCCTATTGATAATAGTGCCTTTCCATAAATAAGGCTGGCGACTTTGTTAAATGTAAAGATCTTAGGAAGATGGTTCAAGACCAAGCTAAGAAAAGAAATCAGCCTAAAAGAAGGCTTTCACCGACTTTCCAGGAAGTGTTGGCTGAAGATGATGAAATGCTTCGTGCATTTTTAAGAGCTCTCAAAAGAAGTATTTATGAAGTAGAAAAGAAAGGGCTGCATCCTTCTGAAGACCACAAATCTACAATGCTATTAAAAACCATGCATCAGAGATTATTTTCTCAAAGATATTGAGCAAGAAACTGATTAGTTGCAAGCAACAGTAGAAAAATTGAAGTTACTTAAAGAGGAACGTAGAGATGTTGAGTATTGTGTTCTTTTGTGTCCTCACCTTTCTCATGGTCTTAGCATTATAGATGAATGAGATGTTATGCCGGCAATAGTAGCATGGGATCTACATCAGAATGGAAATGAAAAGTCTATGCTTCCATTGACATGCATGCAAATGGATCAGATTAAACAACCATTCATCTCACCTGAAGTAGAAGCATCATCAGATGAGCATAAGAGCATCTTTACTCCTGACTAGTTATCAAAGGGTCTAGATGTGAATGGTAATATCACTGAGGTTGGAATTGATGCATTTATTTGTAGCAAAAATAAAGGTACAAATGTTTCTATATCTATGCCTTCATTTCCTCCTGAAATAGAGACTTGCATTTTTTATATTGATTAAAAAGATCAAGAAGATGACACTTTTGGGAGGTCTGCGAATGAATTTTTAGATTATAATTCAGAAATAGAAAGTTTTATGAAGCTGAAAGAAAGATTGAAAATTTGGTGGCCATAGAAGAAATTAATCAACCAGATTTCTATATATTGAAGCTTGAATGTTTATCTTTCAAATATCTTGATCAAGAAAATGGAGAAGAATCACAAGAAAAGCGATGATTTTATTCAGAAGGGAACATTGAAGGATTAGATTTGCGGCAGAAAGCATGGAGACACTAGTGGGTAGATTGGAAGCACGCAACAGAAAGCCGTGATATCCACTCCTGTCTCAGGTATCATTTACAAGATTAGAAATGGACTTGCAAACGTGGGTGTGGAGAGGGAGTGCAACTTTTAATATGAAGAAATATTTGGCTTACCCTAACCCTAATGAGCACTGAGATATGATAAGATTGATAATGTCTTATCCAAGGTAAGTATCTCGTATTTCTGTCTAGGGTAAGTTTTCTTTTCATGTTTTAATTTCTCATACTTTTATTTTTATTCTTCAGGAAATATATTATTAAATTTTACTTTTTTTTTATGGAAAGAAGTTTTGTTTTTCGATTTATATCATCATTGAACTATTTTATTGAGATATTGCTACTAACGGGGTTGTCTTAGCATATGTACTTGAAAATCAAATTTTTTAGGTCAGTCTACTTTGAAGAAGAATATTTATACAATGATAGATTGCACATTGAAAGTATCTGCAGAGATGGTTAAATACGAAGTGTAATACAGACAATGTTTATTCGAGAGATAAAGTGTTAGAAGGGTTGTTGGAGATAAATAATCTGATGAGTATTAAATATTGAGAAAAGAATGACATGATGATATGCAATCAGGGGAGTATTCCTTAAACTTATGCGTTTTATTGTTTTCATTTCTGCATTTATCAAAATGTTACCCATTATGGTCTGCTTGTTCCAAAGACTGCTGGATTCTCGCTGCGTCCGGATACGAACGCACGTCCCCAACTAGAGCCACTGATGGTGCCCAAAAATTCGGTCCCAAATTTTTATAAAGGGATGTAATTATGTTTAATTGATTTTAATTTCTAATTATTCTTTTTTTGCTAATTTAAATTATTACAATATGATTCATTTAAATTGCACTTTATTATTTAAAGTTAAAGATGTGAAAAGGATAAATATGTTTGTTTAATTAAAAATATAAATATAAATGTAAAAAATATTATATTTTGATCAAAAGATGGGCGAAAGGAGTTGAACTCATGACTTCCCGCCCGATCCTTTTCCCTAATGTCTTATCCTACCTATCCTAACCAAGTTTCCCTAATCTATTTCCTTGCTCCTAATTTTCTTCCCTTTCCCTTTATCTCCTTTTTGTGTAATAATTAGGGGTAAATTTTCTCCCTCTCCCCTATGTTATTTATTTTCACCTATTATGTTATTTTTCTTGCCGGCAATTTTTTAGGTTATGTGTTTTTTATTTTTGCTAACCCTAAATATTTATAAGTTATATCATATAGTTTTGTGTGGTTTGTGTTTTTAGTTTTAAGTTTTTTAAAATGTTTTTAGTTTTAAGTTTTATTTGCTTTCAAAAAATGATTGTTTTAATTTATCTAACCTAAAGTTTTTTAAAGTTTCTTAGTAGTTGATTTTATAGTTTTTTGTTTATTTGTTAGTTTTATTTAATTTTTAAACCTAACTTTAGTTTTAATCTTTAATTTTTCACCGACTAACTTTTGGTTTGTGTTTTTGTGTTTTAGGGGATTTGTTGTCGAGAATGAACGAACGAGGAGGGAAGAAGATTATTTAATTTTTGTAATAGTTAGGTTGGGGGGTGGTTAGTGGTTAGGTTTTTGTATACGGGAGGTTTTTATTTTATTATTTATTAATGAAAGGGTATGTCCTTTCATTGAAAAGGCATTAGAAATTTATAAATGGGGGAGGTATTTTTATTTTAGGGGACAATATATTTTTTTTGGAGGACAATTTTGAACATAATTTTTATAAAAGATATAATGGAGTAATTTTCTTTTATGGGCGAATCTGGTGAACCGATGATCGAATTTTGAATATAATTATCACATTACTGGAGGAGAGATAAGTTTAAATTCTTTAATATTGAAAAGTAGTTTTTTGATGAATTACGTTATATTGGATGAATTTTTTTTATTAAGTTCCTTTAATGTGATCGTTTAAATTTTGGTAATTATTATATGTGATGAAACTGCTGGTCTCCTAGGATATGTTTTTAGTTAAATTCTTCCAAACTGTAGTTGGTTGGTCTATAAATATCGGAGTTAAACTCAACAAAGTTATCTATAATGGTTACTAGGGTTTTTACTGTCTTCGGGTACAACTTGATTATCAGGACTTTGTTGCCCAATGTTATAGGCACTGGTCTTTACTTCAGTTCATGTTGATGTATATGTCATTTTCATTTATTGGTTTCCAGGTTCTGCCCATTTCAATTTTGAAGAAGTTATCTATATTAGGACTTAGATTTCAAAGTTTCAAATTAGTTTACTAATCAATTTTTAACAGTTCTAACAATTTTCTAACCCTAATTTCATTATATTATTAGCATTTTGATATTTTAGTACAGTTGTAGTTCGATCGATTAAGTTCTCAATTTTGATCTTAGATTAGACATATTAGATCCAAGTTCTTAGATTAGCAGTTTGTCATTTATCATTTTTGGGTACACCCGCCCTGGTTACTAACCTAAAGTGCAGGAATCCGACCTAAACAAAGGTCAAATTCATCAATTGGTTTCCCGAAACTACTAAGAAGAAATCCAGTGATTTCAGGAGCCAACAGATGATTGAGAGACACTTGAAATTTTTTAAGGGTTTGGTACAACAAAGAGCACGTCCCGAGGGTTCTATGGTTGAGGGATATATGGTATACCAGATGATGGTGTACATTGCTCAATATCTTCTTAATCTTGCAGCAAAGACCCATATAGATTGCATTTAGAATCTCGACTCAATTAAAAAATTTGAAGGGGAGTACTTGGTGGGCAACGGTAGATTTAAGAAACTGAAAGGTAATAAATTATGAGATGTTATTGTAGTAAATTAATTCTTAATCTTCAAAATAAATTTGTTGTAAGTCATCTATTTACTTTTGTACAGCTGCTAAAGAGTGGGATGCAATACATTTGTTTATTGCAAACAATCAAGATTGGATGACGGCATGGATTGAATGATGTCAACATGATGGTCATAAATTAACATGAGAATCCGTGTCTTCATTGGTTATACAAGCTCATTGCAATGGAGATCCCAATGTTACACAAAAGGAAATACATTTATCATATGGTTTAAGAGATCACCAGGTACTTATAAATTTGTTAATTAATAAATCATATGTTTTTCAACTCGTGATGCAATAATTTATACATGTTTGACATTATTGCAAGTGAAACACCACAAGGCTATGTTTTGCAATGGTTATAAATTTTGCATCAAAAAGTTGGATGACAGGAAGAGAATTTATGATTTTGGGATAAGTGTAGTGTTCTAGGTGACTAATATTTCATCTAGAAATGACTTACATCCTCGAGAGTCACAAAATTGATACTATGGTATTTTGGTTGATATACTTCACTGTGACTTCAATTCCTTCAAATTAGTTTTCTTCATAGTGAAATGGTACAGACTGTGACTCAATAAAAATGATCCTGATAGAACTGTTATTGAACATGACAATAGATTTTCAATGATTAATACAAGGTTTTTTGAGCCAGTTGGAGAAGAGCCCTATGTTCTTCCAAGCCAATATGAGTAGGTATTTTACTCAGAGGTTCCACATAAACTAGGTTGGTCATTTGTTGTTAGACATGATCCAAGAGGAAGACCGATAAAGTATAATGCGATGGAAGAAGATACCAAGAAAGATGAAGAAGTGGAAGATGATGTAGAACCAGATCACAATCGAGAGCTAGTCGAAGAAGAATATGAAGAAGAAGATGACGATGATGATGCTACTAATGACGATGATGCTGCTACTGATGAGGGTGATGCTTCTACAGATGCTGCTACTGATGATGATGACAAGGAGGATGACGATGATGATGATGATGCTAATGGTGATGATGATGATGACGATAATAGTGGTGGTGATGATGTCATCGATGACAATGATCTTGATGATGAGATGGGTGAAGAAGAATATCAATGACATGAATGAAATGTACAATTATGCTAGATGTTTGGCATGTTCTAACAATTTTTTTATATGTACTACTCTTATTCACCTTGTTTTATATGTCCTACTTATATATCTTTGATCTTTTTTTAAGAGAAATTTCATTCTAAAAGAGTATTTAATCTCTATATGCTTAAACAACCTCACTAGTTAAGTCTTTTCTCATTTGTAGTGGGCATGACAAGAATCAAACCACTTGAAAGATACTAGTATTTAGACATGCACAAATTAGTGATGTGATTAAGCAAATTACCTTTCTTTACAATTGCATGGATGTCTTTGGTTTTTCATTTTGTTTTGAGTGTCTAGTGATTTAAACCAAAGACTTCGACTTAGCCAAAAAATGTGCAAGTCTACATTAGTATGTTTCTTTTTATTGTACAATTATAATTAGTATGAATGAACAAAATAATGACAATACAATATTTGTGATAATGCAATATTTGTCGAAATACCGTCGATGACTTCGGTCAATGTGCCTATGTGTCAATGTGGTGTTGGCCCATGCATGTTGAAGACGTCACGCACAACAAGTAATCCTGGGCATAATTTTTGGGTTTGCCCAAATAGGAAAAAGGTCTAGATACATAATTATATTTTATGTTTAAAAATAATGTGACAACTAATCATTTTATGAAGAACTGATGTACAATTGGTATTGTCAGGGAAATACTGGATGTCAATACTTTCGGTGGGTTGATCAAACCACATTTACATCTACCCCATCTACAGCTATACCTAATGTAGGAAATGAGTGCAACTTGTGCAAGGCTCGAGAGGCAACTAGTGCCGCCAAGATTGCTTCAATGGAGAAAGAAGAAATCATATTTTTGCGATGCCTTCTTTGTGTAGTTTGTGCACTACTTTGTTGGGACCATATGCGTAAATGTGGTTAACAGAGGGCTATTGTAGATACTGAATTTTTTTTTAGAATTTCTAGTAGATACACATAAAGAACATGCACATAAACATGACAAATGAGAAACATAAATGTAGATATCACAACAGCGGACAAACATAAATGTAGGCATCATAATCATAATTTTTTGGAGACACGAGATAATTGAATGGTATACCTAGATGATGCAACACAACTATATATCACTTCTCTGGTTCCAAGTTTACACTCAATAAACAAAATCCATAGATAAAAAATAAATTTAGAGAGCGGAGGAGAGCAAGAACGACCAAATTAATACAGGTCCCTATATTATTTTAGTCGTTATCGCTCTCCTCCTACACTCTCTAAATTTATTCTTTATCTTTAGATTTTGTTTACGCAATGTAGACATGGAACTGGAGGAGTAGTTGTGTTGCATCATCTGGGTATACCACTCAATTATGTTGTGTTTCCAAAAAATTCTGACCATGATGCCTACATTTATGTTTCTCATTTGTTGTGTCCTAGGACCCCTTATGACCCTTTACGACCCTTTACAATCCCTAAGAATACATCTTAGAGATCTTAAAATGTCATAAAGGGTCATAAGAGGCTCCTAGGAGGGGTCAGAAGAGCTTCCACCTTCACGTGGTTGGCCCTGTTAAGTAGAGAATGTTAAACTATTCTCAAAACAAAGAGAAGCTCAATAATTTAAGATCTCAATCCACGTACGATAAATATATATATCGATCCATCTCAATGGCTACCAAATCAACAGATCTCTGTCAAGAACCCAATCGCAAAGAAACACCATAGACCACACCGTGAACCTACTGTGAAGAGGCATTCAATGTCTCATAAGTCACATCAAATGATCCACTTTCTATAATCTAAGTCTCTCAGCTTAGTTCACCAAGAAGAAGACTTCTCCCAAGTCATCACGGACACCATAGTGATCTACAAATCTCTAATGTGTAAGTTATGCATGTCGCTCTCTCGACATCACACCTAACTCATTCAAAACTATGGCAAAAATGGTAGATGATCCCAGCGATCCATCACAACCCGATCTCAACAACAACGCAAAGAGTAGCTTGATTATGTCTTCAAGCCGATCAATGCACAGTCTACTCAAACTCCAAGTCAAGTCACTGCTACACTCCATAGGAACAAAGCACATCAAATTCAGACCAAAGAAGTCAAGAAGTCACTCAAATCAAATCCAAATGCAATCAGGTCCGCATATATCCCATGAACACATCAAGAAGAATGCATCTCTGATCGCCGCACTAGTTTCTTGTGCTGGAGACGTCACTATCACAAGTCTTGATTTGGTAGGATCCATTCAAAATCCAAGTCTCTAGAATTGACTCAATAATCCATGAGCCACTACCGAATCTACTACAAAGTTATCTCTGAATGATCCATAACCAAATCACAACTAGGAACCAGATCTGCAAGAACATAGTTCTGAATCGAAAAATATATATATTTTTTTAAAAAAAATTGATTGTCGTTGTAACTATGATGGCCCCACAACAGCGATGGTTAGCCATCACAAACATCCGACATCTAGACGTCACATTAGCACCATCGCTGTCGGAAAAAAAAACCATAAACGATGGACATCTATCGTAAATGTCCAACACATGTCTGTCGCATGTACAGCATAGTCGTCGTTACAAACCATAAACGATGAATATCCATCATAAACTTTCGACGGATGTCCGTTGCATTAATAGCATTTTTGTCAGTGAACAAGTTACAAACAACGGCTACCCGTCGAAATATTCTGACAGGTCGTCGTCATTTGTATTTGTTTTGACGGATAGGCGTCCCAATTTCAACAGCCACAAATAGGTCCAATGACAGGTTCACTTTGTTGGCACCCTCTTTTTGTGATAATCTTGGTTGTCGTAATTACAATGCCTAACAAAACTGTCAATTTTTCCAACTGCAAAATTGCGACATCGGGTGGTGTCGCTTAATTGATAGTATACTATCTAAATTCAGACGTTCGACCGTCGAAAAAAGGTCTCAAATGTACTAGTGTTTGGAGGGAAGTGACTATGTGCCCAATAAGGATAAGGGATAGGTCTTATACACAAAAAAATTTAAAACAAAAACAAATATCAAAATTTAGTAAGAGCAGATAAATTAGAAGCAGAAAAAAGAGGATTTGTGAAATAGCGAAGCCATCATTATTTTGTAGGGCTCATAATAGGGTAAAAGTACAATCGAGTGTCACCTTTTGGGCTAACTCAATTCACTCGGCCTAGTTAAACTCGGCCGAGTCTAACACGGCTGAGTACACGTAGGTGCCACATGGCACCAAATGGCATCTACGTGGCCCATTGGACTGGGCTGAGTGGTACTCAGCCGAGTAGGACTCAGCCGAGTCTAAATAATATTTTTAATATAAAAAAAACATCACAAACCACTCATTTGCACACTATTAAGCTATTTGAGTGGGGCCGACCCCTGGGCGGACTCGGCCGAGTGGGACTCAGCCGAGTCAGACTCGGCCCAGTCGGACTCGGCCGAGTCTACTTAGGTGGCATGCCATGTTGGCAGCCAAACCACCAAAAACATAAAAAAACTAGAATTTTGCACTTCTGTTGTTCCTTTCTTAGATCAAAATAGAAAATGTTAAAAAATTAAAAGTACCCTTTTCTAGATCTCGAAAGTACGATTCTAGACATATGAATTTTATATTGTTTCATCTACAAAATGTTAAACAAATTTGTTAAAAACTACATGTAGGTATATTAAACTTTAAGAAGATGTTGATTCGAAAAATATAGAAAAATACTAAATCAATTCAGAAAATTTTTGAAATTATATACGACACTAGAGGAGAGAGTCCTCTTCAAGAATATATTATTTATTTAGTTTTTGGTATAGTTTTGATAGGGTAAAGTGACAGGAAACAAAAACTGTTGATTTCAGGTAAGGTCAAGTTTCAATACTTATAACGGGTAAACTATAGATTGAAAAAACTTCTTTCTTTTTTCTTGCACTAGATATACATGTCATCTAAAACATATTCTGAAATTGGAGGGAAAAAAATTGTTTTACTTATAATGATTTGACGGGAAGTGAACTCCCTTATTTGTAGTATTTTCAGGATATGAAAAATAGACCTAAAAAATTAAAAAAACATATTAATTTTTGCTCAAATTAATTTTTAAAAATTATAGGCATAAAATTCATCCTATTTTACACATTTCATCAATTTACATCATCTTCAAATTCTCAACAGAAATGTGACTTTTATGCCCTTGAAGTTTTTCAATTTTTGTGTTGTTAGCCTCTTCCTTTGTAAAAGGGTGACAGCTTATTGTGCTTTTACCCAATATAGGGTTGAAAAATAGTGAGCCCCTAGAAAGAAAGAGTTTGGAGGGTAATAATTTATTATTTAGGGTTTCAACACCTCTCTTAGAGGCATGAAACTCTACTTAGACATCCACATCACATACTTCAACCACTACTACTTATACAAAGCATTTAACTCCATCCTTGAAAGAGAGCTATTGAACAAACAATACAGAATGCAATCAAAACTTGCAAAGATGAATTCAAAACAAGCTAAACTCTAACTCTTATTGAAAGGGGGTCTCATCGATGGAACAATGAATATCTAACAAATTATTAACTGCCATAGCAATTTGAATATCAAGAATCATTTGAAACCAACAATCAACTTGTAATGATCATTGCCCTAATTTTGAATGCATAGAGGGTGTAGCCTTGATTTTATATACATGCAAATATAAATTCTGATTCATGTTTATAGAGGGCATTGCCCTGATTTTAAATGCATGAAAATATAGATTTTATACAGTGTACCATTAACATTTATGTAGTAGCATCTATAGTGTTGAGGGAAAGCTATCCATCTTCCACGGTGCCAAGTTATTCGACAGATGCCCTTATAGAACCTTTAGATTTGGTTTCAACCCCATTGGCATCATCAATCACATACCCATGTACCTACACTTTTGGATCACCATGTGAGACCCAAATTTGTATTAAGATTTCATTTAGAATGTTATCTTTTCTCCAACTTTATTTCACAACAAAATATGAATGGTCTGTGAAAGAAACTTATACTAAGAAATAGGTAGCAACAAATAGGTTGAGATATCCCAAAAATCCACCATGTAGACTATTCATTGTACCTGATGCCAAAAAGTATAAAACTAATATTAGATTTGATAGAATAAACTATTTTTAAACAATGTAACATATGGGAATACATAAGGAAGATGGAAGTAGAATAATTTGAAAATACACCTTTTTCAAATTTTTAACAAAATCTGAAAAAAAAAATGTTATCTCTTTCTTATAATTTGTATGTATCGTTACTAACAATGTAAGATAAGTTGGTTGTTGCTATGATAGATTCAAGTTCTAGAAAAGCATGATCTGTCAAATCACGCTTGTACAAGTGTTGCCCCTTTATTCTATTTTACCAACATATTGAAGCCCAATGTCGTCTAACATATCAAAAAGGTCAATGTCATTATGGTAATCAAACACCCTATTACCATCCTTCATTTTTATTCTTTGAGCCCTTCAAATGTACCAGGTTCCACAAGAAACATTGTGTCTTGTACTTCAACAAAGACCTTTTCGTGTAGTACGTTCAGTGAGAGGTATTAAATTTCTCTCAAAAAACACCCCACAATATGATCCAATACCAAAGTTAATTGAAACACCCTTTTGTGGGGCCCTCTCATCTCGCCTAAAGTAGTCCCCACTCCTCACTTTAGTCAACCAATCTTTGGAAAACATCAAATTTCCATTCAACTGACTAACCAAACAAGCTTTGAACATATCCTCACCATCAAGGTCTACCACTGGTTTTAAAGTTTTATTTACATTTTTATCAATTGAATCTAAAATTTCATCCAACTCATGCCTCCACTCACTTTCCATTATTTGCAATTCACCCTGATTGTGTACCACTAAAGACATAGATTGGAATATAGATTTGGAATGAGTTGGTGGAGATTCATCAGCTACTTGATCCACAACTTTGAATGTTGGATAATTTTGGTCCTCTTTCCATGGTTTAACTCACCAAGAAGATTGTGTGGGATTGTATGATTGCATGCAAAGAGTTGATATAATGTCTTGTGCATCCTTCAATCCCATCTTGAGGGCTTCTATAATTTTATCATCTATAGATATTGAATCATATTCTGATAATATGTTAAGATTTTGTATCCTTTCTTGGTGCAATCTATTCCAGATACTTTCTTGCTTCCTATGATATTTATTAAAATGAAGCCCTTGGGGATTTGATTCTTCTTCTACAAATCTATTAAGGATTCCAATAGCATGAAGAAAGTCATTGAAATCATAGGCCCTTTCTACTCCAACCATCCCACCAAATTTTCTAAAGAAGTTCTCACATACATCCGACCTAGTCATGTGCAAAATCCATGGAAAGTGAGAGTATTGATCTCGAAACAATTTAAACAATAAAACTAAAAAGTGGAAACAAATTTGACATCTTAATATGCCTCTTTGGTGATGAAATTTATGTTGACATTTTATTAGATTATTTTCATGGCCAACATAAACATAATGTGAAGAAATGATGAAATCATGAAGAATTTCACTCTTTTGCAAAGAGTCAAACTCTAAGACATAAAGATGTCAATGTAGTTAGCAACAATCATTACATATTTCTTTGTGCCTAGTTTTCTCTCTACCCTTCCACTAGATGTATTTTTCATCTCTTTCAAACACCTCTGAACATGCCTTGAAGCAATGCACTATGATGAACCCCAATCCTGTTGATCTATCCTCTCTATAAGCTTGTGATCATCCACTTTAAAAGTGTTATAAACCATCCTAATTTGTTTAAAACTTATCAACTCTTCTTCTAAAATCAAGTCTTGCCAACCGCTAAATAAAGGATTCACTATCTTTTTGTCATTGTGGATGTAGCCCTAGTCATGTAATCCTATTATATGGCAACCATTGTATGACCAACTTAGTCTCCACCCTTCCCAAGGAATTTGATATAGAATAACTTCTGCTAAATAATAGTCCATCAACATAAGTTGTCTTATTCTACTATACCCATCTAAGGAATGACCAACAATAGGTCCCAAATTATTTTCCACATGTCTTTTCCACAAAAAAATTATTTTTTTCTATTTCATGTAAAGGGATTGCAATAATAACACGTGCATAGTGGCCAATAAAATTGTTCTTGAAAGAATCTATTATGATATCATAACCTACAACTCCCTCACCAACTTTCACCAAGAAATGTGATTGACATTGATGTTCTTCTTTATTACCACAAACACCAACCAATGTATCACTTTTTGCTACCCACCTAACATACTTTTTCACAACAGTCTCATCTTTAGTGAGATACACAGGAATTGGGCCATCTACACCATGTTTGGTTTTATAAGAAGCATACACTTTTCCTACTTCCTCAAAAATGTAGTCATGCTCCCCAGGATGTATGTTAATGACTTTCTAACTTGCCTCAAAGTCGTAGAAATTAAACGATCATCTAGATTCAATCTAATAAAGCTATGTAATCTAGGACCTCCCCATAACTTGATCATCTCATAAAGGGATTTAGTGGATGTACTATACCTTATCACTCTCTTTGGATGCATCAGGTTGTGAAATATATCCTTGACAAAATCCCAAACTACATCTTTACTTTGCAATTTTTCTTTTCTATGTGCCTCACACACATCCTTGCAAAACCTAAAGACATCCTTCTATTCTGTTGATTCAAATAACTTCTCCTTTAAGGATCTCATTCTGATAGAGAGTATAGAAACCTTTGTCTTTTCTCACAAAAAATGCACGCATTGTTGATCTACTTTTGAAACCCTAGCAGCTATTGTGAGTTCATTTTGAGTCAAATAGTCTAGTCTTCTCCCTCTCTCATATCCTTCCCATGTCTTTTAGTGGCACACCTCGATTCATGATATAAATGCATCATAAAGTCATGGAATTCTAGAATCATCTTACAAAATTTGCATGTCAATGATTCCATCAATACAATATTCATTACCCTCATAACATAGCATCATCTTGGTATGCTTGTCTATGGCCCATAATTTTCCATCTCGTTGATTGTCCATTAGGACATTTGTGTCTAATCTCTCCCCATTTATATTTATATGGGAATACCAATACCCCCAACATTGCAGCATCAATGGTAATGAATGACCTTAAATAAGATGATAAAATAAATAATGTAGACATTCCAACAAATCATATTCAAAATAAATTTGAACTTATCTAGTTGACATACTTGAACTAGAAGGATCTGCACTTGTAGAGCCCCTATGTAGTACAAGTGGTGATGATGGGGCCAAGAACCTTGTCAAAATTTGTTGGGCCTTGTCATTGGTAGGATTCTTCGATCTCCTAGTTGTGTCACTCCTTAAATTAAGTGTATCATGTGAAGCCTCATCTATAGTAGTGATGTGCTTCTTTGATTTCATGTGTTCATTTAGAGGACTGACAATATTGCCACTTGTTGGCACCAAACAAAACCATTTATTGCATCAGGTATATTCCACTCTTACTTTTTCCTTATCGTCAAAGCCTACAAGTGCCTCTTCCTCCACCTTGAACAAATTAGGCTCTTGTGTCTTGTTGAAACCATCTAGAAGTTTAATTTCTTGATCTATTGCAAATCGATCTCTAATCATTATTGTCTTCTTTTCTATGCTACTTGAATGATCTTCGCCATTTTCCTTCCTTAAAATGTGATGTTGATGGGACAATGTTTTCATATGATTATTTCTAAAGTTACGAATTGTTCGCATTGCCATGGATCTTCCCTCGTTCCATAATCAATGCCACAAATTTCACAATAGATCTTTATTTTAGGTTATCCATTTTCTAAATATACTTTGATAGTAAGTTTTGCCTCCACAAATTCTTCCATTAAACTATTCACTCTCTAATTCTAAGATGCCAATACATTAGGAACAAAAATGATGCTTTGTTCCACTGACTTTGATCCACCTCCAACTCTTGGTTGTTTATGCATACCTTCCTCCACAATCACACCTTCCTCCACAATCACTCTATTGTTCTGATGGTTTGGTCTACTTTCCACCATAGTTGACTCCAGCAATCCAACATCCACTATGTCATGTTTCCTCTTAATGCCTATAAGTTGTGTTGTAGCTTTCCTTTTTTCTTCTTTTTTTATATTTAGAGTATGTCCAAGGCCACAAATAAAATCGAATGGATATTTAATGAGTTCGTCATCCACAATTACATGATGGATGTTAGCAAGTGTACAACCTTTTTGACAAATGATTGTGCCAACAACAAAATTTTCTTCACCTATGACAATAACATATTCCATATTCACCATTGGATCCATCTGCATTTCACTCCACGTGTACTTATTAGTTGGCTAAGTAATGGATAAAATTATAATAAAAAAAATCAAATCACATGTACCTATCACATTCATTTTTCTATTTTATAAAGTGCAAATTTTGTTTGTTGTGAAATAGCAAAGACATCCCTATTTTGCAGGATCTATGTTTCACTATTGGCAAATTGGCGAAGGTCCAATACAAAGAAAAAAAATTACACATTCAAGTCATAGAAAGTAGATAAAGTTGACAAAGAAGTGGTCAATGATAATCCTAAAGTATGGCCTAAACTGGTGAAGATAATCGAGGAAGATAGAGAAGTACTCCCATACACATAATGTGAGGGCTTTTCTTAAAGAATGCTAGAAAGGATTATTTGGGGAAGGGAAACAATACTATTCTCTAAATAATCAATAAAGCTCCCATATGCTACAATGTGTTCCCCTCCACATATCTAGATTGTGCTTTGGAAATGCCAAGCATAGTTATCTCAGCTAGAGATATTCAAATCTATTTTCAGCCTAAGATAAAATTTATAATACATATATTCTTATTACGAGTGGTTGGTTAACAGATTATGCTAAGATTTGTTCCCAATATTTTTGGGAAGGATGAGATTTGAATTTTCTTGATTACAGAGGAGACAAGAGAGGTTTTTGTCTATAAAAGGAGTAGGGAATGCATAGTTTTATATCAAATATCAGCAGTTTATTGTGAGTTTATTAAGGGAGAAGTATGGCAAGACAAGTTCACTTCGGTATATATTGCAGCTATGGAGAGAACAACATTAATAATCAACTAAGAATGTTGTTCAAGCTCTAGGGTGAATCCCTAGTGCTAGGGATCAAGTAGGTCATTGGGCCAATTTCATCCAGTCACTGCCACAATGGAGTCTTATTGGTAAGATTCCATACCACAATGGTTAAGCTTTTGGAGCATGTTAGTAGGCTTCAAAGATGGCGGGTGCATTGTTGCGTGATGAGTATAAACATGTTATTTCAGCGGATATGATGCAAATGGAAATAGACCATAAAAAAAGTTTTTATTACAGGAGTTTTTGTATGATGAAGTTGTGGCCAAGAAGAAGAAATTCGCTCAAGTTATAGCTCTATTTAGTGAAGGACTAACCAATCTGGAAATTACTCGGTTTGCAAATTTTGTGGCAAACAATGGTGATCTTTTCTCTGCCTTTCAACTTGAGAGGATCAATGTACTAGTTGATGGTTACCTTACCATAGCCAAATGGATGTACTCACCTCAACCATCAATTGATACTATTTTTGCAAATCTGGATGTTAGACAACCAAAAGAAACCTTAGACATAGAGGAAGGGGAATATGATCCAAGTTGTGAGTCTCCTTATGGAAGCTATTGATGAGGCTTGTTCATCAAACTAGAATGGGCCTTAGTTAGCATGTAAGGGAGTTTGGTCAGCTTGTAAGGGAGCTAGCGCCTTTGGTGGTTATCTATATAAATAAATAAAAAATTGTCCAAATGCTCATCAATAGTGGATAATCTTCCTTCTAAAACCCTTTTGAATGCATTATAATAATAAAAATAGTCCATGACCCATGTGCAGAAGATAATGTATAGCACACAAGTCGTCTTATATTGCGTAAGGAAACAAGTTACATATGAAAATGAGTAAATGGGACCTGTAAAGTGACAAGTTATAGACAAATGTTGTGCACCTGTGATTAAAATCTATACATGGCTCCTAAAACTGTAAATGGCTTGAAGTTGCAAGCTCTTCCCCTTTGTTGCTAGTTTCCTTCCACTTCAAAATTTTAAAAATCAAATTAGTTTTATTGTTGCTTAGCCATTTCCCGGGAAAGTTGTTTTCAAATTTTAGATTGTCAATGATTTTTCTTGCTAATTCTTACATGCTTATGGATATTGCATTCCTCTGTCAATTTTAAAAAGCCTTGGTATCTCTATTATATGCCTAATATATTACATCGGATTTTTGGGATATAATATCCCCCAATATGAACGCATGTGATATGATGTTGCCTCGACTAGTGAAAACCTCATGGGTTGTTGCAATCATGGAGCCCTTCATAAACAAATTCTTATGGAACACCAAAAATTGATATCTAATCTCAATCTAGCATGTGAAACTTTTCCCTTGATTGAAATTTTTATCAATGTTCTCTCTTATATAAGTTTATCTTTGAACTGAGTCCCAATATCACCATTGTTAATCCAATTCAATCTTGATCTAACCTTTCACCCTTGGATTCTATATTGCTGCCCCTGTCTTAGAGAGTCTTTAGCTTGGGTGAGTTGTTCACAAAGCAAGGTATTGTTAGGGTCATTTTGAATGTTTTTTTTCAACTCTAAGAAGGTTGTATTGTGGGTTATTTTATGCTCTCCTATCAAAAGTGTATTTATTTCCAATGGTTTAAAAAATAATTTTCCATCCTTGGGTATTACTATCCAAATTTTCAGCTTTACTTGCATCCTTCATCAACCATATGTTTATTTCCCTTAGAGTAAACACATCTCTACAATCTTCATCTTTTAGTAGAGATGTGTTCAACATAAATTTCTCCCATGTCCTATTAATTGTAGCTACATTTTTAATCGCCACATTAGCCAAAACTAAATGATGGTCTAATAGAGTACAAGGACAAGCTCTTATCGCACCTTCATCATGTTTAGCTTCAAATCTAAATAAATCTGTGTTTACAAAGAATCTATCAAGTCTACACTATAGTATTTTGCATCCTTTCTAGGTATTGCACCAAGTGAACTAAATATTTTGGTTTTGACTTATTTTGCCTTCAATGGGGTTAACTAGATTGAGTTTTTCTTTCATAATGTACCAAAAATGATTCTCATTTCCTTTCCAATCCATGGCTAGGCCTCCACCCTTGTCCTCCTTAGTCTCTACCATGTTGAAGTCTCCACCCAATAACTGAGGGATATCTAGAAGAGTGCAAATGCATTTCCAAAGACTAAACCTATCATCTGGTCATTTGGTGCATATATAGAGGCCCATGCACTTTTGTTGCATGGAGAGGAGTCGCACTGCTTTACATGATGAGCCCATTTATTGTAAATCAATAGGGAAATGCCTCCCTTTCCTTTATCATGATTGGTCACAATTTGCAATGCATCTTTCCAAATCAGTTTAATACTAGTTTTTAATGAGATAACATTGTCTTTAAACTCTTAAAACATTATCACGTCTTTTCCAAAATCCTTATTCATGAATCTTCTAATAATGTGTTTCCTATCATGGGATTCAAGACCCCTACTATTCCATGAGATACAATTAATGCTCATCATTTTGAATGTTGGAGTTTATTCATCACCATTGTTTTTTAAGTTATAGAAATATTTACGAAGTTTGTGGTCCATTCTCTTATTGTTAGGTTTTGTAATGGCAAAACTAGTTCTTTTCCTTTTGTTTTCCTTGACAACAATTAATTTATCTTTAGCCACTAAAAAGCACTTTTCCTTTTTTGGCCCCTTTTTGTTCCATTTGAGGGCTTGGTTTGTGGTGGATCTTTCTCAATAGAGATCTCCATACCAATACTCAAACTATCCTCCCCTATAGGATGAAAGCTATTCTCAAATCCCACAACATCAAAATCTTACAAATCTTGTTTAAATCCCACACTGCAACCCTCATCAATTAACTGCTTAGAATGGGCAAGTTGGTTAGCAAGTGAGGGGTTTGATAAATTGGAATGCCCTCCATCAGGAATATCACAATTCACAACCAAGCAGTTGCCCATCACCTCCATGGTGCTACTAGGAACCTATCTGGCATGAAAAAGAGCATCCTCACAAGCTTCTTCATTTGCAGAATGCATCTCAAGTTTGGAGATAGAGGCTGAGGGGGTTAGGAAGCTAGGCCTAACATCTCCATGGGCAGATGATCAATCAGAAGGTTAGGAGTTGAGGCCTCACTGATGCAAGGAAACCTAACCTCTAACCCTGACACTAAGGACTTCACCAAAGACCCATTCTCAAGATTAGACAATATAGGATGAATGTTACCAGAGGATTCCTCGTTAACACTTTTAAGATTGTGTTGATGTTTTGTAGCTTCAGTCGGATAAACACTATGAGTCGATATTGGTGAAGATATATATATATATATATATATATATATATATATATATATATATATATATATATATATATATATATATATATATATATATATATATATATATATATATATATATATATATATATATATATATATATATATATATATATATATATATATAATTGTCATTATATTAATTACATAATAATGAATAGACATGTCCCATGAAGGGACATGTCTCTTCTTGGCTCATTCTCAATATAAATGCAAGAGATTGTTGCATTTGGAAAACACATACAATCAGATAGTGTTATTACATTTACAACAATCCTAAAAAAACTTTAATTGCATATAGAAAATTTTCTCTAAGAATATTATCTTTAACATTACTAACTTTTTTTTATTTTGAGCAATATTAGACTTTATTTTATCTAGAGACAGTTGTTGGGCATTCTTGGGCCCCTCAAAGATGACATTGGTGCTCCTAATAGGGTTATCAGAGACATTGCTTTCAAGAATAAGAAAATTATAGAAAGGGGGACTAGGGTTAACCTTCACAACATTATCCTCAGCACAGGAAGGGGGTAGGGTTAACCTCCCTGACGTGCTCTAAGCTAACTCTCAAGGGATCAAACTTAGGATGGATGACATTATCTACATCAATTCCATTATGGATCGGGTTGCTAGCCAAATCAAAAGCACTTTTAGGTTCAACATTCTCAGAATTACTCACCACATGAGTCTTAAAAAGGTTTGAACCCATTTTCTTTTTTATAATGGAATAGTCCCTCCTCAAATGGCCTTCCTGCAAAGGAAGCATACATTGAGGCCACCAAGGTTTTAAATAGGACAAGAGTTCGGGACATCAACGCTAGGGCTAGTCACACTAGCACCCTGGCATCCAAGTGTGACAAGGTATTCCCTGTCTCCTCAACCCTAAGGGTATTACCAAATAGAGCCAACAATTGGGGCAAAAAAACCCAAAGAACGAGGGGGGACATCTTAACAATTAGCCACCTAGGGCTCAAAAGGGTTAAGATTTCTTCACCAATGGCATTGGGGGAACCAAGCAATGGCTTGGAAACAAAGATAACCCATTGACCAAAATTATTTTTTGATCACACTGGCTTGAATCTCATGAGATGTAAAAATGAAGAGAAACAAATCATTTTGAATTATATGCCAAACGAATTATGAAACCCTAATCTCTTAGTCCAAACATTAGAGACCCAATCATCTAAAAATCTACAAGAAGGAACCTTTGAGATTCAAGAGCCACAAGAATATTGCAATATGTTTAAGGCTACTACATTCTAAAAAAATAGCCTCCATCATTTTCTTGTTAGGGAAAATAGTGAGACATTTAACAAGTGAAGGAGAACACTTACCTTGCCCTCATTGTCCTCCATTTTCTACTTGCCTTTGTCCATTGTCTTCATTGCAAACCACCTCAAATATAGTAGATGATAAGATAGGATTTATCTCATCGGATAACACTTCTTGAAAAGTTTTCAATTTTGGCGAAGCCAACTCATTACTACTTTGAATGTCCAAAGGATTGAACTTCTTATCCAAATGCCTACAATATGAAAAGTAAATGCAATGACCACCAAATCTAGACTACCACCACATGAAAAAGAGGAATGACACAAGACTAACAGAAGACAAAGAACAATAAGAGAAATCTAACAAGGAGGATGCTTCCACAACATCAAACCTTAATCAAAGGAATGGGAGACTACGTCCTACTAGATCAATCACCACCTAACGTTTCTTAGGATCTCACACCAACCCCCCTTTAAAGCATTTGTCTTGAGTTTGACAAGAGATTTTTTCTAACTCGATTAAATAATTTTATATATTATAATTATATTTTATATTTCAATTTATTAGTATTTATTATTTAAAACATATTTCAAAAAGGTGACAATACAATCCACCTTTCCCAAGATTGCTTGTCTTCACTTGACTACATCCTTTTAAAGTTACTTAGATCCTAAATCAATCTTAGAAATATTATGAATCTCTATAATAATGTAGTGCATTTTGATAACAACCTATTTGTTGCTAATTCTTAGTGAACTTTGTCTTTCATGTGTATATGTTCTTATGGTCTTCACTTATTTTCCTAATTTACAGTGAGTAATGTTTTATATTGTTTTCAATTTCAAATATTATCTTTAATTTATTGTCACTTGAGACTTTTGTCAACATTATCATCAATATTGGCACTGTTCTAAGTTGCTATTAGCTATTATATCACTGATAAAGTGATCATTTTTCATCATCCTGAATTTTATATATTTTTTCCACAAGCTAGCAAGGTCAATGCTCCCATACCAATTATAATGTCCCCTTTTGGGATGCTCTTAATTCTTGCCTTAAAACAATACTATTTACTAAATATGATAAATATAAAAGATTGAGAATTTGTGATAATATTCAGATCAATAAATCATAGCACAATACTCAAGATTAATCAAATCATGAATTGTTTGTAAATACTTACGAATGTGACTAGTTAGAGGTTTTTGTCCCTAACTCAACAATGACAATAGCAATGGTTTTCGTCCTTAGTTTTCTTAAAATCATGAAAGTGTTTTTGTCCATCCAACTGTTAGCCGACCTTTGAGTGTTTTCGCCCTCCTTCCTATTTGCAAGATATTACCTTGAATTCAGAACTGCTATATTTTCTAGACTATTGCAGATTTGATGCTTTAGTGGATTACGCTTCAATGAATTTCTGCTTTTTATTGATTCAAACATAGATATATTCACTCAGTATCGAATCAAATGAATGCTTGAATGGCTTGTAGATTTGAGTGATGAGTGATGATGTATTAATGTTTCCTTGCAAGTCATAAAATTTTGCATAGTGATGAATACCAATAATCCTCATTCAATCATCAAAACCTGAAAACTGAGCCGATCTCCAAGGGTTCTTTTGTAATGGCAAGCAGTCTGCTGAAATTTGGAAGAAAAATTGCCGCAACTTCAATACTTATCCAATGACTTAGTGCTAAAAGAATTGCCAACTATTTTTAAAATCTAAAAACTAAAACTCAAATAAGTAGAACGAAAAAATATCAAGAAGGATTTTATCTCATTTTTAGGCATGGATAGTTGGACTCGATTGGCATATCTTATTGAAGCATTAAAGGAGATGTAACTCCCGGTATCACATAAATTCTGCCTAATACAATGTGTATGCTCCCGCTAAACTAGGGTTGGCAACCCTTAGTAAATACTGATAGCAGTCTTTTATTAACAATAAAACTAGGGCAATAACAGAATCAGAAAGGGTGTGTAATAAATAAGGGCTGACCTAGGTTAAAGTAAATATAATTATCTGCAAGGCAGTGGTTTATTTTAAAGGGCCGACTGAAGGTCAATTGATAGAGAAATCAAGCAATTAGCAATACTCAAGCAAACTCCTTAAGCCATTGGTCTTGGATTCGAGGAATTTGACTTGCAAATAGTAAGTATGGCCAGCCTTCTGAGTTCACAAGAGTTGAAGTAATGGCCATTCTTCGTCAAGTACACCACCCTGAGATAGATGGGTTGGAGGTCCTGCCATGCTTGTGGGCTAGGAGGCAAATGAGTGCTCCTGGGCTTGTTGAGGAAGGCAGTCCTCATACGTCTTATCAAGCATGCCACCCCAAGATCAATGGATTGGATGTCCTGCTATGCCCATGGTTTGCTTAGTGAATGAGTGCTCTTGGGCTTGGTCGAGAGGGACAGAAAGCCTCCAAGGTGGAGTGAGGGATGGAATGGATCCAAAATCCTTTCATTCCCTTGCAATATGAGGACAACCATCCTTGCGATTGTGGTTTGCAGGCATTTCCAAGGAATTCATGACGTAAGGGTTATATTATAAGTATCGATCTGAATATTAGTAATGATATGATTTATTATTCTGAGTATCATTGATCTTTAACAAAACAGTTGTAGAATTATTCCAGAAAATCAAGATAGGCTTATTTTTCTGAATTATTCATAGAATTATAGGTGGAATACCATAATACAATTTTTGATCAAGATATATTTATAAATATATTGCAATTCTCTCTTAAATGGAGTTGTTTTTTTAGGGCTAAAATTGGGAATCCCACAAAGGGACATTACAGTGTGCACTTGGGTGCACATTTGAGGGTGACGGTGCAGGTGTGTGGGCACACTTGTGCATGTCATGTATAGGTTTGTGAATGCATGCATGCCCTGGGTGCACATATGAGGGTAACAGTGCAGGTGTGTGGGCACACTTGTGCATGTCATGTATAGATTTGTGAATGCATGCATGCATGGCCATGCAGAAGTGCATGAATGAATCAGCATGGGCATGTAGGCATGCAAATGTGGGTTCATGGGTGTGAAAGCAGCCATGTGTAAATGTACCCAGCCATCAGTGCATTTGTATGTGTGTGTTGGGGGCCTATATATGTGTGTGAGTGTGTGCATATGTACACGTGCATGGATTATCCAAAACCTGTGTGTGCATGTGGGCACAAATATGTGTATATGCAAACATTGGTATGACCATGTGTGCATGAATGTGTGTATGCATGTGTATGTGAGAGAGAACATTGCATTTGTAACATCCCCCATTTAGCTGTAAGATAACCTGCATTCCTCGATACAGTCTATTTGATCTGGCAAATGCTGCTCAGTGCATAAATGGAATTAAATTTTGAAGGAAATAATCAGACTCGTCAGAAAGCACAATAAAGATTACATACACAAAAACAAAAAGGTGAGTACCATCCCAATCTGAAATGTGAAACAAAGCTTAAGCTGTAAAGCACATTTCCGTCATGAAATACTGACCATTGTGAGCTGATACTCTAAATGAATATAAGTATAAATGAATATCCAATACCTGGACTACTCTATCTCAAGAAATGAATGAATCTAATTTACATAATCTGAGAGACTAGAGAAGATTTGAATTTGAACAAAGCTTGCTCCATTGAATCAAATATAATGTGACTCATTTGGTAAATCTCATAATCTGTTCCCTTCAGCTTTTTGCACACCTCATTCCAAATCTGGACTTGCTCTAGAAGGGCTAGAGTATGAATTTAAAACTGTTGACTGGTTTAAAGTTGAACACTGACTGCTGCATTGAATCAAACATAATCTGACTCGTTTAAAAAGATTTCATATTCTGTTCCTTTGAGCTTTTTGCAAACCTCATTCCAATTCTGGACTTGGTCTGAAAGGGCCTGAGTATGAATTTTAACCTGCTGGCTCTCCAATTTCCTTGATGATACATTTAAAAACTCTTGCACTTCCAATGCTTTCTGTATATAGAGTCAACTAATTTTAAAATCCCGTCTCAATAGCAGAACCTCAAGATAATATTTTCTTTGGCATCGTGCAAAAATAGAATTTACAACATTAGGAAGGTATTTTACTTTCTAATTTGAATTTTTCTTTATCATGACTTTTAGGAAGAATTATTTAAGTTCAAATAAAAATAAGTCTATGAGTTCCAAACAAAAACTCTGTGGAGGAAAAAAGGGCATATATTTACATAAACAATAACAACTTAGGTTGAAATAATAATACCTTTGGGTTATTGATTAAGTCTTCATAATATAATACTATATGACGTGTGCTTTTGAAAAAGTTCAGAGCATCTCGAGACACCTCCTCAATTCGTTTCAGGTTAGCCAGCAAAAATGTAACATTGATCACTGGCTTATATGTTGCTAACAAAGCTGCCTGCTAAAATGTCATGTTGGTCAAAGCCTTTAGTAGAAGCTTACTATCTCCACATCTAGTACCATCAAACATTCAATTAAAATATGAACAGTTGAGAAACACTAGAATTTTCCATACAATCAATGTCTCGATCAAATGTGCTAAAAGTATTTTTCTTGATTAATCAGTGACAATTATTTTCCGTTTTCAGTTTCATATATGATAGCTAGATGCATACCTCTTGCTTTGAATGTACATGTGATTTGTGTGTGCCATTCAACTGCTTTGTTTCACGATCATAAGCATTAGCCAACACAGAGACCAGTCGTCGCAAAAGATTGCGCCTAAACAGTAAGATGACAGATACACCTTTTCTATTGAAATAATCAACTATTTCCCTGTTGTATTCCATCACACCCTGCCATGTACAGTAAGTTAGAAATAAGAGGCTAAACTAGCAGACACACTCAGCTCACATGAAGAGAACTAACTACAAAACTGGGCCTCGTTTCTCATTACCCAAACTGAAACAATGTTGTAGGTATATTTAAAAGAAATAATCAGATGATAATAACATTTATAGGTACAAGAGACTCTACAGACCAAGCAACCAGTATAATATTCTTTTTCTTTATTTGTTATTTGATAAATGCCCTAAGTTCAATAAGGTGAAGCTGCAAAACAAATATCCTCTGCATGGTGTATCCCAAGTTGATGAGATTATAATCAAATATAGTTAGCATACTATGTGTCATAACAATTTTGTCACACAAGGCAAAAGTGTATAGCTTTCCCAGCTTTTCCCACTCGTGCGAGTGTATAAAATGACAGCACAACTTGGTTAATGTGACAAACACCATAGGTATAACACATAGGAACAGCATCAAGGGCGCATCTGTAGCCGAGTTGGTGTGAAGGCGAGTCATGAGGCCTGGTGTTAGGCTAATGATCCTGATGCTATGCATCAACTCCAGTTCGAGTCTCACTTGGATTACCACAAGCCCTTTTGGGGATCACCTTGTGGTGTAGTGGTGACTTGGTTGCACTGTTAATGGTGCAACCAAGGTTCAAATCCCCACCTGGCCCAAATACAATTGTTAATGCTGGTTTGGGCCCACCTTGGTGACCATGCAGGTAGTTGTTGGTGGGGATGACATTGGTGGTTGTGCTAGAGATTTTATGTGGCAGGAAGGAGGGTTTCCCCATTGTGATTGAAGGAGTAGGATGTGTTAATGCCTTGGTTTGTTCTCGGAGATGGGGTCCCCATTGTGACCCCACTAGTTCAAATCTCTAGTCAAAAGCAACTATCGCCGATCAAAAAAACACATAGGAAGAGCATCATCAAATCCAAAGACATGCATCACTTAACATTCATTACTGTAAAGGCATCACCAAATTGGTCCTCAAATCTACTTTTCTCCCAGATTACCTTGAAAGTTGAAAGTTGAAACAAACCAATAAAAATAAAATAGAAAATAGATGTATAACCAAAGCAACAGAGACTAAATATTTTCACTCCCAACCATGCCTCATAGGGTTCAAACTAGTTTTTGTGGAGTTCAAGGGCTTCAATGCACAAATGTCATGTTCACTTCAAGGACTTCAAAAAATACTAATAACCAAGGTTTCACAGGGACGCGGGTATCTGGGTACTTAGGGTACAGGTACGGCTATTTTTCAAAATAGGGGACGGGGTACTTGGGTACGTCAATTTTTTTTTCATATAATTTAATATTTTATAGAAAATTTGAAAATATGACTCATGACGATGAGTTTTCAAAACAAGAACAGTGATAAAGTTTGCAGATGTAATGTATTGTTTTCAGTTTCAGATTTGCAATATGTTTGTAATAATAATATATGCTAAATGTTTAGATGCATAACAGAAAAGGCAAACTTTAAACATGAACAAGAAGATCATAAATCATATAACAATGACATATTGCAAATGATAAACTTCTGAGTTGAACAATGATAAAGTTTACTGTTAATCAGTATTGTATCAAAGTTTCAAACTGATTACGTATTGATTAAGCAATCAAAAAACAGAAACAAAAATTAGAAATCTTAATCAAGGTTGTTAGCTATGATGCTCCCCATTGAGTTCTCACTGAGTACCCAGTACTTGGGTATGTGTACCAGTACCTGGTATGCATCCCAGGGGTATGAGTACAACCGTACAAGTACTCATGCAACATAGCTAATCACAGCTCATTTAGAGATTGAAACAAGCTCTGTGGACACAACACCTGTGGGTTATGAAATACGAGGAACTCACTGTAATAAAAACCTACAAGACTTGCCAAATTCATAGCCAGCAAATCGTCTCCAAGAACCAAAATTGTCACCACGGAAAACTACAGAAGAAATAATTTAACCAATCAGCGGTACATTAACAATAATTACCATTGGCAATAAATGCAGCAAAGTTCAAGCATTACTAACTCTTAACTATTTATGAAATTGAAGTTGATACAAATTATTTCTAGTCAGAACATAATAGCAATAGTCCATATCCATCAAAGTGTCCAGGACATTTGACACACACCCCTGCTGCTGTTCTGACTCACCTGATTGATGTTGAAAATCAGGCTAGATCCAAAAGCAAGTCAAACACTGGAATACTATCATTGATCCTTCTTAAAACTCCCCCTTCAGTCATCTTCAGAGAACAAAATGAGTGATAGTGTTTGTATGACAGCCAGGTCTACCTTGTCGGTTTTACTAATTATTTGCTCTTGGATCAAAAGCCAAGTTATACGATTTGGAATGTATTAATTACTAACTCATGAACTTAATATTATTGTATGGTGATCACTATGTCATGAATGATGTCCAGAATCCATTTCTTGCTGAGTAGGAAGTACAATATCCATTAGTCCGAATATGCGATTGATTATGTCACATTGACCTGTAATCCTAGTACAGGATAGAACAGGAACCATGTCCCTTATTTCAAAGGCCTGTTGACCTACATGGTTCCTAATTGTTTGACAGAGGCAGAAAGTTGCGAGTGGCATATTCTTTCAGTCTATCAAACTACTCATAGCATATTCATTAATTTCTCAACTTTCTTGCTGTTTTCTTCTTCTAGTGTTTTAACTGGATTGCAGACTTGTATTTGAACCCATTTAATTATGCCACAATTGAATATCTGGTACATTTATGTGATATGGTAGCTGAAGCTTGTATCCTACAGTTGTAGATGAATGTGGGATTAAGTCCTCATTGGCTGTCAAGTGTGCAGAGTCAGGTGTCAGCAGTTGAGGCTTTAGTAGGAGATGTGGATGCAGATAGTATAGACACATCTGGTGATACTTTTGAGGATGCTATGAGCCGCATTGGGGATGGCACCCCATGTGAGATGTTGGGTGATGACTGCGAGGAGTGTATGAACTTTTCCTATATTGAGGATGTGAGCATGGAGCTATCGAGTTATGACACTCATGATGGGAATGTTGCAGTTGAGTCGGATGACATAGATTTATGCCACAGTATAGATGAGTCACATGATGACATTGAGTCGTGTATGTAGCTTCCTCGAGGTTAGATGAGGACGAGTCCGATGCCTGTATTCAATTTGTAGGTGTGTACTCGGATGATAGTACACAGAGTTATGGTGATCTTGAGGGGAGTTTGTTGGATGCAGCTTCCTTCCATAGTGTGGACAGTGCAGTTGAGATTGGGAGGCCCGTTGTGTAGCGTCATCATGTGACTAGCCAGTTGTGAGTTGGTGAGAAAGATATTACTTCTACTCTTGAGCATTTTGATGTCGCTCGTCAGCTATTGGTTGTTTATGATTGGGGTGCTCCTATGAAAGATGAGCACAGTGGTGGTTACCTTTCCTTGACAAAGATCCATTCTTTGCGTGAGGCTGTTAAGATTTTGAGACAGGATTATTTACAGATGGTAGCCGACCGAGATCACCTAGTTGAGTGGGGGAGTACAGCATATGAGGCACTGATGGACAGAGAGGAGGTGAGTGAGCTTACTCAGGAGCTCACAGCGACTTCTAAGGCTTTAGAGGGCACTAGATGGAAACCTTGCAAAAATATTATTGTGTTGTGTCTTTCTTTTTATGCTCAAGGTTTGATAATTTTAGTACACCAATTAAGTCGAAAACAACGCTATATGTCTCGAAATGAGTGATGATTTGCTTGTACATAGTTTATTAAGAATTGAATGAGTTCATGCATACTAGTGTAGACATGTTATCTTTCCTAAATGGAATTTTGAATTGTCCTTATTTCTCGAATACTGATCATTAGAAAAGTGAACATGTAAATTGACCATGAAGGTTATGCAAAGTGAATCTTGTGTTTATGGAATGAGTATTAATTGTGAATATTGATTTTTTTTTTTGAAACTGAAACATGATAGTTGATTTGGGAAAACTGATGCAAGAAGATTCTATGTTATGAGTATGTACTTGTTAAGAGTTCCTTGTGAATACTGAACTTGACTTTCTATTAGAAGTTATGATTTTGTGTGTTTAGCAAAATGAATTTGATATGTAAACCTTGTGAGTTACTATATCCTTGACACAAAAGACAAAAAATGAAAATTAAGTATGACATTTAGGTTGGAAGGCTTATGAAAATTGGGAATAGTAATTTTTATGAAAATATGGTTGGAAAAAAAAAAACCAACGTTATGGATGTTGTGAAAAGGTAAAGATGTAATCACTTTATAAGATGACTTAATCTATGTGTATAAGATCCCTTGTAAAATGTGGTTGAACCTGTACCAGTGCTTGTAATGAGTGTTGTGACGGAACCCGTGCTTGCTTTGTGTAACATGGAATAATGTGAGCGAACATCGTCCATGAGATATATGTATGAATGGGTATGGGTGCACCATACCCACTATATGCTGATACTTGTTTGTATGTGTGTTACCTCACTGAGTTATAGCTTGCAGGGTAATTTGTGCTAGGGTAGTGCTACTACCAATCCCTTGGGTAGCACGTGAGGTGTATGTCGGGCAACACGAAGCGACCTTAGCTTCCACTACTCGAGTTTCTCGAGTAGCATGTATGGTGTATGTCTGGCAACACGAGGTGACATGAGCCTCAACTATTCCAGGGATGGAGTAAGAGACACTATCCTCTGGTTCCCCCACAATGACTCAGTATGTGTAGGGGTGGTAGCAGCCACAAAGTTTCTTGGTTATTAGGGTATTGCGTACGCATTATAGCGGCGCGAAGCGATGCCAACTTCCACTAACCAAGAAATGTACTCACTACTTTCCCTTCTATGGACCCAAGTACGTGGTTCATATGTGTATATCCCTTATCCCCACAGTTTGAGCATTGTACCAATATTCAATGTGAGACTCTTTTGGATAGATTGGACATTATTGATGATTCATAGCTTCATATATATTCATAGTGGTCCAGCATGAGGCGGGAAGTGTATGCCCTGCTATGATTATTCCGTACTGCACGTGTTCCGACATGTTGCATGAGGTACGATGCCACACCCCACTGATGTTTCGACACGGTGTTGGGTGATGATGCCGTGTTGCTGATGGTAGCGAGCCGAGCTCGAGGGCACGATGCCATGTACGTAAGTACATGAAGGCGCAGTATATGCATGTTATGTATTCCTACTTGATACAGAGTGATTGGGAGATGCTTGCATGCTTGTAGAGGGGTGCCCATGGATGCTCAGTCGTTGGACGTGGTAGGCATATGGGGGGTCCCTAGCCATGTATACCTCTGGCTGTAGTGATGACCCTGGGGGTATCACTATTTGGAGTGTGTCCTATGCGTGCCATATCCGCAAGGAACACTATCGTATGATATATTACCAACATATGCATTATTATTATTGTTTATGTCATGTGGTTAGAGACTGTTGGGTCGCCACATGAAGGGCTATTGTGACAGCCAGGCGATGTTCCCTCCTTCCTCGTTGGTGACTATGTATGGTCACACAGTGATGTGTTGTGCCTTTTCATGATGATTTTTGTTGCTTGTGCAGGCCAACAATTGTGCATTTTTGTTTGTGAAGGTTTAGCCATAATTTTTGGAAATTCATGATACAATAATTTACTGTTGCAACATCTTTATTTATGTTATTTATTGTTGAATTTTGGTAACTCTTTTACCTTCTTTTGTGATTTCAGTGGCTAAACTATTTTCCTTGGTGTTATTTGAATGTTGGTCCTGTGTAGTAATGTGATTCCTCACCAAGGATGCAGGAAGTAAACTTGGTGAGTGTATGCGAGGAAGCAGACGCGGGGAACCCTTGAGTATGGGGGTATGTGAGGCTGTTATGCAGCTAATATCCACTACCTACCTTAGAGTGGTGACTATTCCTTGGAGGCTAAACACCTCAACAAGGGGTAGGTCACGTGGTCTTGTATGGTGGGCCTCACCATATATGAGTGGATGCCATGTATGTGAGTGACTCTAGTACCATCAAGCCACTTGATGATATATGTATCATTGGATTATGTATCATTGGATTATGGATTTTGGATCATGGATGCATATGAGACTAGTATATCTTACCCTGGAGTGTGATGGCATGGCCCGCTCCTGAGCCTTCTATAGTGATGTGTACCCCAGTGATGTGGATTGTCGTATGATTGTATGGATTTGTAGCTATCTATGTTTAGAAAGATGTCTTATATATATATATATATATATATATATATATATATATATATATATATATATATAAGGGGTGTTAAAAGGGTCTATATGACTCAGCTTGCTTATCATGGTGTGCATCATTGTATGGTGTTGTTTTGTGTGGGAATTAATTGTATGGTCTTTTATATATTTTTGAGAACATGGGAAATAACCAAATTTAAGTGTATTATAAGGGTTGGTGCACAACCTACTCATACATTAATGGAAAACAAGTGTATTTGATGATATTATGTATCTTGCTTGTGAAAATGGAAAGAGGAATAGTAAATAAGCTCTATAGACAGATACCTTTGAGATGATTGTGAATAATTTTTACATAACAAATGCAGTTATCATATTGTTTATGTTGGAAATGCATATTTGTTTCTAGATGCTAACATGCAGGAAGCTAGTACCCATGTGCTATGGATCAAGTTGATGACATGGAAATTTGTAGAAGTACTACTTGAGGGTGTCACTGCAGTCGTGCGACTTCCAGGAGTAAGTCGAGACTTGGGGGGGAGGATGTAGTACCCCTCTATTTCTCATCATCGTAAAAGAACTCTGGTAAGCAATAATTTTACTTCTTGCAAAATTCTCCTTAGATTGCATATGGAATTCTTAGATATCTTAACTATAGTTCGTCAGCTTAATTAAAATAGATTTCATTTTCGAACAAATTCATGGAATATGTTAATTTAAGATATATTGTTTTGAAGTAATATTACTTTTGGCAATTATCATGGTGTTAGAACATGAAGATGCATATATGTGCTTACATGATAGGATGACTCAATAGAGAGAGAATGTATAAAAGATTTCATTATGTGGGAATTGCATAGTGGTATAGTAGAATTTATGATGTTAGGGACAATGTTTAACATAGTTCAAGGTCGTCTTGATTTAGGTTGGATTAGTGTATACTAGGATCAAACATGTTAGTTGAGTTCCTTGTGATGAATTGAGATAATGATATTGTAATAGGATACACTCTTGCATGTTGGTATGGAAGTCTTAAGTGTGTTGATATCAAATTTTATTGGGTTATGTTTTACCTACTTATGGTTAGGTTTTAAACGAAATAATATAGGGAACTGAAATCCTAAATCATATATTGATAAATGTGACTGATTGAATTAATGAATTATGCTTTGCATTATGGTTAGAGAATATATGAGTATAGGTTATGTGGATCTGGGTCTTGTAACAAGATAGGAGAGGTGTTAAATTTGCTAGATACATCTTGATTTCTCTATTTCATAAATGGAAAATGTAGATTTAAACATGTGAAGGTTATTATGAGATGACGTAATATGTTGATCTATTTTCTCTAAATATAGAGATTGATTTATATGATGTTTTAATTTGATTATATGCATAACCTATCTTGGACTACTGATACTTTTACAAGTGTGCAGGTGGATAACCATGGACACTGCGGGGAACCATTGCTAAGGAATTATTGTGAGAACCCTTGTGGAACCAAGGTCAACCCTAAGAAGGGAATGATCTCAAATGTAAAAGTGTTTTATTTGTAAATTATGTTCTGTAAAAAATGTGAGATGTTATTGTTTTTTTTTCCTTGTTGGCATGCCAAGTGTTGTGTAGTGATGTAATCCTTATGTGGTGTCACTTGACACCAGTGATGTGACATGGCATGTCAATGTGGGGTGGGTTGAGTTAGTGTAACCTTGAGTGACCTATTAGTATCCCTAGGTGTGTTTTCTTGGTTAGGGAGCCTTGATGGAAGTCCCATCACTCTTTTTCGTGAGTCATCTTGGAGTGGACTTTTGGGGAGTTAAAATTGACCCTAGGGAGTAGTTTAGGCTAGTTTTGACTTGCCCCAAGGGTGTACTATGGGGTTGGATGTATTTCTAGGACACATTGAGTGTTTTAGACTCAATTTTCATCCCTCAAAAATGCTTGGGAAGAGTGTGACGAATTTTGGGGAAAGATGAAAGCAACTTTTTCTCTTCTCAAAAAGTCTTGGGAAGGTCAGCCAATAGGATAGGCCTCTTCTCCTAGGAATTTTGGGGGTTTGGGTTAGAGTCCAATTTAGAGGAGAGTATGGGAAACATTTGGGCTGTTCACTACTCTCTATCTTTAGAGACAAAGTTTGGAGACTAAGGAAGGGGGATGGCTAGAGAGAGAGAAAGGGGAGCTTTATTTTTGTGCAGGCTTGGAGGAGAGGTTGGTGCTTCAACCATTTCTCTTTTTTTTTTGTATGTATGTTGTTGTGTGTGCTCATGGACTTCAAGTTTTCCTTTCTTCATGAAGTGATCAATGTATTTGTGAAGATGGTTGTAGAGTTGTGGTGAAATATGTGTTTTGAATGTATGTGCCCTATGTCTTATGTATTTTTTTCCTACCTTAGCATGGTTCCCCAAGCTCGGGGGTTGGCTAGGGCATACTAAGGGCCTCATGATGCCATATGGTAGGGTGGAGAGCACCCATGGTTATGCTGGTTTTTGATATATGCAGGTTTTGGGTGTGTGGAAATCTCATGTTTGCAGCCCCTTGGAGAAATGTGTTTTGTATAGAAGGAAAGGCATGCTTCTTACTTTTGTATCCCAGGAAATATTATAATAATGTATACTTGTTGTATTTAAAAGCAAAAAAAAAAAATGTCATTGTAGAAATTATATTGAGGTGTTTCATTTGATTTCATTTGTATCTTGTTGTATGAGTAAAGTTTTTAGAGTAATCCGTCTTTACTTGTGTTGAAGCTTCAAAATGAAAAAAAAAATAACACTGAATACTGTTGTTAAATATATTGCATGATGAAGGAAACTTAGTGAGATTTAATTTAAACTAATTAATTAACATTTTAGTAAACTGAAGTTTTAAAAAAAAAAAAGTTATTGCAATTTGGCCCTTGCCCAAGAAATTTTGGGCATGACACAGTGCAGTTGAGATTGGGAGGCCCGTTGTGTAGAGTCATCATGTGACTAGCCAGTTGTGAGTTGGTGAGAAAGATATTACTTCTACTCTTGAGCATTTTGATGTTGCTCGTCAGCTATTGGTTGTTTATGATTGGGGTGCTCCTATGAAAGATGAGCACAGTGGTGGTTACCTTTCCTTGACAGAGATCCATTCTTTGCGTGAGGCTGTTAGGATTTTGAGACAGGATTATTTACAGATGGTAGCCGACCCAGATCACCTAGTTGAGTGGGGGAGTACAGCATATGAGGCACTGATGGACAGAGAGGAGGTGAGTGAGCTTACTCAGGAGATCACAGCGACTTCTAAGGCTTTAGAGGGCACTCAATGGGCTCTTCAGGAGTCGCAGTTTCAGTTAGAGGAGGTGACCGTGGAGTTGGAGCATTTTCGGCCCACACCAGCCCCAGACCCAGTTTGGTTGCACATTGAGGTGGTCGGTGGCGAGTTTGCTTCTACGGTTGGGGATGCACGACATGATGATGTGGCAGACACATCTATTCAGGATATGGGTGCACTAGGTACGGATGAGGTATGAGTACCAGTGGAATCAAGCTCTCATGTTGATTTGCTTCCTTTTGCTGGAAGTGAATCTATTTCTTCATCTCATATAGTTGATAGCATGGGACAGTTCGCAGTGCCACATTTTCAGACGGATCAGTTGTGGGTCGCAGGGGAGCAGGTTGACGCTTCTACGTATATTTTTTACTGCACTGAGTCATTCATGGAGTATTTACTTGGGAGTGCAGATGTACGAGAGGATTCATACAGAGTGTCTGAGGGTACTCTCATCCAAGGCTCTTGTGCTATTCGGAGGTTGGTAGGAAGGATTGTAGAGACTCTATCTACTATGCTTCCCACAGGGATTTCGAGGTTGGGTTTGTTGAGAGGATTGCTCAGGATCCTACCCAGCCTACAGTTATGCAGAGTCAGAGATTGGAGCCATCTCATGATTCCCAATTTGGTAATGATGAGTCATTGTCGGAGATTGGGGCTTTCTACCGGCATTATACGATGGAGTATGCTCATCATTTTTCTTTTAATCCACGGGTAGAGGATTTGGTCTTACGCAGGTGCAGACTAGCTCCAGTTTCTTACCATCCATTATGGGATGGATTAGCACCATCTTTTACAAATGGAATTGGCAGTTCAAGTTAGACTGTTTGCAATATCGACACACCCATGACAATTTATCAGAGGTTGGATTTGGTGGTAGTGACTCAAGTACCTATGGTTGTTGTCATATCCACAGTGCAGTTGGGTGTGAGTGTCAGTTAGACAGGGACTTGAGTTTTGACAGAGTTGATGTTTCAATTGGGTTGAGTTCCGCTAAGTTGTTTCTTCCATCGGCATCTACAATTGGTCTACAGATGATGTTTTCAATGATGTCAGTTATTTGGGTGTTGAGTGCAGTTCTCAGATGCTGGTGTTTGTATTGTTGATGTTGGTATTTTCTTCACAGGACTATGGTGAGGATCGGGACATTACTTATGACCATCCTTGGGATCCAGGTGGTCTGTGATGTTGCTTGTTTTTCCTGATTGCTTGAGGACAAGCAATCTTGGGAAGGGAGGACTGTAATATCCCCGTTTTTTAGTCTCTTGAGATTAGCTTAGTTTGGCGACCCTCGCAAGCTAATCAGGTGATCAGAGGGTGTCAGTTGGCAGGGCCAGTAGTTGGATTCCATATTGGAGGTTCTAGTTGTCAGGTTTGCTCCTCGTTTGGGACAAATTGGATGACTTACTATTTATAGTAAGTGGTATTTTGGGCATAGCTTGGTTTAACAGGGCGCCTGCATAGTGTCATCAAGTGTTGCAGGATCGTTTATCAGGGATCTCCAGTTTGAGAGACTTACTATTTATAGTAAGTCTATTTTGGGCAGTTGACTATTTCTAGCAGGGCAATATGAGCTCGGGTACTGTTGTCGGAAGTTTGAAGGATTTTGTCAGTGAAATTCAATTGCATCACATTTATAATAAAAGTTATTAAATTAAGTTATGATAATTTAATAACTTATGGACTTTGATGTTTTAATTTAATGTTGTGATGGTGAAGACTCTTTAATGAAAAGTGTCTTGAAGAAGATTTCATTAAAGCCTTTATATATGCCTTGGAGAAATCGAATTCCTCACCTTATGTCATTTTATAAAATTTGTGAAGTTGAAAGGTGGTCTGGAAGAAGTAATCGAAATTGAGAAGTACGGGTTTTGTGATGAAATTCTTTGAGAAACGATAAATTCTCAAGAGAAATGCACTTTGAATTGGTTGCTGATGCCAACGAATTGTACGGAAATCTACAGGGGCCGTACGATTTATTCCCTGCCTGGCTGTACACACATGCTTGCTGGGTGTTGTTTGGGATCGTAGTTTATTGGAAGGTGATCTTCACGTGATGGTGTTTGAAAGGATTTAAATGCAGTGAGTTGAGGAGGCGTCTGCAGCAGCAAATGGATGATGTGGAAATGGCTGGCGCTTATCATTAATTCTGTTATATATTTCTTGCAGCAGCCGTACTTTAACAAAAAGGTGCCAGGTTAATTGTTAAGTTTGTAGTGAGAAATCAGTTTATGATAATTGCTCAAATTCTGATTTTGTAAGTAATTCAATGATGTTTTTAATGACTGATATCATTTTGATAAATGGTGAAAATCTGAAAGGAATCATTAAATTCAGATTTATTGTTTAAAACCTTCTTTAAATTCTGTAAGTAATTTAAAGTGCAATTATATTAGAGTTAGTAGCTAGTTTGCAGTTGAGAGCCAGCTGGGTTCTTTACAGTGTGCCCAACTTCGGCAAAGTTTGACCACGGTTCAAAAATTTTCAGCCGGTCCACCTGGGTTTGAATGGCCTATTGGCTGGTTCAAACTTGCCCGTCGTGGATCAGACCCTATTTGGACCCACAGGTAGACTGGACCTGGACCACAGACCAATTCAAACTTGGCCTGGTTCGGCATCCAGTCTGGGCGAACTGGGCTTCTTAGGTTGAAACCCATAGGGGAAATCCTTCAAACTGAAGAAACAAGGTTTACCTGTGCAAGGTGTGGAAAAAGAAGTTAGGATTATATGTCAGTTTTCAGTGTATGATTCAAAAGGGTTAATTTGTTATTTTTCTAAAAGAATCACAATATGTAAGAAAATATCCTTAAAAAGAATTCTGAAATTGTTGGATGGTTTCTTTTTTAGGGCTTTTTCCTTTTTCCCAAAAGCCAAGCCACGAGAAATCTGTTTGGATCCTAGATGGCTTGAGTTGAAAATGTTGCTCCACGGTTGTGGAATTTCATGCCCCAATTGTTGAAACCCATAGGGGAAAACCTTCAAACTGAAGAAACAAGGTTTACCCTTCCTCATCTTAATGCTCGGGTTCTTATTTTGCTTAGACCTAATGTAAAAATCCCAGAAATTTTGGAAAGCAATCTGGATGATAAGGTAATTTCCTATGATATTGAGTGTTTAGGGGGTCTTAATGCTTGGTCCTCTGTAAAAGGAATGGGCATCAAAGAAAAGACTGCCCTAGGTTGCCAAAAAAGGCGCAGAACCCTACAATTATTAGTGATAATAAAATCCCTAGTGGAAAAAAATACTCAAATCATCAATGCAACCACTGAAAATGCTCTAAAATGGAAATAGCAAATGATACTTCTAGCATTGAAAAAACTGTGGAGACAATTGATATTCGCCAAAAAATCTCCCTTATGAGAGATGAGGAATACAAGATTATTCCAACAAAAAAGGTTGAGGAGAATGTATGTTTACCACCCAAGTTTCCTGAAACTTGAAAGAGTTGTAGAAAAAAAATGCCCAACAATTGGCTATTGAGAAATTAGGAGCCCAAAGTGCTAGCAAGCTTCTTGAGGCCTCTCCCATATTGCCAAACCCTAAGGAAGCCAAGGAGTCTGGCAGTAGGCAGTCTTCGCAAGACCCCAACCTAAACAAGCAAATTATTTTGTTGGAACATAATAACCCACTCTTTATAAAAGAGTTTGGAGAGATAGGTGACAAATCACCAAGATAGGAAAGTAAGAAAAGGAAGCTCTTTGAACAAGTAGGAAAGAAAAAGAGCAAAGAAAAAGGTAAAAAGGAAAGGATTCCAAAATGTTTTGATAAATTTATTAAATTATATAAAAAAAACAAAAACCTGGTGCCTCTTCCTCTCCTTAATGAGCACGCTCTGTGTTAGCTAGAATGTCGTGAAAATACATCCTGAGATTGTTTTGCAACATGATGTCAAAGATCCAATCAAATAAAGGGAAAGGCTTCTGCTGCCATTCTTTTATGAGATCCTTCAACATCTTTCATGTTTGAAAAGGGGGTTTCCCCTTGTAATAGAGTTGTTTGGGTTAACTTGAGAAAAGACAGGATTGGGTTTGCTATCCACTCTATCTATGCTCCTAACATGTATAAAGAAAGATGTATGCTATGGAATTGACGTGCGCAATATCCCTCAAGGCTCAAAGAGGGAGGCAAGGAGGTTCTGTGGAAACACATGTTGTTTTTGGTCTAAAGTGAAAAGAGTTCTTAGTACCAAGGTCCGTCTGGAAAAGATTAAAAATTCCAAGAAGATCTAGTATACTTGGTGTAATAACCAAGCCCCATGTAAGAAAGTGTACTTGAGACTGGATAGAGTGTACGTCAATGCAGATTTTATTGAATTATCAGAGGTAGTGGATGAATTCCCAGTAAAAGTAATTACTGCTACTATGTAAGATCATTTCTCCATCGAAGTATTGATTAACTTTAAAAGAGGTAATTGTAAGACTCAACACAAAATTTCTCAGTTGTTCAAACTGAATAGCCTGCTGCTTCAAGATAAAGATTGTATGGTCTATATCAAAGGGTGGGAATGATTATCGAATGTTTCTTTCATGACTCGTCCATTGTAGGATGGAAAAAGATTACCACTACTTGGAAAGAAATTTGGAAGGTTGTGAGAAAGAAAAGGGACTTAGACAGGAAGAGAGTAGAGAGTTTTCTTAAGGAGAGATTATTGAAGTTGGAATTTAGCATGCAGCAAAATAGTTCTAATATCCTTCTTTATAACAACTTGATTGGGACCAAAGCCTTCAGAACACAACAAAAACGTTGCTAAGATTTGAGCTATGCTCACCTGGCTCAAAGAAGGTTATAAGGGGACCGAGACCAAGTACTTCTTCAATATCTTTAAGGCCACACACAATAGGGAAAAATCAGCCCCATTCTGGTTGGAGAAGAGTTATTAGAAGATGTAAACATGGTTGAGGAAGCTTTTCTGAGTCTCTATAACATATTGTTCTCATTAGAGGAAAACTCTTCCAGCTTAGCTACTAGAACCTTTATTAAAAGAATCATTCCTTCAAAACTTGATGATTGTGATAGAGAGTCAGTACAAACATTGACGAGGATAAAATTATTAGAGTAATTAATTCTTTCAAATCCAAAAAGTCCCCTAGATATGGTGGTATCCCTATGGAAATTCAAAAGAAAAATAGTGATTGGTTGCTGAAAATCTTCTGACAGTGGGTGTATTTTGCTCAGAACAAAAATAGTGATTGTTTATATTCTTGGATCAAGCATAAACAAAGGATTAATTAAGTTGTTGCCAAAAGAAGGTGATGAGTCCTTTGAATTTTTCATATAAAATCTTTGCCAAGCTGCTTGCAGTAAGGTTGAAATATATTCTAGTTGAAATTATTTCAATCAGTCAAACGGGTTTTATAAGGGGTAGGTATGTCCTTGAAAACCTCATCACCAATAGGGAAAGCATGAACTAGGCCAACTACAAAAACCAAAAGGTGGGTATGGTGATACTGGATTTTGAAAAGGCCTGTGATAGAAATGATATATCAATACTTGAGGGGGACCTCTTAGATCACAAGGGACATGTTGGGCTCAAAGAATACATCTCCTTAAGGGAACTAGAGCAATCCATCTTCAAAATCATGGATTGCACCAAGAGAGTGTGTAGAAAATACAGTACAAGACATTAACCCTTAATCTCAAACCCTTGCTTTGGTTATACATACATACATATGTATGTACACACACACAAACACACATATCCATGTATGTATGTACACACACACGAGATTTGAAGATGAAGACCTCCTTTCAAAGAATACAACCCTAAAGGGAATTGGAGGAATCCATCTTCAAACACAAGAGATAAACCAAGAGAGTGTGTCGAAAGCACACTACAAGACATTAGCAATAGAGCCTAGACCGTTGCTTTGGTTATACATACATACATACATATATACATGTATATCAACCTTGTAGGTCACAAGGAACATCTAAGGCTCAAAGAACATATCCCCTAAACGGAACTCAAGGAATGAAAACATACATACACGTAGGATTCAAGACTTGAATGAAGCAAAGGACCTAGCTGATCACAAGGAACATCCAAAGCTCAAAGAAAACGTCCCCTAAAGGGAATTAGAGAAATCCATCTTTGAAAGCATGGATTGTACCAAGAAAACACATTAAAGGGCCAAATCCCTCCACCTCGACCCCTTGCTCTGGTTATACCTTCCCAAATTTAGGTTCATCGTCCCCGACATCCCCCCGTCTCCTATTTCTAAAACTCCATACTTATATTTATATGGTAAGAAAATGTATTTTTACAATTATTTAAAAAAAGAGCAATGAGTAAGTTTGTATTGTATACAGGTTGACATGCTCTTGTGTATGACTTTATACCTCAGCTTTAGCCATTAACCTTAACCAAGCTGAGATGGGATGATATTGGGTTAATCTACATCCATTATCACACAAAACCATAGTCCGTAGACTCAGACTCAGTGAGTAATCGGTAAGCCCAAAATTTTCAACTCAAAAAAAACTCAGCAAGTACTTGGCAACTTAGAAAGTACTAAAAATTAAATCTCCTAAACAAACATATTTATTTTGTAAAGTTCAATTACAAAATGTATTAAATAAAAAATTGTCCTCTCAAAAGAGAAAACACATGGTTTTATAGCAAAAGCAACATGTGAAAAACACATTTTAACCATTGTTTTACCTGTGTTGACATTTTACCCACATTTTTTTGTGCCTATATAAATGTGAGAGTTAAACTTGTGAAAACTCGCCCAGCTAAAACAATAGAGTACTCGACAACTAGGAGAGTACTCGGAGAGTTTGTAATCTATGCACAAAACCATAACTCATGCATTATGCACCTCATGCAACAGACTTAGTAATGTTTGGCCTATTTACAATGATTTTCAATTTATGTGATACAATAATAATCTATTTCAAGCACCATTTGAGCTATCATGTTGATGTTGAGTCAACTTCCAGCTGCTGTTCCATGCTGCTGAGACCCACTTCCCAAATTCTTTGAGGTACTGCACCCAATCCCATTAGCCAACATGTGGATCCCAGACAATAAAGAATATGGAAGGAATTAAGCCCATAATCAACTCAAACAATTGAGACAAATAGGGCAGACCAGAAGCTAAAGACAAAAATTCAACATATCCTCTATTCTAATGTTCATTTTTCTCATGCCAACACAAAGATCAGATACTATTTGAAGATCAGATGATTGGGATATGGGCTAGGTATAAATATTTTGGGTCAACAGACTAGATCTCTATTTTGTTTAATAAGCTGCCACAGTGGATTATAATTGGAAGCTTAAAAACTTACAAAATGGGATGATTGCCTCTCTATCCTATTGCCTGAATGCCAAAGTGCTAACTTATCAGCATTTTTAGCATTACAACAACAGCTTACTAAAAACTTAATCTTTATTTTTGCACAGTTGCAAATGGCGCACAATACATTAGTATATTGTTCACATTTTAAACATTCTCTCTGGATGATGAGTTTTTTTTATTTGACACTCAACTAAATAGCAGAGTCTATCTCAAAAGATAGTGAAGTTTTATGATGATCCATATATAGTGAGCTCTAGTATAAGCTATGTCTATATCCTATTAAGCCCATCCTACAATTTGGAACATTTCCAAGGATACTTGCTGTTTTTATTTTCAAATTTGCTATTTTTAAGTCTAATGAAAAAAAGGATTGTATCCATGCATTTCTTTTCACAGGGATAAAAACGCCTAGATTCTCACTATTATTATAAGTGAACTCCATAGATGGAAACCCTTCCTATCATAGGGTCTACAATGACTGCATGCCCAGTAAAATCTGAAGACTTGCCATTCTGTAATCTCCTATTTTGTCTATACCTTGATGAGGAATTATCTACATTACTAACCCTTAAGTACACTGTTTTAAATGACATTTTTAAAAAAGGTCCTACATAATTAGATATCTCTGTCGTTTACAATCTTTTAGTGGAAACTTGTCCTTAAAAGGTGTTCCTGTATAAGTATATTGGTTGAATACCTTTCCCTTTGCAGGTTAGATGACATGTAATAAACCTTTCTGTTTTTGTCATGATTATATAAATTATAATCACTCTAATTATTATTTTCTAAGGCTACTGAAATATTTAACAAAAAATACTTAGATAATCCTTTTTACCTTTTTAAACTGAGGCACTCACCTTTCTTTGAAAATGTCAAATCCATTAGATGGAATTAAAAGGTTAGAGGAATGAATGATGGAAGAGAAGAAAAGTTTTACTTGCCACAAGAATGAAGGGCGGTCCCCTCTCATATTTTATTGGTGACTGTTCCCTTTAGGATTTTTCCCTCAACTTTTTGGACAGTAGCTTCCATAGGCTACATTGATGTGAGCTATCTATCCTTCTACTCCCCTCTCCACCTTAAACGGCAATATGTGCTCCCTTTTCCAAAAGCAAAACTATAAGTACTCTTTATAACACCACATTGGGCTCTCCAATGTCAATTTTAGATTGTAAAAGTGACATGGAAGGAAAATTTCATCCATTATGGCGAACAAAAGCATGCTATCGAGAATATATCCATATAACTTATTTCTTGTTTCTTGCAATGGGATGATTCCATTCATAGATACACAAATCTTCATACACTATGGATCTACACCCATTCCTCATTAAAGATACCATATGAATTTTCAATAAAGTAACCACTCTCGCAAGAGCCATAATTGCACTTGGCAGGCCTAACAATAGCAATTATATTGTCTGTCCATCCTAAAAATGAATCAATGATGAGCTCTCTCATAAGTTCTTTCAAGAATAGCATGTTTCTGAGATAAAAGATCCACATTTGAAGTAAGAAATTTTCATAGCAATTATCACATACAAAAGACATGAAATGGTTATTCACATGGTTAGTACTTACACAGATTTTTCATTTCAAATTAGAAGCATGCACTTTGAAAAACAGACATGCAAACTATGCAGTGACCACTTCTTGAAGCTCTGTAATAATTGTCTGAATCCCAACCTCAACCAGGAAGATTAGTTTCAGATAATAATTTTACAATGAAGAAATTCATGCCAGATCAAAAATAATAAATTTACAAATTTTCAACAACAACAACAATTCTTGTTCATTGCTTGTTTCATATTAATTGGTGCTTGTATGGATTATCAAAATAGTACCTGATTAAGCATCCATTTAAGTCCTATTGCAGCTGAACATTCATTCTTGGCAGCACTACTGGACCAATCCATATTATAAACATTATCCAGCGTTTGCAATATTGTCGAAACATTTTTTCTTCTTTCTTTCACTGAAAATACCTCTCCATTTGAACTAATATTTGGATGGCTATTCAATAATGTTTCAAACCACCCACTTCCAGATCTTTGCATGGATAAAATTACAAAGAATTGCACTGGTGTACAAGCACATTCCTCCCTATTAAAAAACAGGAAAAAATGGAACTTTTAAAAATCAATTAACACCCTAAGAAATTCATATCAGCTTCAAATACATAAAAATGACTCAGATGGTTGCAATACCTATTATATGTTCTAGGCTGGGGATAGTGTATATATACATTTTCCTGTGACACTGCAGGTGATATCTGACAGGAGCGATCTCTCATTTTCTCTTGACGTGGAAGCACATATTTGGTTTTAACATCTGTATTACTTTGCTTAATGCAAATAAAGCATATATAAATCCCAAGTAATGATGTGAAAGTCAGTAATATCATTCTCCCTAAGAGAGGTGATTTTTTGGATGTTTTTCCCACTAGCAAATCCTGCATAGAGAAACAACTTACCTCATCACTATTTCTTATTCATCAATCAAAGAAAAATATCCTAAAGTGTAAACACAAATATTTTCAAGGCAAAATTATAAACCCAATGAGATAAATCATAAAACAAAGAGAAGCTTAGAGTAGAAAGAAGAATTCATTAAATATAAGCAAACAGCCCATGGTCAAATTTAATGATATATAGGTTTGCTTTTCAGATATGTGTGTTCACCAGTAGATCCTTCACGACTGTTATTGCCAGTGACCCCTTAGATATTTTTTCAGCAGTAGATTAAATTTAATATTTGTGCAAGTAGATTGTTGTCATTACCAGTGACCATTAGAAAGCAACTGAATCATTTTTTCTATGTTTATTCTCCTTTTTCACCCTGAGATTTTAAATAAAGCTCCAAGCACAGGATAAAACATCACAAGTTTCTTTGTGATTACAATGGTATTTCTAAATTGACTACCCACTTAGGAGCTAATTTGGCATACTTATAGAAGATAAGACCAGAGAACTTCAGCTCGGACTTCTTGTCATCACTCAAAATTTCTTATCAAAATGGCTTGGCTCAAAAATATATGACATTTATAAAATTTCATATCGCTCATGTCTGCACAATCATTACAAGTTTCTGTAGACCCCAAGAATATGCAATGAAACAAAGAAAGGTCTATTTGGTATTCAAACGATTTTCATTACTTCAATTGATATTAACATAAGTATAAACAACTATACTTTGGTATAAGATTTGTCCACAGAAGAGGCACCTAGCTGGAGATTATGCCAAAAACTCCCAATCGATGTATTGAATATTCTAATCCAAGACATTGGTCAGTCTCACAGAAAATGTATTGTGTACGGTTAGTTTTAAAAAATAGATAGACAATGGAACAAAAAAATTAGAATCATTCTGATTGAGATAGAAGGATGGTACAGAAGACCATGAGAGTTTTTCCAAAGGAGCATGATGAATCTGTATCGATATTGATCAGCCTCAGAGTCTGAGACTATGATTTGTAAAGCCACAATTTGGATTTAAGACTCAAGAGGAGCAATAGGAATCAACGGATTAGGAAAGAGGTTGCCTTGCACTAGAAAACAATCCAAAACAATTAATAATATATATATATATATACACACGCACACACACTCTAATAGGAAATAAGTTCTGATCACGTTTTTAATGAATATTTTGATGAAGGAAGGGGTTACTTGCCAAGTGCTAGAATATCAACTGACAATGTGCACCAAATTTGACTAGTAATATCTACCAAATCTCATCTCTAAAACATATATTTCCATCCTAACAAATGTGACTTGGTCTGAACTTTTCCTTAAAACTAAAGTATTTTGCTCTGAGTCACACAGATAACTAAAGCTGGCATCTTCATGCCATTAGGTCAAGATACAAATTGCAACCAATTATTATCCACATTAGTGTGCTTATTGTTTATATTTTGTCTATACTTTCTTTATATATTCTTTGTGATGCTTATCATGAGCTACATCTTAAAAGTGTCAGTTAACATATTGATGTCCAATGTCACTTAAGAATTATTTTATTTAAGTTAAAAGCACTTAAACTGTATTTTATTTTGAGATTTAAAAGAAATTTTTCATATATAAGTTATAAGCACTGGTTGTCATGATGGAAAATTGATTTTCATATTATACCACTTTATTTTACAAGCAAGGATATGACAAAGTAGCGTACAAATATCAGTAAGCCAAACTCCCAAATAAATTTGACATGAATGTCAAATAGCATTGAGCATTTGATTTATCGCCTTCCAGAAAATTTGGCAATGTCCATTTCCTTTCTGCCCAATTCAAGAGACCAAGCAGTGACACTTACAAGCTGATATTTCCTACAAGGCCTTCCAAGGTCAAATTCAAAGTTACTGATTCTCTCCCCCCCACACCGGATGCATATGCTGATGCATCCGGAGGTGGATGCGGATGTGCCCAGGAAGCGCATAACAGGGCTGTGGATGCGCTGGAGTGCATCCCCAGACCTGTGATGCGCTTCTTAGGTGCCTCCAGGGCGCATCCCCACGCATCAGATTTCAAATAGATGTCAAACAATTGGATTCTCAATAAATCGCCCAGATTTCCATTTCCTCACTTGAATTTTGCTTTTAAAAAGTCAATTGTTTGGGTCTTGTGTTTGAAAAATATATCTAATACTTGGGCGGTTGATTGCTTGGAAAATTCACTCATGAGTCCAGACTTTATCACTCCGTCTCTGGAATTCACCACTTGCTCACCCAACCTACCCAGACCATGAATCAATCGCCTCATTCTTGCTCGAAGTCTGCCTTGCTAATTGGAAGTTGCATTAAATTTGTCATGAGAAAGTCAAGTTGAATCTGTAACAGTGCTTGGTTATTTTCATTACCCCAGACCTTCTTACTGATTTGTAGATTAGACTTAAAGCAAACCTTGGGTTTTTCATCAAGGCAACTTACAAAGTTTGCATATATCAACAGATTGGAAAATTTTGAGTTCATTAAAATTGCATCCAAAATACAAATCAGAATTTCACCTCTCATTAGGAAATTTTCATCACACCTCCAATTGCACTGTCGGGTTCACTTATAAGGTTGAATTCATTGCATAAGGACAAATTCGCAAACTGATTTAATATTTAATATTTATCTTGATCAATGATGAACTATCATACTATCAAATGATTCAATTTTGTATATTTCTTGCATTTCTTTGCACACATATATATAAGCATCCGCATCCGCACCCGAGTCGGCAACTTAGGTCAAATTCTTTTGTTGTTGTGGAGTTCTCCTTGTTTGAGTTCTCCTGTTGTTATTATTCCTATTTCATTTCCAGCAAATTATTCACACACCATCTAGCATAAACCACATTCAATCAACTTCCATTTGATGTTCATTCAAGTAATAGCAGCAATTTATATTCCAAAGATGCATTATTTTCAAGTAAAAAATTAGGAAATTACAAATCATATTGGTACCAAAGAAGTTCGATTTTTGGATGTTTCTAGAAGAAGTTAAATTGGTTGTATGGACATGTAAGGAAGAATTGTAGCCTTCTCAATCAAAGAGGTGAGGCAGATTGCTAGAGAAGAAGAAATGTCGCATGGGGACCTTGGAGAGAGAGTCTTGACCTTTGCATTCACAACTGGAATTCAAGATAAATAAAAGAAAACTTATGGCCAAGCAACAAGCATCCACATATAAGGTGGTTTGTGCTTTTTCCACGAAACTTATAGTAGAAGGAGAGAAGCACCACTAAGAAGAAAAAAGGGAATTCACAGATGAAGAAAAGCAAAGTCAAGAGAAAAACTAAGGACACGAGATGCTGAAATTATACATGGATTGTCGAAGCAAATGAATCTATAATTTAGTGTGAGTGAAGTTGATAAAGCATGAAAGGTTTTTTTTGCTTTTCTAAAAATTGAAGAGAAAGTTAAGAAGCGGCCAATAGTTGCTAAAAGATGATTTCAAGGAATTGTTAAATACTATTTCAGTACTTTTTACCAGAAACCACAAAGGAATAAGAAAGAAAAAGGAAGAGAAGGGAAGTAAAGCAAGCAAGAGAAACCTACGTGGACTAAATGTGCAGAAACACACTTGGATAACTCAAAAAACATGAAAATAATGTATATCAGAAGCTCTCGTCTCTCATGGAAATGGAAATGTAGGTATGATTTTCACAATGGGACAAATGAAACTTTTTAAAATACAATGTCTAACTTTTCTAAATCAGGAAACATGCAGGTGAGACAAAGTTTATGATGCCTTCAAACATTTGTCATGGCTTCCAAACAGAAACACAAAGTTTGTGGATGAGTAAATTAAAACTTAACCACTTATCCATCTTCAATTTCTCTTATTTTCACTCAGATCTCCGTTAAAACATTAGTGGAATTTAAATAAAACCACCAATATTGCAGGCCCAATTGCAAGATATGACCTACAGTGTAACAAGAAGTGAAAAGTTTCCCTAAAGTGTTCGCTGTGGGATAAGAATTATTCAGCTGGAGAAAAGGAGGACTGAAAATAACATCACACATATTGATCAACGAGTGCCCTCTGCAAATTTGGACCGATTTAAATAACTAATTTACGAGGCTACATGTAGAATTATGTGAAACAGAGCTCTTAAAATCGATTGAACATTTTTTACATAAGGAATGCCTCTGCCCTGTAACAAATTATATGACAATTAATTGGGATCAAATGCATAATTTTGTGCCACCACATTACTAACCTGAGTATATTGAGAGGTAGACCATAGCTAGGTCAAAATTGTATCTATGATCTGTAAAATATAGTAAAACCCTACCCAGAACCCAATCTTCCTTGTTTAAAGCATAGAACCTGGGATTAAAAAAACATATAACTATTGTGAAGTGGGTCTCGGATTTTATCACCGTTCAATAAAAATGAGATGAATGGTTATGTGGGTCAAGAACAATGCTGTTTAATATAGCTAAGGAGAATGAGAATGAAATGACAGACCTTGTACCATGTGCAAGTACAGCTGAATCGGCATCTACTTTTACACCATTCTTCACTCATGGCTTCCAATTCGTATCTGCTATCTTTTATTATGTCAAAGCGGAACACGCACTGCCATGCTTGCTTATTTGCAACATCAGTCGCTTGCGACAGATAGTATGTAAACAAGTTATGATGTAATCCAATCATATAAGATAATTGGCAAATAAGCACGCGCAAATGACATCCAGAGAGGATTCGGAGTGGAAACAGAACTGATTTCTTTCCCCTCCTCGCGCATGCAAACTCCACTTGCTCCACCTTTCTGCAACAGAGATTTCGCCAGAAACACGAAGTTCAACATGATAAAAATAGATTGTTTAATTTAAATATGTATGCAATATTTTAAGCCGGCAGATAATTTTGGGATGGGGTTCCGAGGGGCCCACAATGACCACGAGTGTATTTACACCATCGTTTCAGTATTCAAACCCGTAAATCCTTCCCAACGGGAATGTTTGTAGTTAGTGGGAAATCTGTAAACAACCCAGGGATTGGTCCTCTCTTTTAAGCCAATTATCGGTTTCTTTCTTCTTTGTTTACACTTCTTCCATTACTAATTCTTTCTTTATTAGTACTTGCTAAGTACTATTCTAATTCTTTCTTTATTAGTACTTGTTAAGTACTATTGTATCACTTTTTAAGTTTTTTATCTTAACTAGTGATTAAATGAACTCTTCTACACTACTCAAAATAAATTATATTTTATATTTTACTATAAACCACTTAGAAGTCCATTCAAATTCGACTTCATGTAGTTTCAAGACAAGGAATTTATGCAGCTTTTAGAACAATGGTGGAAGCAGATTAAAGTCTCTGACTCTAAGATGTATTGCCTAGTTGCTAAATTAAAAAGCATTAAGCATAAGATTCCGGATTGGAACAAAGACAAATTCAATAACATTTTTGAACAAAAAATTAAGATAGAGTCTGAAATAATCTAGTCATAGAGCAAGGGATGAATGAAAACAGTTATTTAAAAGAAAAAGATCTTATGGCCAAACATGTTGAGATCTTATTAAAGGAAGAAATCTTCTGGAAACAAAAATCTAGAGAAACTTGGTTAAAAGAAGGGGACTGCAATACGAAATTCTTTCATAATAGCACTAACAACAAAAGAAATATAAATAGAATATCTAAGATCAAAGACACTAATGGTAACCTCATAGATAACCCCAAGCTCATCTCAGAACATTTTGTAAACTACTATATTTCTCTCCTCAACAATTATGACTATGTCGACCATAGAGCACAAAATGAAATGCTAGCATCTATCCCTAAACTAATTTCAGAAGCAGATAATAAATGGATAAATAGTAAGCTTAGCATTGAAGAAGTTAAAAATGTTTTATTTCAGCTACATCCTGAGAAAGCCTAAGACCCGATGGTTTCCAAGCAGGTTTTTTCCAAAAGTGTTGGCACTTTCTAGCGGAAGACATTTGAAAAGCAGTAGAAGCTACCAGAAACTCAGGCACAATTTTATCAGAAATCAACAATACTTTTTTCACTCTTATTCCTAAAAAGAATGTCAACCAAGAACTAGGAGACTTTCGCCCTATATCCCTCTATAACACCATTTATAAAATCCTCTTTAAATGCTTAGCAAACAGGTTAAAAACTTTTCTTCCACTAATTATCTCAGAAGAACAAACTGGCTTTGTCCCTAACCACTCAATCTTGGACGGAATTGTGATAGCCCAAAAAATAGTTTATACAGCTCAATACAACAAAAAAGCATGTATGCTGATTAAAATAGATATTCAAAAAGCATATGATAAAGTGGACTGGAGATTTATGTGTAAATGTATGGAAGCATTCGGCTTCTCTAAACAATGGATTAATCTTATATATAACTATATCTCTTCGCCCAAAATATCTCTCTTAATCAATGGTACTCTGGAAGGCTTCTTTGAAATATCTCGTGATATTAGACAAGGAGACCCGCTTTCCCCTTTCCTATATGTAATCATGGTTGAAGCTCTAGGTAGATCCATTACTAAGGCCCACATAGATGGCAAAATCTCAGGAGTCAAAGTTACAGAGAATGTACCTAATATAACACATCAACAATTTGCCGATGATACTATTCTCCCTGGAGCAAGCAACTGTAAGGAAGCAAAGGCATTCAAAGATCTACTGGATGTTTACATGAAGGCTTCAGGGCAGAGAGTGAATCCAGATAAATTTGAAGTTTTTTTTAATTAATACTCCCCCAGTAAGAATGCGTCATATTTGCAATACTTTAGGATACAAGATAGGTAAGCTCCCATGCAAATATTTAGGAATCCCTTTAGATAAAGATTTATATAACTCCAAGTTGTGGCAGCAAGTAATGTCTAAAATACAAACTAAAAAAGGTAGCTGGAAAGGAAAATGGCTCACTAAAGCTGGAAGAGCTACAATGATTAAATCAGTTTTGTCAACCATACCTACATATCAAATGTCGATCCTCCCCCTTCTAGTCAATATCAAAGCTAGTCTGGATAAACTTCTAAGAGACTTTTATTGGCAAGGCACATCAGAGGACAAGAAGGCAACTCTTATAAAATGGGCTAACTTGTGTAAACCAACCTCCAAAGGTGGATTAGGAATTAAAAACTTACAATGGCAGAACAAAGCACTAGGTGCCAAACTCCTATGGAGACTAAGCTAGGAACCTAATAGCAAATGGGCCTCTATCCTTTTGAATAAATATATTCCAAATGCGGATCCCATTAACATTTTTAGATCTCACTCACATACGAAAGGCTCTTGAATTTAGAATTTCATTATAAATACTAGAGCAGTTATTAACAACCAACTCACTTGGGATATTGGATTGGGTAGTAAGGCCCTTTTTTGGGAAGACTCATGGGGAGGCTTTACCCCTCTCACCAAATCAGGTTTCAGTCAAGAATTTATAGATAGATGTAAAATCTCTAGGGGAAGTTTTGTAAAGGATTATTTTTCTTCAGATGAAGAACTAATATGGAAACCAATCGAGGATATCCCAACAGAATATATGGAAAGACAAAAACTTATAGATAACCTCAAAGATAGATTGATCTCACATAAAAATAGAGAAGATAGATTGATATGGGCTGGCTCTAACAATGAAAATTATAAAGTCAAGGATGGTTACAAGTCAATTATGCAAGAACATAACATGGATAACCTGGACATTCCTCTAAATCTATGTTGGAACAAAGTCTGCCTTCCCAAGGTAGGAATTTTCATATGGGCAGCATTGCAAAAAAGAATCATGACTGCAGATAGACTTCGGAAGATAGGTTTTGAAGGTCCTTCAAGGTGCCCTCTTTGTGAAAGTCAAGAAGAGGATGTAAATCATCTACTACTAAATTGTACTTATACACAAAACTGTTGGAGATGGCTAAGTAATTGCTTAAATTGGCACTCAGCTATGCCTTATGATATAGTGGACTTTCTAAAAACGTGGCCCTCTTTAAACAAAGGAAGTTTGTACAAAGATATATGGGTAATCTCCCTCTCTATACTTTTATGGGAAATTTGGAAAGAGCGTAATAGGAGAATATTTACAAACTGGAAAATGGAATGGAGAACACTAACTAACAAAATTGAAACATCAGTTATTGAAGTTACTAATAACAAACTTAAAAATCAGATTAGTTACGAAAATTCCTTTAAGCAGTGGGATAATTACATCAAGAAAATTTGGCCAAGGCTGACTATTCTGCCTCTATTCGATAAGGGTGGAATAAGATAAAAAATTGATAGAAGTAACTGCAAATGGTCACCCCCTAAAGAAGGATGGTATAAACTAAATTTCGATGGTACATCTCGAGGCAACCCAGGTATAGCTGAAATTGGCAGAATTATCCACAACTGTAAAGGAGAGATCATTTCTAAATTTGCTAGCCCCATCAATCCTACAACTAACAATATGGTGAAATGTCTGGCTGTCTTAACAGGTCTTAAACTATGTGTTCGCTTAGGATTAACAAAAATAATTATTGAAGGAGACTCCCAGATAATTATTAATGCAATCAGGACAAGGAAAACTCCTAATTGGAATCTAAACTTGAAACTAGAAGACATTATTAAAATTTTAGACACAATCCCACAATATGAAGTCAAGCACATTTATAGAGAAGGTAATGTAGAAGCTGACCATCTTGCAAATCAAGGTGCAAATGGTGAAACTTTGTAGGAAGTACGTCAATTTTTAAGATAATTATTTTCCCCCTAATCTTATTTAAATACCGCTAAAAACTAACTTTAATTATTAATTCAGCCTCAATAATCCAACCTATCTAAATTATACGTAGTGTTAAGTATGCTTATCAGAATAACCCAAAATTTGAGGTTACTAAATTTTCACTTCATAATGTGAAATAATGCTTTAACATTGGCAAAATTTATAATCACACTAAAATTATGAGCTCTAATGAAACTAAATCAGCCTAACCACTCATCAATCATGTGGTGGTAAGATAGACTCATAAGTTCAATCCTTTCTGATTGCCGAGGCTCACCATTTATTATTGATCCTACTTTTCCAAGCTTTATAACAAGGATACTCATCCTCACCTAGATATACTTGCAGACAGGTCCCAATATAGTCTAGCTTTATCCCAATTTAATGTCGTCTCAGGATAGGACTTATGTAGGTTTTGTCCTGTTAGTAAGGTTTAACAACCCCTTATATTTCTCCTTTTATCCCTTCAACTTAGGCGCCCTATGTCAAGAGAATGCCATGTCTTTCACCCACCATACTTAACAACCCTCGATATCTAATATTTGAGAATTTCTCTATTATCGTAGTACCTATCTATTATTATTTTCCAACGCATGGGATATGAAGCCCTTACAGGCTTAAAATTGGTCTTAGATCTCTTAGGGATAGAAAAGCCTAATTTCTTTATTATGTGTAATACAGGTTCATCGAATATGATTCCTCTCCCTACTTCTTTTAGTACCCATTGCTCACTTCATATTAGCCAGGTTTAGTTGAGTTATAGCCTCCCATCGGTCTCCCCACTTTGCTAGCACCTGATATATAATTAATAGTTATTAAGTTGACCCGTATCACAACTGCTTGTCATCAATAATCATATACTCCAAGCCTACAGTAATAATATATACTCCTAATGAATATTAACAAATTAAACCCATTATCACTTTTTGTTAGAGTAAAGTATTAATTATGTTAATTAATCTTTATTCCCTTCTTAAGATGTCAACTTCCTTTTACTTTAGTTAAAAGCACATGCACTAGTTGTTCTAAACTCATGCATTAGTCATGTAATAGTTAAACTGATTATTACATGCACTAGACTTTGCCTTTCAAGGCTTTCGATCTCCTTTATAAGGATGATCCATTGTATATTCAATTCATTCATTATATTGAGGATATTTTCTTTTTCATTTTTTGAGTCAAACCCTTGCCCTCTTCTTGTCTCTACTTCCTTGTAACAGGTTTTTGTATGCAGGTGATCTTCGGGTTTTGTGGATTTGTATTGCTCAAATCTTACATGGTATCAGAGCCTAATTTGCTACAGCTTGTTCGCGTTTGAAGAATTCAAATTAGGAATTTTTTTGCTGATTTGAGAGGTTTTGGTACTCTCTGTAAGACGTTATTTTTTGTTTCTTTTTTGCCTGCAAAAATAAAAATAAAAATTAACACTTTTTACAGAGAGGGTTTCTTGTCAAATCTGGGGGGACCTATTTTTCTGGTCATCTTGGCTTCAAACAAACCTCACGGTTGCATTCAGAGCATCCAAGAACCCTAAGATCCATATAAAGTTTGTCCTTTTTGGACACAGTTGGATCTGTGAGAAAAAAAAATTTGCAATCGGCCCTGGCACGAATCCTGAGGTGATAGTTGATTTTTGGAGCACTTCTGGCCCAAACAGACCTCATGTTTGTGTCCGGAAGGCCTGAGATAGTCAAAAATCATATAAGGCTTGTCGATTTTGGACAAGTTGCCCTCTGAGGCAAATTTTTTTTGCGTACCAGGGCCATATGGCCCTGGCACGCACTCCAATGCATGATGATTTATCAAAACAAAAAATTTGATTTTGGGCAGCCGCCGGGTGGCCACCCGCGTGCCTCTCAGCGACTACTATTGGGCCTCTGCCGCTCAACGCGAGCTCTCCGCTCACCCAGTGCCGCCGCCGGCGACAGCGTCGCCCAGTCTGTCGCCCCGTCGGTGCCCCCGCCGCCCTCCGGCATCCTCCGCCCAGCCCCTGGTCACATGGGTGACCAGGGGCTCCTTTTTTAGCCCCCTAGGCCCCCTGCTGATGTCAACAGGTATGCAATTTTTAATTTTTTTTTTAAATTGCATGGTTTTTTCAGGGCTCTTTTTTAGGGGTAATTGGGCTTTTTTTGCAATATCTCGGGCATATGGGATCGTAATTGGGCGTACGATATATTGTCAAAAAGCTGGTTCCAAGCCCAATCCAAATTTGCTAGTATAGTTTTGTAATTTTTCTAGTTTGATGCTCTTTTTTGCTGTCAAAGTTAGATGTTCTTTGCGATCGTGGCATTTTCAAAACTCCTGCATTCCAGGATCCGTTTCCTTTACATCCAGGCTCCGTTTTCGGCAAACAAGATATTACCGGAAAGCTCTTTCTAATTTTTTCTCAGATCTAATGGTTTCATGTGGTTTCTTGTCCTTTTGATGATGTCACCCATCCTTAGATCCTTCCAGACACCTTCTTTGGGCCCTCCAGCGCAGCTGTTGGTTTTTTGCTCATATCTTGAGCATATGGTGTCAAAATTTGGCAAACAAGATATCGTTGGAAAGCTGATTCCAAGCTCTTTCTAGATCTAGATGTTATTTTTTTTTGTTTTATTTTTTTGATGATTTTTTTCTTTGTCAAAGTCAGATCTTCAGTTTTGCACTCCGGGAGCTCTATCTTGCACATCCGAACTCCATTTTTGGAAAATGATATATCGTTGGAAAGCTTGTTCAGAGAATTTTTCATTTCTATGAGTCATTTTTCCAGATTCTACTCCAGATTCATTTTATTTATATTTTTGTTTTTTTGCAGTTTGGTGGATATCTTGGTTGTTTTAGGTCCTGGGATCTCTTCCCTTTGAGGGATGGCTCATCTTAGGTTGTTCTTTTGGTTCAGTAGCCTTTGATCTTCTTTGAGTAGTGTATACTTCACTTTTATAGCATTCTTTTGTGCATATGCACTGAGATAAAGTGTCATTTTATTGCTTTGATGGGATCTTGCACATGTTCATGCTATTTGTACTCGCACTCCATTATAAAGTGCCAAGGGGGTTTGATGTTTGCGTTTGTTTTCCATCTTCTTTTGTCATGTGAGTGTTCCTCCAATGACATTAGCCTCAGGTGTCTCTATTTGTGTTTGTACTCTCTCTGCACGTTCGATGTTTCAGATTCATCTTCATCAGGCAGTTCATATTGGATGATCTTTTCAGCGTACCTATCATTACTCCCTTGTTAGCAGTATGGGGGGGTTTCTACTATTGGTTCTACTACTTCCTTGGTTCAATAGTGTGAGCTATGTATTTAGTATTTGATCCTATGTACTAGGCGGTTGTAGTGGCTGGGTACCTATGCATTCCGGTGAGATGGATCATTTACCATATGGACACTCTTTTCTTTCCTATTTTTGGATGCACTCTTCCAACTTTGATTGATCAGCTCTTCAGGCTTTTGGTATTTATGTCATCTGTATCTTCGAGTTCAGGTGTTTTCCTTTGTTTGCCTCTTGATTCAAGTAGTGTTATTTGAGGGAACTCATGCAGATTACAGTCTTCTCTACCTGGTCATATTTCTATGGAGGATCTTTAGATCATCGGTTTCTTCTTGACAGAGTTTGCAGTTTCATGCTTCAGTGATGTTGTACATGTTCATCCTTGTTCCTATTTTCTGGAACATTCCTAGTTTTGGAGGCTTCTTCAATCCTCCAGACTAGTCTTTGTCTTTTTTTGGAGTAGAGTTTTTCCCATGTGGTTTTCTCTATTTCTCCGCTTTGTAGAGACTCTCTTTTGTACTTGGGTACCTGATCAGGCCTTTGTTGTGGGGACTCATTTGCTTTCTTCTTGCATTATTTGTAGATGCATCATTGCTCATCTTAAGGGGGGGTGTTAGAGTAAAGTATTAATTATGTTAATTAATCTTTACTCCCTTCTTAAGATGACAACTTCCTTTTTCTTTAGTTAAAAGCACATGTACTAGTTGTTCTAAACTCATGCATTAGTCATGTAATAGTTAAACTGATTATTACATGCACTAGACTTTGCCTTTCAAGGCTTTTGATCTCCTTTATAAGGATGATCCATTATACATTCAATTCATTCATTATATTGAGGATATTTTCTTCTTCATTTTTTGAGTCAAACCCTTGCCCTCTTCTTGTCTCTACTTCCTTGTAACAGGTTTTTGTATGCAGGTGATTTTTGGGTTTTGTGGATTTGTATTGCTCAAATCCTACACTTTTTGAATAGATAGTTCAGGTTCTCGAGAAAGAGGGGAGCTCTAACTTTAATAATTATCATTATTATCTGCTAAAACGAAGTCTTAATTATGAAAACCTCAAGGATGCAATTATAATGTATTAAGAACCATTACTTCCTTCGGAGATCAAGTACTCAGTGATTAGTTAATATAGTCACTTCACATTTAGGGAAGTGTTGTGTCATGATAGGCCTCAGGAAATCGAGCAACAACTTTAAATATCAGGATGATGCAAAAATAAAATCTAATGATGTAAAAGTGGATATCACGGTAATTATTGAAATGACTTCATGTACTACCTTTACATGCAATCCTCTTTATAACAGCTCATAGCTCAACATAAACATATCTCCCGCACTAAATTTCCCAAGACCCAAGAATTTGCTAAGCTATGGAATCAAGATTGCTTACTTTCTCTACTAAAGGAAATAGGGCGATGGTGTTTAGAGGACCCATCATGCCTGAGCGATGGAACCAGGTCCTTAATCCCCTGCTAGACTCGTCTGGAAGGGCAATAGAGAGAGCTATGGGAGATCAATATTTTGACAATGAATATACTTTCAGAACCAATGGTGCAATCATAGGGCAGTTCATAGCAATCTCAATATTTGCAGGCAAGATGAAAGAAGATATAATTAAGGTAGTGAGGGATATCTTTGTCGAAGACCTTCTTGGCAGTTTGGAAAGTATGGTGTACTATGTCGATAACCAACTCACAATACCATACCCAGAGATAACAATGAAAATAGAGATACCCAAGCTTGATGAAGTCTCTCAATCACAACACATACCCATGATGACCTTCAAAGATGAAGGAAGGTTCGACACCCACTGGCCGAAAATGCTTAGGAATTTGGATTTTCTCTTTAATGAGATTCTTACTGAGGAGGTGGACTCGGAGTGGCTCCTAAACTACTGGAGGAATGAGGGATTCAATATTTTGGGGGACATTGATCAAGTTGAGCCAGCAAACCTTCACATTATGGCTTCAGAGGTCAACAGGTGTACTCGCCGTTCATGAAAGGTGGCAGCAGAAGTTGAGTGCATTGTCATGATGAAGAAGAATGTGAATATTTGGGATTGCATGGTGATCCAGAAAGATGGAGCCTAATGACCAGTGGTACCTAAAGTCTCTTTTTTGTAGAATTATTTTAATCCTTTTAGCAAGATAGTGTATGATAGCCTTTCTAAGGTATATAAGCTTCAAACTCTCCTATATACTATGTTAATATAGTTTATAAGTTTCAGACTCTTCCGTAAACTATGTATTCAAATATGTGGATATACAATACTATGTTAAAATTTGGAGTAAATTTTCATTTGTTTATATGGTAGGGCCTCTATACTAATAGTTGGTATAGATAGTAGGTCAAATATGTATCTCTAAAATTAGAATAGGTTATGAAAGTTATATCTTGTTTAATTCTCCTTAAGCATAATTTTTTTCAGGAATTATAATCTAAAAAGACATTAGCCAATAAATCTTTCCCCTATTATTTAGAGAGCCCTTATACATGTCTGCACCTAGCCCCGTCTGACTTCCTTCAACTGACAAATTATAAATGTGTAGCAATAAGAATTAAAACTAGCAAATTCTTCACCTCCCCAAGTGGAAGTAATAAAAAGATCAATATTTTATAAATAACTCGAATAGGTTGAGAATCCCAAAAGTCGGGACACCAGAGCTATATTATACCCAACACTAAAGAGTTCATGATTAGGGCCCTCTACAATCCTGATCTTGCTTTTAAGCTCCCCTTACCCTAGGGAAGTATGGATACCCCAATTAAGCTCACCTGTAAGAGGAACCAGATGGCTATGGATGGAAGGCTAAAATCAAAGCATATTAAGGAAGTTCTAATAGACAAGCATGTCCTCATAGTTAGAGCCATCCTTCGCATCTTAGGCCCCGAATTCCTTAATAAAGAGGACAAATATAGAATTTCATCTAGCATTACCTCCATGTTTGTAGCGATTATCTCTTTCTGGGGTCGTCCAAAATCAGAGACAAGGAGTCTCTGTTTAAGAATATTCAAGCACAGATTCCTCAAAAATTTGGATAAAGTTCTTCAAAATATCATAAGGGATCTAACAATCGTTAGACCTAGGTTTTATGAGATGGAACCAGACAAAGAAAGTACCATTCCCTCTCTACCTATCATAGTACCTAAAGACATGGAAGCCTTCAAGGAGAGGGAAGCCATTATCAATAGAAATGTCTATTTTCTGCTAGACTTCCTCCATATCCAGAAACTGGTGTTGGGGGATTGGTTCTTTATCTACTAGCATCTTGATGAGGTTGGCTATATAGACATAGATGGCCTTCCAAAAGTAGAGACTGAAAACTTAATAGACCTATGGCTGGAGGAAGGAAAGTTATATGAATATCCTCAGTCTTGTGTCAGATAGCTGAGTAGAATTATGGATGGATGAAGGGGAGCAACATAAGAAAAAGAAAGAAATGTCTCTCTGATTTAGAATGCTCAGAAACACAAAATAGGGAATGATGAAGGAAGCCTAATTGGTTTTAGGAAGATCTCATGTATATTAGGTGACTTTAAAAGTTACAGAGATGTCATAATGTCGAGCTTTTGTATGGATCAAATCTTAGAACTTAGCAATGTTATTTCCCTAAGCAATGTGCTGTAACTTTTATGTCTTGTTTCATTAGCAACAAAGTGTGATCTTAACAGTAGCTGATAGACATCTTATCTTGGTTTTTCTTTCATTATCTTTTTTTCATTTATATTTGTAGTAGTCTTGCAGTCACCTGCTCCACATTAAAGTTAACATTTATCTGTATATCTCGAAGAGTTCAGATTCAATGATTACCATGGTACCTTATATCTCTTTGATCTTTAAGTAGGCTTTGTTTTAGAGAACATAATTGTAATCTTAAGGCACTAACATTTATTAAGTTATCCTATCCTCCAAGATGACAGTTTAAGATATAGGGATATCAAATATAGTTAAGTATTATGAAGTCTATCGCATCTGAAATTCCGGTATAAATGTTAATTTAGTAGCAAAAGGAATGGTATATTATAAAATGACAATCAGACTATCATTTTTCTGGAAATTTGTCACTTTCATTAGGAATATAATTAAATTCCTAAAATAGTCCTTACAACAATAATATCAACAAATAAACCCCTACTTTTGTATTAGGGGACAGAAAAGGGATGAAGTAATCTATATATGGCCATAGTCTAATGATACTTACAAACTTCTCTTATAAATTTTTACTATATGCCTAAAAATACTAGTGGATTGTATTGAAAGCATGTCCCTATCCTGGGATAGGGTCATTACCTCATGATTACATGACTGTGAATATATCCATGAGCATACACTCCTCAGGCAGTTACTAATACAAACATTACCACTGAGGTAATACTTGTAGATCGAAGTGACCCATGCTTACTCTGGCAATAAGGGTAGGATGCTTTGACATGCTTAGGTTCAGAAATTCACCCCATTCTGGTATAAACTCCCTGTATCATTAGCATTCTTCCATTGGCCATGAATGTATAATCTATTAATTATTTTCACTAATTGGAATAGCGTAGTATAGGTATTGGATATATGGGGCATCAAAGGAACTTTGTAATAGATAAGCATCAATTTATATTTGAACAATGAATAAAACATCTATAGACTATGTGTTTCCTTGAAAGTGTGATTACAGGATCTTAAGCACATAAGATATAGCTATAGGTAAGGTTATTGGGTGGCCACAAAAATAGAGGTTATGCATCCCCAAGATTGATCCCTAGTGGTAAGCAGTAAGGATTATGGTCCTCATACCTAAATCCAATTCTAGTTATCCATTTCTCCCTTAAATACTATGCTTAGGGTTTATACTAAGTTTAGATTTGAACTTCTTAATATATCAAAACCTTCTATCCACTGCTCTTGCCCTGCCTCCTAACTATCAACTTCAAGTTAAGGATTTACCTGTACCTTTTATTAATTTTTCCATACTATCAGGTCACAATCATTTTAGCATATTCTTCTTTAATTTTATGAATTAACAATTAATGCTTTCAAATCAATAGTAACCCTGTTTTATTAAGGTTAAGACTATAGAAATAAATATAAATACAGATCAAAGCCATTATGCACATTTTAGACTTTCTGAAAACTGTAGTCATTAAGAAATATGGATAACTCTTTTAGCATCAAGAAGATTTACTTAAGGTTTTGGATTAATATAGTTTTGAAGCAAGATGTTCTGAGTAGTATACTTCTCATAAAATCATGATGGTAGTACTATATGATCTAGCATTAGAATATGTGCATCAAATACTACAATATTCTCAAGAACAAGATATACAAGTACAGGTAAAGGTACCCTCTAATTTTTCTATCATTTAAAGGCATCTATCATTCACTTTCCTATTTAGGTTTTTACGCCGAAATATCAAATTTTATGATGGTACTAACAAAGATCTTAGCCAAAGCTCAGATTTTTCAGGTTAAAAAACATGAGACTTTTTGAGGATCCTTGGTCTGGACAAGATAACCAGGGAACAATCCCCCATGATAGATAGATTTCAGCGCAAAGATCAACTTAAGTAGAAAGATAAAAGTTCTAAACATTGTACGTTAGTTTCAGAAGAAAGGCCTATTGGGAATTGATTCATACGATGATTGTAATAATTACATTATGATTTTGATTTGGAGGGAATGCCCTTCTAAACTTCTTATGTAAATAAACCAGACTATGGTCCCAGGCAAGGCTGAAGGTTTTCTCAACCCCGCTCTTTCCTACCAGCGCCTGCACTGAGCGGGGTTCTAATTTTTTCTTTGTATCATTTGAGTAGGATTAATAAATTATTGGCTTCGGCCTTTTACCGATTTTTAAAAAAAAATAAAAATTATTTCTAAAATATAGATGCAAATTTTTTAACTTTATAATATCTAGAAATTATTTTTTTAATTGATTTAGTTGAATTATATATGTACCTTCCACAAATATAAAATAAACTGCTAAAAATCTTAGGGAGGAATTTGAACCACTCTCTTCCACTTATTAGAAATTTTTTTTTCTTTATGGGTGTAAATTTTTTATTGGTAATATATTATATAAATTAATAAATATTATTGAATTTGTTATATCATACTTTTACAAAATAAGAATTAAATATTAGATATATCAACATGCAATAAATAAATATATGGAGTCTAGTTTAGTTAGAAGAGTAATGAAATTAATTATAATTTTATGTGTTATTGTTGATAAGAATCATTATATGAATGATAATAATTAAATTTTTTAAAATAATATACTAGTAGCCTTTAGTTTTATAATTAATTTTAATTTATATCTAAATATAATTCTAATATTAATAAATGTATTATAATTATTAAATATATTTTAATTAATTATAAAACATAGCACACCTTATAAAATAACTATTAATTCAATTATATATAATATTTATAATAAATATAATAAAATAGATTTAAGTTAATCTACAACTAAACTTATAATTAAATCTGGCAAGTACTAGCCACTACGTGGCACTTGTTTGTATTTTCTTGTTTCTTTTAGTCCTATTGATCAATGTTAGCTTTTACAAACATTTATATTATTACATGGTGTTTATGAAATTGTGTTTTAAAAAGGTTTACTGTTGGGTTAATAGTAGAGAGCTTATTAGGGTTGTTGGTTTAAACTAGGGTGGTTGGGTTAATAGTAGAGCATATTAGAGTTGGTGGATGGATTTTATTTCTAAAGGTCATTTTAGAATAGGTAGGTTGATTTCCCTACAAAATGTACTAAAGACAAAAAAAATCAAACTTTTTTTTTTTTTTTTTTCAGATTGGTGAAAACACAGATTTTTGACAATAAAATATGTAGATTATAAAAAATAGATGCTGAAAATTTCACGAAAATCTGTTGTGTTTTCTGGTTTTGAAATTTGGTTAATAGTACATTTTGTAGGGAGCTTAGCCGCGTCCATTCTTAAGGGGTTGACAAAACAATTTTTCTATTTAAGTTCAATTTTTTTAAAAATCTTTATATTTGAATAGTTATGGATGAGAAATTCTTAAGGGGTTGAAAAAATAATTTTTCTATTTAAGTTCGGTTTTTGAAAAAGATGTTTGTATTTGAATAGTTATGGATGAGAAATTTTTAATTAGAATTTGTAGGTGGATTAGTCAAACTTTGACTTGACTAAGAAGGTTTTCTATATTTGAATGGTCATGAATGAGAAAATTTTAATTGAATTTTTAGGTGGATGAGTCAAACCTGACATCACTTGAATGTTCTTTATAGATGTGCCTACCAAGACAAATATAATTCCAATTACTCTTTGAAATTAAAAGGAGAATACCAAAACAAAGGATATTATGACCCTTCATCTAAAATAGGAATTAATAAAGAGCATTTATATAAACTATTTTAAAGTGGGAGTAATAATTGTATCTGTTTATATAATTATTGCAAGGTGACCTTCGTGAAAGGTTTGATTGTTTAAAAACCACAACTTAAGGCTTATGTAAAGCATTTATGTGAGACTTGGAAATGGGCATTGAGACCACTCAAGGAAAAAAAAGATTGTTTGGTGAACTATAGGCATTGGAGAAAGGATTGCACAAAGTTTGTCCAACTCAAGATACATAGTACACTCAGGATTGTTTTGGCTAGGGATTTAGTGTGAGTAGGCACATGTTTTGTTTTACATAGGTTCCCTAAAGTTTTCTATATCTATGAAGGATAAGACCATTGGAATGTTCCTAATGTGATAGTTTTTCCAAATGTATTATTTGAAATAACTACTAAGCTTATCATTATTCAAAAATATTCACAATTATGAATAACTAAGACAGAGTTAAGTTAATTAAGTTCTTTGGAAATGTTATTTGTCCCTTTGTAATCATATTCATATTATTAGATGTCAATTTAAATATTAATAATGGTAATCTTAATGTGCTTAAGTCTTAAATTATGATTAAGCATTTTTTGCATTTTTATCTATATTATGAATACACTTTATAATCTTTAAACTTAGATAATAACATTAATAAATATAATGTTATATAAAATTAACTCTAAAATATTAAATCTATCCAAATTTATACTCAAAGAAAAGTAGTATTACAAATGAGGAAGTCAAAAAAACTTTCCCCACTATTTTCTATGTTGGAAGACTTTACAAGGATGGTGGATTTGGAAGCCATCTCAAAGGTGGTTCCCTTCCTTAGGAATGTGTTTAGAATGCTCATGCAAGGATAGATGGATATTAGTGGAGGATGTTAGGTTGAGCTATATTTCAATGAGGTTATCAAGTTATTATTTTATCCATCCTAAAAAGTTTTTGCAGTTCTCTTTTCTTTCCAGGAGTTCTATGAGACAGTGCCAACTATGGTCCTTTGTGAGAGGTCCAAGAATGATAATTTTCATTTTGTCCTTAAGAAGAGTGTTTTATCTAATCTTATGTAGCCTCTCTCTTTGAGAATTATTTAAGTGTGTTCTAGAGCCTCCCATTGGAATACTATATAAAGGATGTATTGAAAGGATAGTGAGCTACTTGAGGGATATGATATTTATTTCAATGCAAATATTGTGGAAAAATCTTTCATTGCCCTAACTAAGGTAAAGATTCATAAATATTTGGATCTTTTCCTTCTAAAGAATGTGAATTTTCACTTCCATTAGTTTCTTCTCTAAGGAGGTTGACTATGAAAGGGTTACATTTACACTTTCCTCTTGCTATAAAATAAGTGTATGGCTCAATCTTACCTACATAAGAAACCAAAATTAATGCTAGTTCTATCCAATAAGGTGGGTTTCCAAAAAAATTATAGAATCTAAAGATGATGCATGTGATTTTTCAAGATTTTGTAAAAATTATTAATTGTGATTAATTATTTTTGGAATAATCTTCCCTACCCTCTTATGGCCCTTTGCAAGAGAAAGTAATATTTGTTTTGTTAGTTGTTAAAGTGTTAAGAAGAGAGGACAATCCCCATCTATTTTGAGCTGGTTGCAACACCTTAGTTATGAATCCCTTTCTAGATTTCTTTCAATTAGTCTTAGTTACAGTGCTCCCCTCTAGAAATTATTTGGATGGTAAAGGAAAGGAAGCATTATACCTCTTTGTGGGGTAATGAAGTTAATTGGTGTCCCCATTGAAGGAGGAAGAACATGACTTAGATCAATTAGTAATTTTGGAGATGCTTGCTATAGTAGAGACCTTGGAAGGTATCTTAAATATGCTAAGATAATAAAGGAGAAAATTTCACAAAATAATAAGAAGAAAAAAGGGAACAAAATAGAGATAAAAAAGCTAAGAGACTCCACTTTGGAAGACACCAAAGTAAATTATTAGAAAATTATGTGAATTATTTTCCTTGTGATTCTTCTCCTTATGCTCTCTTATTCATCTTGATGATGGATAATAGAGTGTGATCCAAAATGTTGATGCTAAAAACAAAATCTCACACAGTTGAAGCTAGAAGAAGCACTGAAAGTTATGTGAATGTTTATTTATATTTTCACAATGAAGGGTGAGAGAACCTATTTATCAAATGACCACTTCTCTAATATTAAACTTAATTATATAGCAATAAAAATGAGTTTGTAGAGTTTAAGTTTTGAATATTGCTCTTTTCTTTTTGGAATCTTTAGTAGGGTGTGACCTCTTGTTTTGTTGTACATCTAATGGTCTTTTTATTTTGTAGAATCTTGTGATGTTTGAAATGGTCATATTGGTCAAAGACTCTAATTTAGATTGATTGTTGTCCAAATCCTAAAGCATTAAAAATTTTCATCAATTTTTGTGGCCCACATAGCCCAAATTATTATATGAAAGTGTTGTATGAGTTGTAAGAACAACCAAGTTTTGTTTTCAAGTAAAACTGGTGTTCTTATAGTAGGGAAAAGTGTGGGAAATCATCATTCTAATTTAGAGAATGGAACAAGAGGAGACTCAAAGCAGAGAAGCGGTGATCGATGAGATGGGACTTGAAGAAACACTTTGAGGCATGTAATGATGGCAGATCTAGTAGAAGCGGGGAATCATGCAAAGATACTAAAAATAGGAGGGAACCATGGACTGGACAATGTATCTTAGGAAGATGGAGCAATGATATTGAAGAAGAAACACCAATGCTTGAATTTAGGGAAAAGATTAATAATGGATGGACGACTTGTTGGGACTGTAAAAAATTTGGCCAATTCAGAGTTATAGTCCTTGTTTCATGTCAAGGGAAGTTCTATTTTTGGTTTAAATGCTTATTTTTCCCATGTTTTGAATATGGTTTATCATGGAAATTAGGGTTTATTATCTTCACTTTTACAAGTGGTTGGTCATCAAATGTTAAGGTCTAAGTTTTCAGTGTTTTATTGGTCCAATTCAATGCCCTTTCGATCAAATGGTTGGTCATACAAGTTTCATGCTTTATCTCTAACTCGAGGGTCAATTTTACGTTTAGCATTACAAGTGGCAAGTTAGCAAGTGTTACCTTTCAATTTAGTCACGAGGTCTCTAGCTATTAGAATGTTTAGGCGAGTGAGTATTGTTACTTTTTCCTTGGTCGCATGGTCGCCAGTTTGAGTGGTGTCATATTTAGTAACCATGAGAATTAGCGAGTGAGTCCTTTTAGGTGGTTTTTGCTAGCTCTCAAGTCATTTTTATGCTAGCAGTTTTAAGTCACAAGCTAGCGAGTGAGATGTTAGTGGTTAAATTTTATCTTCGTTGCCAGCTCGTGGGGTTGTAAAATGTTGAGTGTTGTTAGACCACGAGTTAGTAAATCAATGCCATGTGTCTCACCTTTACAACTAACAAAGGGTTTCTTTTTTGCTTTGTCAGTAGCAAACAAGATGAAAAAAAATATTATTTTAAGGTTGGAGAACTGGGGAGTGCATGGCATGTGGAGGGTTCAGATTTTAAATAATGAAGGCTTTATTTTAGGTTTTTTCTCTAGCTCTCAAGTTTTAAAAGTAGTTTGTTCTCAAGGTGGAGAGTTAGCAAGTAAATGCCATGTGTCCAAATGGTTTCAAGTTGAATGTTGTCTCTAGATCATTCTAGTTAGTGATGGTTAAGGATTACAATAAAGAGCTGGCGATAAAGGGTTTTTGATGTTAATACTCGCTAGGTCATAGGTGTTAGTGGAAAGGAGCTTTAGAAGCTGAGAGTTAGTGGGATGTTTCCACATGTCCTTGATTGATTAAAGAGTGTTGGTAATGGATGAGTTAGATGATGAGGTGGTGACTAGGATAATTCTACTTGTCGCTTGGTTGGCCCATGTTCTAGATCAAAATTCAATGTTAGGTTGACCAATTAGTATTGTTTGATATGCAAGCATGGAAGGAATCGACGACCTGATTTTAAAATTGTCACAAAATGTTGTAACATGGGTTATCTTACATGGTCGAAGGCAGTTAGATAGAGTGAAATATGAAGTTACAAGACAACAATCAAGATCTAATGGAATAGGTCTACAAGTCATCACAAGATCATGAGATTAAAAGATTAGTGCAAAATAGAATGTCAAGGATAAGAACATAAACATAAAGGGGTATCCATTTAGAAGTCAGTTGATATGACATACACAAAGACCTAAGGGTTACTTACAATTGAAAAATTTAGAAGATCTTCAGGTTTACAGGAAACTGACAATGAGATTTGATACTACAAAGGAAAAGAATATGCAAAGTATTGCTACATGCCAACAACTTATCTGGTGTTCAATGAGAAAAATCATGTGAAATTCCAAGAGGAGGGTATAGAAATTGGAAGTTATAAGTACCACTTCCTAATAGACTTTATTATCCAAGTGTTAGCAAAATGGATGTCCTAGAGAAGGTAGATGAATTCTAGAACATTGCTAAATTTGTTAGGATGAAGCTATAGGAAGAATATTGGGATCGAAGGGAGGAGTCAAGTGCATTATAGCTAGGGGGATATTAATTGAGAACTATAGCCACATGGATATTTAAAGCCAAATGGAGTAGTAGCCTAAAAATCCATAAGGCTAACATTCTCATGTCTCTTGATGGTGGCATTACAAAGAGAGGGAGGATGAATAAGAGGCCAATGAGACCTCAATATTATACATTCCTGTAAGAACAGGTTTCAAAATCCTTCCTAGTTTGAGGAAGGGATTGTTGAGAATTTTGCATCCTTACACTCTCCATAAAAATATCAGTAGAAATGGGCATCAAGGCCCTTTTGTGTTTCAGAGCATTTTAAAAATCATATATGTAAGTCAATTCTGAAAATACACAAAACTTCAGGTTGATATTGACATGACTCATGAATATGGTGTTTTCATACGAGACTTTTCAATTTCTACTAACTGGCATTTTTTGCACTTGAAGTAGTTTGGAGGTAGCATATAATGTTAGGATAATGATTTTATGTATCAAATCTTGTTAGGTAGGTTAGATTGAGATAATGACCTAAAGCTTTTCCCATACCAAGTTTTGAAATCCTAGGGTTATAAGAGAGTTTGGATGGACATGTGTCATTTACAGATCAAATCTGTAAATTATCCTCTCTTCTATATATTCTTCTCTCTTCTAAAGCGCGGAGGGGTTCTAGTTTTTTTTTCTAAGCTTTTAGGTGCCAACTTCTATGGTTCCAGTAGTAAGTTCTAATGTGTATGATCTATTGTGTAAGATCGTTCATAGATAAAATGTGATGAATCAATGTTGAGTCTTTTGCAAGTTTTGAGTGATTGAGTGGTATGAAAGTTATATGTCAATTAAATGATTGGATAGAAGTTACCGATTGACTAAACTTTTGCAAGGATTCTAATAAGTAGAATGGGTTGGGATTAATGCTAAAGGATATTGTAAGGCAATATTCTTAGATCATATATTGTTAATCAAGCTCTGTCATATGATGTTATATTTCTTATGAACCCAAATGCCCAATGGCATAAGGCACTAATATCATCTATTGTGGGTTTTGGAAGTGTTTTGTTGTTTAGATTCATGTTGTTCTTGATGCAAAATGATTAAAATCAAGAATAAGCTTTATTTTTATGTATGTTGTTGTGTTGTTCTTATCTCATCCTCCATTCAGGTTGATGTTCAATGGATAATTAGCCATTATATAGTATATCCCTGTTATGTTGATTACCTTATATGAGATTATCAACTTTATGTTAATGCCAGTTATTGGTATAGTGTGTGTATTAGAGGGTATTAAGGGATCAACCTCCTTGGTTTCGCAGAGCCTAAAGTGCAAAAGGGTTTACTAGATCCTTGTCAGTTGGTTCAAGTCTCTGAGATTTCTTATTATTGGAGTTGGCTTCTCCATAGGAAATTGCAAGATCAACTTGGTTGCTATTTTGTAGTGTAAACCTTTTCAGGAACCAACCCAACTTACACCAGGAAACTAAAGGAGCGGATCTAGTGACACCATCCATAATGGGTATTTCAGGTTGGAAGGCGGGTGGATAAAGCATGGAAAAATTGACCAAATTTGTGAGAGCCATCTCAAATTCAGAAACCCAAGCAAAGAAGATACTCCCAACCCAGTAGATCTCCATGGAGAAGAGGGTTTGGGCATAACAATAGGGCATGATTTCCAAGGAATAAGCGAAGAAGGTATGGGAAGTATGGGAAAAAAATAGATTCATAAAAAACTAGTAGGGAAAAACCCTAGTAAGGCCTAACAATCAAACTAGCAAAACATGGAAGCTAAAGGACCTAAGAACAATCCAAGTCAAGTAAGCCAAATTCTCCACTTGTGTTCATATTAAATTAAGGTAGGAAATTTTTAAAAAATTAGTTAAAAAATATCAAGATATTGGATTAATTTTGAAATGGAGTGGATGATTTATTGAGTTAAGGAAATTAAAAAACTAGATCAATACTAATTTGGGGGAAGAGTTCCAGATTCACAAGATGCCAAATAATTTCTTCCTCTCAAACCTTCCTTTAGAGAAGAAAAGGGGTGATATCTTAAAGTAGGGATAACAATAGATATAAGGATGAACTCTTGTCATGGACAAATGGACACCAAACCTTAATCCATGGAAGTTTGAATTTAGAAAAAATATAGTCTGGATAAGATTGTATGAACTCTCGATGGAATATTAGGACAAAAAATGTTCTAAAAGAAATCGCCAAAGGAGTAGGGGAGGCCCATGAAGTTGGGGATATTATTACAAATGAGAGCTGGGGGACTATGTTAGAATATGTATCAAAGTATCTCTATTTATCTAGATCCCTAGAGAAATTGAGATACAATCTGAATGAGGGACTTGGAAGCAAATACTATTCCAAATGATAAGATCAAACCCTCATCAAGGAAATCAAGAGCATCATGAAAATGAGGTAGAAAAGGCACCTAAGATTGTGATGGACGAACCCAATGTCAACTTAGAATCCAAGAATGAGGCAGGCACAAATGATCCGGTAGAAAGCCCTAGACAAGAAAAATGAATCAACACTTGAACCAGAAGAAGGTGAATAAAACCTCCAAAATTCAGATCACAACAGAGCCTGTCTAGACAAAAATAATGATGCAAGACAAAAAATGGTAGAGAAAATCTATGTATATTGAGAAAATGGTCCACAAGAATCACAAGTAACCAATCATAAGGGGATAGTGATGATTGGATTAATGGGGTGGAAGGGCTCAAGGATTTGGCAATAGAAAAATAATCAGAATTTGATGAGGAAGTGGTCAACAAGATGGTGGGGTTGGGTATTGAGCACACCCTCTCCAAATGAAAGAAGTCGACCTTAACCTACTAGAAGAAGAGGGTTCATATCTAATGCAAACAAACTAGTGATGGCTGGCAGTGCAAAAGGCTAGAGAAAACTAAGGAATGAGAATGAGCATGTCCTTCTAAAGGAGAAATGAAAATCACAACATGGAATGCCAGGGCTGAAACACCCCTAACAAATAAAACCTAATCAAGAACCAGATTGATTAGAGCAAGGCTGACATCTTCACGTCACGAGAGACAAAATGGGATTGAGAAGTAGGAGATAAGCACTTGAGAGAATGGAAGTAATGGGATGGACATCTTTTGGATGCCTTACGAGATTTTGGGGGTTTATGAGTATTATGGAACCTTAGAACCATGTCTCACTCATACAAAAATCCCAATTGTGGATGGCGGTGATCTGTAAATTGTTTAGAAAGAATAAGGAACTAATAAATGTATATGGCCCAGTATCAACACTCGCCAAAAGAGTTATATGGAGGGAAATCGAGGAGTAGCTGGATTAGTATAGGAATCAATCCATCATCATTGGTGGTGACTTCAATGCCACTCTAGATAACTCTGAAAAGAGAGGGGGCATGCAAAACACCTCTAGCATCCAAATGGATTTCCAGGATAGTGTATACAAGGCCAACCTAAAAGAGATGGTGGCTAAAAATGGTATGTTCACCTGGACAAATAGGAGAAGTGGTTTCACATGTATTGTAGAAAAGCTAGACCAATTTTTCATCAATCAAGGATGGAATGAGGAGTTAGATACTTTTGAATCAATCATATTACTGTATCATGGGTTTGACCACTATCTGGTTTAGCTCACCCTAATCTAGGGACAATCCATGGGTGACTCCCCCTTAAGATTTAAGAACATGTGGTTAAGGGATAAATCCCTACTTGATCTAGTTAAAAAATGGTGGGGAGAGGTCAAGTGTAGGGATAAACCAAAAATGACACAATTAAAGGCAAAAATTTCTCATCTAAAAATATGTCTAAGGGAATGGAACATAAGAAAATTTAAAGAAATCTTCAAGAAAAGACTAGGGTTGAAGAAGCATTGGCAAGTTTAAATGAAAAGGTAATCACAAGTGGAATGGGATAAGCAAATTTTCTACAAGAGCAAGAGTTAAAAGATGAACTTACATAAATCCTGGCTAGGGAGGAAATTTTCTAGAAGTAGAAGTCTAGAGAAAACTGGCTTAATGAAGGGGACAAAAACACAAAATCTTTCTACAAAATCACCCTGGAAAATAGGAGCTGAAATCAAATTCATGAGATCACCAATGATGATGGAACCAAATTTTCTACTACAGAGGAGGTCGATCATATTTCCACTGACTATTTTCAAGGCATTTTCAATTGGGAGACTATGGAAAATGAAGAGGAAATGGTTACATTCCTTAGCCACATTCCTGCTTTAATCAGTGAAGAAGACAATAAGAACCTCATTAGGCCAACCAACATGGAGAAAACCAGGAAAGTTGTTTCTCAATTGGGTGCAAATAAGGCCTCGGGGCTGGATGGGTTTCCTGCAACATTTTTTCAAGCATTTTGGAACATTATGGGGAAGGACCTTCATGGAGCGGTGGAAGAATGTAGGAAAAAAAAGTCATGTTGGGTTCCTTTAGTCACACATTCTTGGAACTAATCCCTGAAAATAATGTTGTGCAGACAATGGAAGATTTTAGACTCTGAGGCCTACCCAGCCTGTCATAGTTCAACATTGATTTTCTAGTTTAGACTCTAGAGTTGATATTTGATTTTGAGATACTTAGACTTTTTAGACATATGTTATTATTTGAGGATTTGATAAATTCTATGCTATGATTATTCAGCACCTTGATTTTTTTATTAGTATGTTTATCTGATGCTTTATGATAGTTGATCCATATGCTCCTATGATTAGGATATGTTATGTTTTGATGATGTAGAATGATGGATATATTGGGATGTTAATATGATGCAAAATTGATTCAGAAATTCATGTTTATGTATATTAAGATCAAATGCAGATGTGGTATTATGTTATTATGGATTATTAAAATGCAAGTGCTAGTTGATATGTGTTTGATTTATATCATTTACTTTGCTATGTCATTATGGCTATTTCTTGAACTATTGATGCTTGCAATGAGTGCGCAGGAGATTGACCATGGTTCTAAATACGAGGAATAAAGAGTGGATCTATGTTTTATCAATGAAACCAAGGTTCTATCTAGTGAAGAGACAGGAACCTCATTGTCATATATTTTATTTGTAAATATGTTGTTGCATGGTAGTATTTAATTAAGTAAATGTAAATTTATGTTTAGTCATGCTATGTGTGTAATGGGTTGAAATTTATGTAGTGTCACCTGACACATGGGTGTATGAGGTGTTGTCATGACTTTTATTTTTAACTAGAATAAGTATGACACCAACTAGAGGGTTAACCTGTAGATTTCCCATGCTTACCCTAGGGTTAAGAAGCCTCTAGATGGGTCAAGGATAGTTGAATTGGTAGGTTAACTTCAAGTGAGGTTTTAGAGGGTCTAGGAACTTCTAAAGGGTAGTTAGGGTCAAATTTAACTACCCCACTTGGTATACTAGGGGTTAGGGGTTAAATTTAGGTCATTATGAGGCCCAAAACTCGTTAATGACACCTCTAAAGTATCCCCATAGTCAAGTTACGAGTTTAATAGTTTTGAGAATTTGGGCAAGCCATCTTCTCAACTCCATTCAGTCTTCAAACTTCATTTATGAGGGGTGGGGGGGAGGGGGAGATATTTGGAGAAGTTATTATAGGGTTACTCCTCCATTTATGGTTGTAAGATAGTGGTTGAGTAGGAAGCCATTTAGAGGGGTTTGGGTAGACTTTCTAGGTTGTTCACCCACTCTCTACTCTTATAGAATTTCTAGAATTGGAAGAATTTTTAGAGACAAAGCTTAGGATAAAGTGGAAAAGCTCTTCTTAAAATTTTCATTTCCTTAAGATTAGATAATAGGTTTGTGCTCATACTCTTTTCTTTTTGTGCAAGGTATGTTGGAAGCTTGGATGTTCTCTCATGGAGTCCTTTTTTATCTTGTTGAAGAACCCCATTGATGTTCATGGGTGTTTTATTTATTTTACTGTTATGTATTTACCTTTGTATTGAGTTTCTTTTTGTTAATATTAAGGGTGTTTTCAAGGAACACTCACCCTTGGGAGGGTAGAGTAACCTTGAGGGGTGAAGGGGTTAGTGACAACCCTTTCTAATGTAGAGTCTCCCCGTGTGTGCGAGGGATAAACATGGATGTTTTGCTCTCCATGATGCCAATTCTTTCCTATGGGCATTTGGGGCCATAAGGAGTTTTATTGGCTTGAAGCCATGGTTTTGTTGTGAGGAGGATTTTGGGAAAGACTTTGTTTTGAGCCCATGTGTGGCATTTGTTTCCTTTTTATTTACTTGGTTTCTCCTCTTAGTTATGGTCCACTTTCACCCCATTTTTAAGGGTCTTTTGAAGGCCTTTGGGTATGCCTTAGTTATGGGAGTTTTATGTATTTTATTGTTTGACAAATTATTGTAGAAATGCTTGTGTGTACTTGTTCGCTCTTTACTCCCCTAGCTCAGGAGTGGCCTTGTAAAGGACTAGGTTGGGAGGTGAGCCTCCATGGTCAACCTATATATTTATGCAAGTTTATTCTTGGATCCCATGGAAAAGTTTGGATACAGATTTGTGGAGTTCACCATTTTGGAATAGTTTTGTGTTCCTAGCCATGTGGCTAATATGTATTTCATGACTATTGTAAAGGATGGTATTTGGATGTATTCTGAAAGTTGTAGATTGTAAGAAATAATTTTGAACAAATATATGAAGGAAAGTTTTACTACACTCCTTGCAAAATTATGTGGTCTTAATCTTTATTTTAGAAAAGAAAAGATGTATATTTATTGAAGTATATTTCATTATTTATATAAAGAAAAGTGAATTATTATGTTTCCTTATGAAGAGAATAAGTTTATTTTGTTTAAAAAGGAAAGATATAATTCTTATTTAAGTTTTATGTTTGCCTTTCATTTGGATAGAAAATATTCCTTTCAAATAAAGGAAAAATCATGCCTAATATAAATCTTAGAAGAAATACATATTCTTATGAAATAAATTAAACATATGGTTAAAATAATAATATTTATATGCATATATTTTCATGTGGTATATATATACATATAAATAACTTTATTTTACTTTTTTTAATCAAATCCTATTTATTGTTGAGGAATTGAATCTAAATACTTTTCATTATTGGCATATATATATATATATTCATTTTTTCAAATAGGAGAGAAATTTATTTTATCTTAATAAATAAGGATAACTTATTTATTTAATTATAATTTGTTTGAAGGAAAACAAGTTGTTCAATACAATATATAATATAATATATATATACACACACACACACACACACACACACACACACACACACACACACACACACACACACACACACACACACACACACACACACACACACACACACACACACATATATATATATATATATATATATATATATATATATATATATATATATGTATGTATGTATGTATGTATGTATGTATGTATGTATGTATGTATGTATGTATGTATGTATGTATGTATGTCTGTGTGTGTGTGTGTGTGTGTCATAACTACATATATATTATTAACCATAAAATTTAAAATTATATATATACAGATATATTAATAAAATTAAATAACTATTTAAACTGAAGTCTATGTTTTCTTTTAGAATAGAGAATTTTATTTTAAAAATTAAAAAATAAAAAATAAAAATTGGGATGGGGGGCTGATTGCCTCACCCCGTTCCCATTAGCTTACAGGTGTCGCAGTCCCTTTGGGTCTATTGCCCCATATGAGGTTGCATCCCTTAGGTTTGTGACCCCATATGAGGTCGCATGCCTTATGGGTCTGTGACCCCATATGAGGCCACAACCCCTTTGGGTTTGCCTCCCCATATGAGTTCGCAGACCATTGGGTCTACAACCCCATATGAGGTTGCAACCCATTAGGTCTGCGACCCCATGGGGGAGGCCGCAACCACCCAATGGCTCGGCTCCCCTCCCCAATATGGATTTTTTTAAAAATAAAATAATAGTTTTTTTTGGATAAAAATAATAAAATTTAAATAGTTAAAATGTACAGTGTTCTTCAAATTGCAGGAAAATTAAAAAAATTAACAGAGTTTATTATATATATATATATATATATACATATATAATTTTCTAGCCATCCTCCATTGATGTAGAGCTTCCAAATCTTGCAACCTACAATACAAAAAAATAAAATGGCAAATAGTGAATTAGCAAACTCTAAAAGTTGCAAATAGATATTTATAGATTTTATTCAAAAATGGATTTCAAAAGTTATTAGGATTTATTTAATAAAGTTGTCATTTTTTTATTTTTTTTGATGGGTAATAGGTTGTAGCCAGTAATTTATTTTATTGATAAAAATTAAAAGTACAACCCTGTTCAGTGCGGGCACAGGTAGGAAAGAATGGAGTAAATAAAACCTTCAATCTTGCCCGGGATCTATAAGATCTTGTACATTAAGAAGTTTTAAAATCCCACTATAGTAGGACAGTGATATATGAGGACAAAACCTCATTTACAAAATTAAAAATTTAGACCCTACTTATCGCATAGGCCATTCCTTAGTTTTGTGGCTCTAAGTTGTAGGATCATGATCCTTTGTCACATGGATCCCTTTTACATTGTAGATTACACCTATGTTATTACAATATGTTACACCATCCCCTGTAACAGAGGTTGGGGAATGATACATCATATTTGACTTTATGAGGGAATTAAGATTTCCAAATTAATTTAACTTAGTTGCCTTATTTGACTTTGAAGGAAATTTGATTTCCTAATTAAATTTAATATTTTCAAAAAGATATATTTTTATGTGACCATTATTGTTGGGTTGATTTTTGAGATTTTTAATCCAACAAGTTCATTAAGGTTGGATTTAATTTTATTCAACACTTTATTGTGAAGAGAGTTTTATTAACCAATTGGATTTAGTAAATTGATTAATTTAGTGAATAATTAACCAAATGGATTTATTAAGGTAAGTTTAATAATTGTGTAAAAGATTTTAATAATAATGATTTTATTAAATTTATTTGTTAAGGTTAAATTGAATAAAATTAATAATTGGAATGGTTATCAACTTAAATATTGTTATATTCCAATTAACGTTTTAAAGAGATTACTATAAAATGAAACATTATAAGAGGATATTTAAAATGTGATAAATATGTAATTGATAATTAGATTTTTATTAAACCCAGATCAATTCCTATTTAATTAGGAACTTAATAAAAGATGAATTTATTAGTAATTTTATAAAAGATCAAGTTATGTGCTTAAACATTAGAGGGTTAATTTTAGTCAACTTTAGTCAAACTACTTGTCCACTATAGTGTTCATGTTAGTAAATCAACTAGTGACTTTAAACCTAGAGGGAGGTTGACCAAGTCAACATTGGTCATGATACCCCTTGGACCATTCAACTTTCTCATCATATAACTGGGAATTATAACTTGATTAGCCAACTTAGATAACTTTAGTGTTTTATAAAATAAACAAATTGGTGGTGTGTTTTTGCCCGACTTTTGGGCATGACATAGACTCATTCCATTATGCAACACAATATATAAATTCATAACAAAGGTAATAGAAAATAGGCTCAAAAAAGTCTTGAAGAAGATAATTTTGGATGAACAATTTGGTTTCTCTCCATGTAGGTCAATTGTTGAATTAATCATCATTGCACATGAAGCAATTCATATTGCCATAAAAGCAAGAGCCCCCATCATGATCATGAAACTGGATATACTCAAGTCTTATGATCTGGTAGACAGACAATTTTTGCTCAATATTCTCTAAAAATTTGGATTTGGGGATGAATGGGTAAGTTGGGTCATCTTTGCAGTATTCAGTCTTGGTTAATGGTGTGGTACAAGGTTATTTTTCATCCTCAAGAGGGATTTGTCAAGGGGATCCTTTATCCCCCTTCTTATTCATAATCATGGCAGAGGCATTAGATAGGATGATTCAACACCAAAAATCCACTGGAAGGTGGATAGGGATGGAAGTATGCCCCGAAATAGATAATCCTACACATTAGCAGTTCATTGATGATACAATTCTATTTTGGAAAGCTTGTTGGATGAAATACAGAGTCATCAAGTCCACTCTTGACACCTATGTGATGACCTCTGGACATGTAATCAATTCAAGAAACTTTGAGGTCTTCTTCCTTAATGTTCAAATAGGGTTACAAATTGACATTGTAAGGATTATGGACTTGAAAAGAGCATCATTCCCTAGAAAATTCTTAGGGGTGCCACTCTTTGGTGGATTGAACAAGAAGGGGTATTGATACAATCTTATCACAAGTTGTAAAAGGAGAATAGACCAATGGAAAGGCAAGTGGTTATCATCAATAAGAAGGATATTGCTGATAAAATTAGTACTCTCGGCAATCCCTATCTACTTGATGTTGTGCATGAAATTACCTAAGGTTGTGGGGGATGATGTTGTACAAATCATGAGGCAATTTTTATGGAATGGGCCAGACGATCAAAACAAAAATCCCTTTGCTAGCATGGAACAAGGTATGCAAACCCTTTAATGCTAAAGGGGTAGGTATCAACAAAATTTACAACATGAACCTAGCCATGGGGGCCAAATTGGTTTGGAGTCTATTCTAAGATGGTAATAGGAAATGGGTCCAACTAATGCAAAAAAATACTTGGACTTTGATGACCAAGTTAGAATTCTCAACACACTGAACCCACTGAGTGGATCTGCAATATGTAATTTTATTGTGGAATGCAGGAAGGTTATTCTCAAACATATCACATGAGAGGTCAATAATGGTAGACAATAATTTTTTTGGGAGGATTCCTGGGTAGGGAATATGTCTCAAATAATTTCTAGAATAGGAATACATTAGAATGAAGACCAATAGAGTGTGGGGAAATGTGGTGGATAAATATGGTTGGGTTGAAGAGACCAATGGAGTATGGAAGTAGAAGGCCTTAGATCATATCCATGCCCCAAAAGATCAAAAGAGGATCTTGCTAGAGATTATCTAGACCCGGAGGATTCTTGAGTCTAACCAAGATGACACAATTTGGTGGGAAGCCTCTTGGGATGGGAGGTATAAGGCGAATATTGGGTACAAGGTTTTAGAGGTGTTTGAAACTAAACCTCTATGGCCCAAGGAATTGCTATGGGGTAAAGGTTTCTTTTCAAGATCCAAAACCTATGTGTGGCTTGCCATCCAGGGTCGCATTTTGACTTAGGATCAATGAAAAAGATTGGATTGTTTAGCTCGGGTCAATGCCCGTTATGAAAACAACAAAGTGAACATGCTGACCATATTCTCCCTATGTGTCCGTATGCAAATTTTTGTTGGAACTATTTCCTCCACAAGCTACACTATCAAACACCCAAACCATAGACACTAAGCTATTGGTTCTACATGTGGCCTTCTAATAGGGGGAAAGGTGTATTAAAAATCCTATATCAATTAATACCCTCCATGGTAATTTGGGAGGTCTAGAAAGAGCAAAATATGAGGGTTTTCAGAGATGAATCCATGCCCTGAGAACAACTAGCCAGGAAGATTGACCATCAATAATAGAATTGGTCAATATTGTTGCAAAGAAAGGCAAGAATAAAACATTCACTCTATGGGATGACAACATGTCCAAAGATTTTGGAGGACTTACTGTGTGTTTGATGGGAGGAATCACTAGTGATGATGACAAAGTGAAGGCATGAGAAAACACCAAATGGATGGCCCTGGAGCCTAGTTGGGTTAAAGAACTTTGATGGACTGTGTAGGGAAACTTTGGACCTTACAAAATTGGCATTGTAATCAAGAATGTATTGGGAAGAATACTTGGGAGAACATTCTAAGCACTTAGGAGTGGGAACAAATAATCTAGCTGAGCTCTCAGTGGCTGTCAAAAGTATAGAATTGTCTTTGTAGATGAGATTCAAGAAAGTTCACCAGGAGAGAGATTCCATGGTAGTGATCAATGTAATTTTTCAGATCTAGATACTAGATTAGAAGATGAATAAATGGGTTAGCCAAGCCATTGAACTCTTATCACTACTTGATGACTTCAAGTTCAGTCACATCTACCAGGAGGACAATGTGGAGGTTGAAAACCTTGCCAAGAAGGGTTCCATTTCTAGCCATTAACAATGAATGAATAATGTCAAATAGCATCAATCACACCACATGATATATTTAGATAGAACTTCACATGAAGAGAGAAAGGCTAGATGCTGGCATATGATATGAAGAACCTAGTTTACATAATTAATGATCAAGGGTATATATAGAGGGTGGCATGTGAAAAAATTCTCCAAGGCACAAGAAGATGTACACGTCATGGCCCAGATACAAATTTGGAGGTAGGTTTGAGGGAATGGAGACATTTGGATGATTGATGGGACATAATAAGTCTGTCCATGGCACTTTGGTATATGTGAATGGGTGAGGTGGCATCATCAAAGGTATCACATTAAATATGTCACACTTTTTAAATATCATCCCAAGAAATATAAATAGCAATGGACAATATTGGCCCTCTTTAATAAGCATGTGTGGTAGGATTTGGAAAGATGTGGGTTGTTAATACAAAGGTGGAGCATCAATATTTAACCATCTAGTCCCTAGGGATGAGTGACATTTTTCTAGTGAATATAATAGCACCTGGACTCCATAGATACTCCTATTTTCCTAGATTTGACAATAAACATGGTGGATTTCTTGGGAGAGGTGAAAAACAAGCACCTCCTAAGAATTCTCTTAGTAAGGCACCCTCTCATTCTATATGTGGTGAAGGAAGTGTTCAACCAAGAATGCCTATGGACCTATCATAGGTACTAGATTAATACTGATATAATGACCATGTTCTTGGCGCTAGCACTTACCAGAGGCATTTCAAAGGCTAAAGCCAAGAACATCTTTTAGAGCCTTCTCAAACACAAAATTGACGTGGTGTTAGACAATGTGGATGCACACAATATAATTACCATAGCTTAACAATACTATTTAGGACCCAAGAAGACTTTTGAGGGGAAAAACAAAAAAATTCCCCTCATTATTTCTGTGGATCTAGACACACTGGTGAGCTATTTAGAGGCCATAGAAAAGCACCTCCTCTTTTTGAAAAATGCCAACGTAAGCTCACCCTCCACCTTGTATGGAGTAGTTCATTGAGTATAGGTGGGAGGCGGTGTTCTGGGTCTCAGAGGGGGAGAATTTGGAACTAAAAGACCTAGAATTCCCTCTTTTTCCAATTGTGGGGAATATTGGCATGCTTTCAATGGTAGGGATGTGGAGTAAATTTCCAAAGGAGAGGCTCACCAAAGGTGTCGAAGTGATTGCTCCGTCATTGCACGCACAGTTCATGCAAGGAATCTCAAGGTAGTGAATGGTTTCAACCCTGAGGAAGTTGACAGTGCATAGGTTTTTAATTGGAAAGAGTGTTGCAAGGACCAATGTAAGAAGTGTGGAAGGTCTATTTAGTATCCGATCACTTGATTCTCCTATGATTATCTAGGGTAGATTTCTTTTTCTGGGGGGTCTTTCACTTTTTGTATCAAATCTTGATGTGGAGGGAGTGTAGAAATATAGTGTCTATATATGGTCATCTGTATTATAGATTATGTATAGAAGCTGGTAATGGTGGAAAAACTAAGCCCTTTTTGGTTTGGTTTTGTATATATGGATAAATAATAGCCAATTTTGTGTCTTTGGTCTAGACCCATATAGGGTGGTTATAGGAGTTTGCACTCTACAAAGATATTTGATGTACTCATTTTTATTACTTAATACAAAGGGAGATAGCCCTCTCTAGCTTTATACTTATAAAAAAATAAAGGGTGGGAAATCATACATAATAATTCAAGTGGAATATAAGTTTAACAATTTCCTAAGTAATTGTAGTTTGACATATGTGGTGCCTAAAATGGCCTTTTCTCTTCAAACAATTGAAGAAAGATATTTTATAAAATAGTTGAATGCTTAGATTAATTTCTAATGATTTTAGAATGTTTAATTAATATATGGCATGTGGATATATCCATCTTCCATGTGGTTGGGTCTCACATTTACCTTCTTCTATTTTAGGTTTCTACAAATTCTTTTTCTCAAAGTAGTCCCTTCAAGTTTAAACTAAGGTGGTTTGAACATCCAAAAATATGTTTATCCATATCCTTGTGATGGCATGAATCCCTTGTGGTGGTTTAGTTATGTTTTACTATCTTTAGAAGTTGAAATCAGTCAAATCTACATGATAGATGTGGAATAAAGTGACACAAATAGGACAACAAGTATAATAAATAATATTGGTTGTGTAGTTAGAAATTATCTACTTTATACTTCCCACTCTATATTACACACCCATTCTTTGTGTGCATTCTCATGGTGTGTCTTAGAAGATGTAGTCTATTATTTTAAGCCTTATTTCCTTCATCAAGATGTCAATATAAAATTCTTTTCTCTTTTTCTGATCTTACTACATTGTACACATTTTGTATCCAATCAAATAATACTGCAATTTTAATAGCATCCATGAGTAAACTAATATTTGAGTGATAAAAAAACATATTCATGTGGATTTTACATTAAATTTAAAATGGAAATTTAAAAAGCCTTTCTAAAAATGTGATTTTATCTTTATTAATTCTCTCAATTACTTGGAAACTTTTGGATCTTGGGTGCAACCCTTAGAATAAAAAGTGGTACCTTTAGATGTATAATATGTTTCTAGATAGGCAGAATGGCTTCTCATTGTGCTAAAAATAGAGTGGATAAAACTACACCCTATTGGAAGGATGTCTCTCCCTTCATTATTTGGTAGAGAAGAAGGGGAAAAAAATGAAGAGAAAAACATGAGTTACTCTTAAGTTTTGAGTGGGAAAAAATAACCTCATTCCTTTGACACCTAGGATTAGGTTGGGGATTCAAATATAAATGTATTTTCTATATTAAATAGTTCTCATGTTATTAATGTTGGTGGTGTCTAGATTTTCCGCACAAGAATGGTGCTAAAACACAAAAAAATTTAGAGAATAAATCACCTTTGAGATGGTGTAAAAAAAGGAGGGAGAGTCCGATTATGGAAAATTAGGTTTCATAGGTTAAGTGTGACATAGAGGAATAGGTGAAGATTAGCCATGTTGATGCAATGGAGTGACAGATTGAGATCATAAGGCTGGAAGAGGGTTGGCATGTAGTGATATGGAAGATAGAAAATAAAATAAAGAAGGAACCCTTTGATATGATCCTCTGGTCTTAGACTAAGGGAGGGGCTAGTGTAATACCCCAAAAATGGGCTATATGTTCATTAACCTCCTACATCGTCAAATCGATCGAAATCAACATAGAAGTCCTAACCTAAGGCACATCTGCACATCAAGTTATCAAAGACCTAATTGATTGTCCTAAATTCTGCATCGAAGAATATTCCTTATTTATCCTAATTATTAAGTTAAGTTGAAGATAAATCACTTTATTTTTAAATTAATTTGTAATTATCTATGCACATTTGAAGGAGCAGTTAAACTTTAAATCAGAAAATCAATTCAAGTTGTTATCTTTTGGAAACTCAACATCTATTTTGAGTTGAAAATTGATCTAAACTTCTGATTTGAGTTAAAAAGCCATTTTTGCATGATTTTGTGAGTTGATCTATTTCTAATTTCTTGTTAACTCAAAAATCAACTTGAGTTTATCATGAGTGATTTATGGCTTTTTTCAATGCATCCTCAAGCCCTAGATTTCTATAAAAATCAAGGCTCAGCTCTTCATAATTAACCACTCTCGAATTTGTACAATTACTCTGGTGAATTTGTAACTGAAGGATCGAGCACTTGCGACATGCGATTTGTGAGATTTTTCATTGTTGGTCATAAGCATTCATTCATAGTTTTTCATATCATTCTTAGATTAAATCTGCATATCATTTCATTCAATTCTAGATTAGATTCATATAGTTTTTCATCCCAATCACATAGAAAATACAAAAATATAGATTAATCTGCATTCATGCAGTTTTTCATTCTTTTGCATTCAAATCCTTCATTTAGGTGTTGCATTGTCACTGATCTCGATTTCAATCTGAGAACATCATACTCATGCCTACTATAAGGTAGTAAATCACCTGGTTAGCTTAGTTTCAATTATTTGCAGATTTCAATTTTGCTAACCTCTAATGTTTTATTGAAGTGTTGTGTCCACAACTAGGTACAATTTTCACACACACATTTATGGTGCCCACCATGGGGCCCTAAAATAGGTTTCCATTTCTATTCTAATCATTTCATTCAATTTTCTATCATTTTCTGCCATTTTTGCGATTTTCAGATTTTGTCCGTACATTTTTCATACACCTTTTGTCATAAAGTTGTACTAGAACCCACTGGTTGTTGTACGATAGTTGTGATTTTTGAGGCTTGTATCATAACTTACGCATTATTGTTTGGGAGCTACATTTTCATGTGGGAAGACACCCACTATCGTACGAGTTTCCAAATTGTCATATAGGAGGTAACTGACTGTCGTACAAGTTTTGATACTAGATTTCAATTGTTGTTTCAAATTTTTAGGCATTTTTCCATAATTGATTTTTGGATTTGGACTAACAACTAACCTTAACAATTAAGATCTTCTATTTCTGATTGGTATTTGCTGATTCTGATTGGAAAAGCGCAAGAAAAATTGCTAAAACAGGTAAAATCTACTAAGCGCATTGCAAGGAATTCAGGTAATATGTTCAATCTGATAACACTTCATTTGGGACATAAAATGAACTCTCACATGTCGAGCTTGTGTGGCCTTTCTTTCTTTCATATCACAGACTTCAGTTTTTGGGCTATAAAACGAACATAGATTTGCTTTTTTTTGCATATCTATTACACATAGTAAATAGGCCCTATGAACACTATTTGTGGATGATCTTGAGAGAGTGGGCTTCTTTCACTTGTTCACGCATGTGAAGCTCTTCTTGATGAAGGATCCCCTTGTAGGTAGGGAGGATACTGAGATTATCTTGTGTTTTATTGGGTTTTTGAGTCCTTAGCTTTTGATCGATACGTTCTCTCTCTGGAGAGATCGATAGACCATAGTTGTTGACATCATATATCTTGGTGAGATAATTTCAGTCTTAGTGTGTCGGATAAATTTGTCTACCTTTTTTTGGTGAAGTGAAGAGGCTAGGGGATTATGCTCTACTTCCTTTTTGGATAGTACCATAAACCCAGATCCTTGAATCTGATCTAGTCCCCCTGTGGTATCTTTTATGAGTCACCTTTAGAGAGGGTTAACTGTAGTGGACATTCCCTTTATTGGGTCAACCATGTGGATGAAACCTTAAGCGATAATAGCCATTTTCACCGTGGTAGCAATAGTCGCTATATAAATGTCCTTGTGGAGGAAATCTTCATAGGTGTGGTCTCTTGTTGGGATGTCAGATCTCCCTAGCAGCTCCTGATTGATTAAATTCTCAGACTGTGTCAAAACATCGGTGCGCCTGGATTGGAGTTCACCCTCTTGAGATCATAAAAGTTGCAAAGTCAAACCATTACTACAAACCCTAGTGAGGCCAAATTTTTCATTTTCTAGGACTATGTGTGTTATTGAAAAACTTTTTGGAACATACACAACTAGCATTCCTAGGGATTAGCACATTAAGTCACTTGATTGTTCATGCACAAGGTTGCTTTGTCCCCTGTTCATTATTTTCAGACATGTTTAAAATCACTTGTCTACTGTTCTATGTGCTTGTTTACTTACTTGGTTATTGAAAATGACCAATCCCGAAACAAACTTCAAATTTGGACAGAAAACCTTGCAAAACACACTGATTCTGAAAACTTAAAAATTGCAAATCTGACACAAAATTCCTTTCTGGAGTCAAAAGTCATCCCATAGGATCACAAAGTCATATGATTTTTGACCCTTTGTCATATCAAAACCCCCAGATTGTCGTATGAGAGCTTGTATATTGTCGTATGAGTTTTGTCAAAAATCACAAGCAAAAAGTCAAAATCCGCTATCAATTGTCATGTGAGATTTGCAATTGTCATACGAGTCTTGTCAATTGTCATGCCAAAGCTTACCCACTATCGTACGATCTTGTAGAAAGTTGTATGAGAATTTTTGAAAATTTGCCAGAAACTTGCCAAAATTGCCAGAAATCCAATTTTTACAACCTACTTCCAGATTCTGTTAAACAAATTATTATGTCAGGAATAGAGCAGAAACTAGAAAGAATTTGATCATTTTCCCAAAGTGCTCTGTTGAGTTTGATTTAGCCTTCTAATTTATTGATTTGAGTATTTTTCATCTTGTGTCAAAACCTTGTCAAAATTATCTTCAATTCAATCTTCGTCTAAAAATGGATTAGATTTGAGTATTTTTCATCTTGTGTCAAAACCTTGTCAAAATTATCTTCAATTCAATCTTCATCTAAAAATGGCTAAGCGTTGTGAGCTCATGTCCACCATCTTTTGGGTGTCTACCCATACTACTAGGGTACAACATCCTTCATTTACATCCAATCTAATCTTCAATCAATCCAATCTTGACAAGGTTGCATCATTCGATCTTCTTGAATCAAGTCATTCTTCAGTTGTTTTCATCTTGCTCTTTTGCTTCACCTAAGGTTAATGGTGGAAACTAGAACTTCATCACGAAAACAAAGAGAACAACCCAAAATATCTTAAGATACATCTTCTATGATTGCTTAGAATGTTCATCAATCCTACGACAGTAATAAATTTGGAAAAAGACGCTCTTGGTAATTTATTCTGGAAAGGTGGTTACATCACCCCTCCTACATCAATTCACATAGGTAATCAACCAATCCCTCCTATATCAATTCATGGAAGCTATCAGACAACTCCACATCAATCCATCCCTAGTAGCTCTTATAACAACAATATGTCTCAAGGAGGGACAAACCAAGGGTCTCGAGGACATCACTCTCAACATGGTGCCGATCAAGAACCCACACCTTTTGAAATTTCTCAATATCAAAATGATGATGACTTCAAGAAAATGATGAGGCATTTCTTGAAGGAAGACATAGAAACATACTTCCTAGAGTTAGCTCATCAAGGAGCTAAACTTCCTCCCAACTTTAATGTTGAAGATATCATTACGCATGAGGAAGAAACTCCAATCACTGCTATGATGAAACAGATGCATGCCATGCAAGTCAAGCTCAACAAACTCAAAAAAGAGAAGGAACCTAAGGAGTTCTCCATGGAGGCTCTATGCCCTTTTCCATTTGATAGAGATTTGTACATGCCACCATTCCCTAAAAGAGTGGAGATGCCTAAATATGATAAGTATGATGGAAATTCTAATCCTCAAGATCACGTCAGAGAATTCTGTACTCAATCTATGGAGTTCATGCATGAACCAACCTACCTAATGTGTCTTTTCCCTCAATCTCTGGGAGGGTCAGCTATTCACTGGTTCTCAAAAATGCCTCCTACTATTAAAACTTTTGAAGAGTTAATCAAACTGTTCTATCAATAATACTCCTACAACATCCAGCATCCAATCACTATGACTGACATTTGCAATTTGAAACAGAACTCAGGAGAACCATTCTTGACTTTTCTCAAAAGATGGAGGAAATTTTTTTCTCTATATGCTAGACCTATTCCAAAAACTGAGAAGCTGGAAATTTTCATCAATAACCTTGTTCCAGAGATGGACTACCATTTTCAAATGAAAAATCATACATCCTTTGATAAAATGGTAGAAAATGCAATCAAATTTGAGAAAGTACTTGTACAAAAGGGAGACATATCACTTCAAAAGGACAAGTATGAATCTGGATCTAATTCTAAAGACAAAGGCAAAAAATGGAACAAGAATAAAGGCATTGTCACAGATGGTGTTTTTGATACTATCTGTGCCCCATCTAAGGCACCCGCTTTCAATCTCACTGTTGGCACCCAAGCTATCAAAGCCTTAGAAGAAAAAGCAACAGAATCAAACAAGAAGTCATCTGACTATAAACCTTGGGCTACAGATCCTAAACACAATTTTACTCCTCTTGGAGAGTCCTTGGAATCTGCCATGAAAACTCTGTTGGCCAACAAAATCATCACCTTGCCTGAGATAAAAGTCTTTGATCCCGAAATGGTGGAGAGAGAATGATTTCTTTGACTTCAATTGCAATAAGGGTCATAAAAATAATAACTACATACGCTTGAAACACATCATACAAGACAAAATTGATAATGGAGAAATCGTAATTGACAACCATAAAAGCAATAATGAACATACAACATTCACATAACCATTTTCGAAACATGGTCAAGGAGATTCATCTTCTCAGCCTAATGTGGGTGCTAAAGTCAATTATGCTTACTCTGGAAACAATGCTGTCATAAACATGGTTGAACCATGCCTATCTGAGTGTTGCAATGTCATCACAATTGTAAGAAAAGATAGAGATAATCAATCAACAAATATAGTTACTCGATCACAAGCTCAGGTGCATCTGCTAGGACAAATCCCCAATTCATCAAATGTCCCTAAGATGCCTTTCAATCTCTCATCTGCTTCTAAATAGAAGGCTGCCTCTAAATCAAATCCTAAAGACACGAGGCCAACATCATACAATATTGTCCAACAACTCCAGCATACAAATGCAAAAATCTCCATGTTTGAGTTGCTTCAGATATCTCTAGCTCATAGAGCCATTCTAGACAAAGCTCTACTCAGATCCAATGTTCTTGACAACCTTGATTTAGATAGATTCCAAACTATGGTTGGTCATCTGACATCTCCCCAGTATATCTCCTTTTCAGAGGAAGATGATAACTCCTTGAGTCATCCGCATAACCAGCCCTTGCACATTGAAGTCTTGATCCAAAACCACTATGTCAAATGTGTGTTGATAGATGGGGGCGTTGGCCTAAAAATTTGTTCTTACAGCTTGATCACACACTTGGGATTATCTAAAACTTCCATTGATCCTAAGAAGAAGATAACTATCAAAGCATAAAGATGAGCAAGAAAGATCTTCCAAAGGAACTATTGTCTTACCTATCAGAATAGGACCCGTCATCAGAGACACCATATGTCAAGTTCTTGATCTACCTTTGGCTTACAACATCCTTCTAGGGAGACCCTGGATACATGAAATGAGAGCTATTCCTTCCACATACCATCAATGTGTGAAATTACCTTATGGAGGAGTAGAGGTGACGATTCCAGTTGACCTATATACAACTTGCAATGCATTGAAAGAAAGTGCTGATAAACTTGTTCCTAATAACAGAGAATCTTCCACTAAACAACTGGACATTGCTTCAACATCCAAGATAGAAGAACTTGCTAAAGAAGTTAAAATCAAAGATAATGGCATGGGAGAATACACAATGGAACCTATTTTATCTCTCACATCTCTCTCGTTGTCTCCAAAATCTTATGGACAACCTTCTGACAAAGTGAAACCTACAGCTAAAGAATCTCAGGTCATATTCAATGGAAGCATTATCATAGAGCAAATATCTAAACAAGAGTTTGATGAAGATGAAGCCATGCTTGCATTGTTATACAAGGATGAGCCTCAATCCCAATAAGTCCAGAAATGTGACTCTACTTCAAGAAAAATTCCTCATAAGTCATATGGACTAGGAGACAAATTGACCACAAAAATGGGATACACTGGAAAAGGACCTCTAGGACTACAAGGTAAAGGTCTTCTATCACCTCTTGACCATCATGGATGAACAAATAAGAATACAATAGGTCTAGGATATAAGAAGAATCCTTTCTATCTTAGCACAAACTCCCCACATGTCTTAGAATAGATTGAACCAATGGAGGAAACAACACAACAATTTGACAGTGATGATTCAGACACCACTGATGAGCTCATTCCTTATGAGCATTTGCCTAAAGAAATAAAAGACCTCCTTGAAGCTAAAGATGATCTATTAAAAAGAATCAATGTAGTAGAAACAAAAGAACCTACTATAGAACATAAGACAGTTGTACAACAAGAACCAACTGATCTTAAAGAAGACCACATAGACAAGGAGGAAGGTGGTAGCTATTCTAAGACAGATTCTCATGAGTATGAATTCATATCATAATTTGAGGGTAAACCTTTGTGTGTGAATGCTTTGCACCTTCATGAAATGAGGATTAATATCTAACAATCTTAGCAAATACAATGGAAATTTAAAATAAGAATTGCATATGAATCCATGACATCTCATGGCTCTCTAATTAGATGTGGTAAGTAGAGCTCTCAACTTAATCTCCACTAGTGACACTTCTAAAATGAGAAATATGATACTACAAATGCTTATTCTAGCTCACTAACTCTCAAATTTGATACAAAGATAATTCAAATGCTCTTAAATGCTCTTGATTGCTATGAAATTGACTATAATAAGGATGCTTTGCAAATGAATTTCTAAGATGATTATTACTCTCAAAATGCCTCATACTTATAGTAAATTCTTAAGGGTAGGGGGTAGAGTGAATTAACCATGATTTACCTTTGGTTGAGTCAAAAAATTTGCAATGTTCATAAATGGGGGGATAATTTAAATGTTTGTCTCAAAGCTTTGGACAAAAGGACAAAATTGAGTGGTTGAGATTGAAACTTTAAAATGAGTGATCAAGATTCATTTCTTTTTGAGTGATTTGTCTTTTTGTCCTCAATTTTCATTGGTTGCTCAACTTTGTTGAAAGATATTAGGATTTATTAAATTCAATTAATTAATTAAATTTAGCCATGTAAGGAATAGGTTCATTTTGATTTTTGATTTAACAACTATACAATTAATTGATTAAAATCAATTATGTAGTGTTTTTTCACCCTTTTAAGCCTTGATTTAATTATTTAACATAATTATTTGATTTTTCCTTTGATTTGATTGATTTTGTCTAATTTGATTTAATAATGTCCATTTTTATTTGATTTGATCCTTTTTAATGAGTTTTAATGCATTTTGATGATTTTGAGCCATTTTATTGATTTTTAAGCACTTGTCCATTTTTTAGTGTCTACAAATGCCCCTCTTTGAATTGATATGCGAAGAACATTGATTCAAAGATTCTTTTAGTCCTGATCACTTTTAGGTCCTGATTTACTGATTTGCTGATTTGCTACTGATATGAGATTGATATGCTGCCTGATATGATAGATTGATATGCCACTAATAATGATTCCAAAAATTTTGATGCCCCAGATTCCATTGATATTTGATGCCAATTTGATACTCTGATGCCCCCTCAAAAATAAAACATATTGATTGTTTGATTTGAAAAATTTGATGTACTTGATTAATTGATTGATTGATGCAATATGTTTTCATTTTTGAAAAACATTTATGATATGTCATGATTTACAGTTTACCCCAGTTTGATTGATATGCTGATATAGAAAAACCATGATTAATAAAATGTTGTTGATGTCTCTGGATGAATGATTGAACTTCCAAGATAGCTAGGTCTCTTGTAGTTAAGCAAACAAGTGATTAGGATATTAGGATAATAGTATCAATGAATGTGATTTGTTAATCTGATAGGATAGTAAAACTGATATGGGGTAACCGATAGGTAGGTCACGTTAATTCATTCTCAAGACATAGAGACATGAACAAATGGTACTAGGTGTGATTTCTTGATACTTGATTCTAATATTTGATAGACTGATTAACTTAGGATAACTCATTGATATGGTATACTGATATGATTCCTTTGATTTGCAAAATAGGCACATTTTTGTAGGTTATATATACAGACCATCACTTCTCGGGTGATCAATTTAGGTCAGGCTCTGACTCTGGTAGAGTATCGAGTCATTGAGTTATGTGGTCTTAGTTTCCTCCTTGATATCCCACAGTTTCAGTTGAACCATGGTTTACTTACCGCAGTGGCAGAGCGATAACACTCTGACCACAACACCTTCCATCTTCCATTCAGAGAGATGACTATTACTCCCAAGGATGTATACAAATTATTACGGATTCCTTGCCATGGTGAGATGGTCTATTATGATTCTGTCTATGATAGCACTATCTACAGATGAGTGTTTGGAGACAATACCATTGATCATGATACTATTACTTGGGCTCAGTTTGCTTCTTTCCCCACATTGCCAGTAGTTCTTGGTGCTTTGATTGGTGGTTTACTACTTCCCGACCATCGAGGTCATGGTTTTTTAGTTGGATGGGGTAGGATACTTGAGGATCTTCTTGCTCAACCTTAGCACTTTGATTGGGGCTCATGTATATTAGCACAACTTTACCATGATTTACACGAGGTCGTCTATAGAGAGAGTGCTTCCTTATTGACAGGTGCAGTGATTTTGCAGTTGTGGGTTTGGGAGCATCTTCTCATTACTAGACTTATTTCAGATAGGATTTGACCGTGTGGTTTTCCTTATGCTTTTCTATATCACAGTATGGTTGTCCAGCATCATCTGGGCAAGACTGAGTATTGGCACTAATAGATTGATGATCTCAATTAGGTTCAGTGGCATCCATACATAGGATGTGAGCACTGGAGGGAGGATGATGATGAGCTCCCCTATATGTTTGCACCTCGATGGATGATTGACAGAGCTACTACTGTTATTGAGCATTTCTTCTTTGGTCAATTTTCTCATCAGTATGACAAAGTACAGGATAGGCCTTAGGGTACAACACTATATGCTAGAGTCTAGGTAGAGAGATCCATGTGGGGTCCTCAGATTGATTATTAGTTTTCTTATGGTTAGATTGTTCGGTTGGGTTTGTTAGGAATAAGGTGTCTCAACCTTGTATATTTCCTTACATTTGTTATTTGCTAAATGTCAGCACTTTGGACAATGTGTAAGGTGATCATGACTGAAATGGTTATGAAGGATTCCTATGACAGTCATTAATATTTGTAAGAGGTAATTTTGAAAGATTCAATGATGGGTGAAGACATGCAAGACATGTGGCAACTGATAAATTTGAGTACTGTACACTCTCTTGCAACCGTGGGGTTCTCGGAGAATGGTAAAACCCTAATACGACTGTTCTTTGGAAGTTACCCTAAAAAGGGGAGCACATGATATAAGCATTTTTTAGGTTTGTGAATTCTGATGAGAAGTGAGTGTATTATTGGAATGTTTTATGCTAGTAGATTAGTCTTCAAGTGTTTATGATCTCTTGAAAGAACTTGCATTGCAAGTGTATTGTAAACTGTAACAGTTTTGATTAATACATTGTGCAGGTTTTGGAGTGCTAGGGTTTTTACCGAAAGGTTTTCCCCAGGGTATATCATTGTGTCATTCTCTTTTTCATGTATTCATGTTATTGAAGCAACATCTAAGGTAATTGTATTAACATTCTGTAATTGATAAGGGTTAAATCTAAATTTGCACGATCCTCTCCTTCAGAGTTTAGCGTAGGGAACTATTTTCCACTCAGTTTCCTTTCAAGGTTACTGCAGATGGGATATGCTTGGAGGTATTGCTGATGCTGGTGTGTTTCATGAGTTTTGAGATTGGTGGGCTTGGAACAGATTTCCTAGATTTACAGATCTGGCAAAGCCTATCCCAGGTCATGATGAGAGATCCGAGGGTGATGATGATGACAGAGATGATGGATATGGTGGGGGTGGTGGTAGGAGGAGACATTGGAGATGTTGAGCACAAAGAGGATGGAGAGCTCCTCAGGTCATTGGGTGAGGATGAGATGGGCCATGGGTGAGAGGTGGACATGCTAGGGATAGAGCTAGGGATGATCATGCAGCTGAGATTGTACGCCCCAGAGCAGTAGTAGGTGATAGGAAGTAGAGATAGGTTCATGTAGAGGCTGCTAGACAAATTCCTGGGGGTATGGATCCATTGGTTTAGTTACAGAGAGTTTCATTAGCATAGTAGGATCAAGATCAGGTACAATAGGATCAGGTTTTGACACAACAGGTACCTCCACAGGTTCATCAGTCATAGGATATGGGCCAGAGTTCACAGGCTGCCCCTAGTATTGATAGTGTAGAATGAGATATTCAGTCAATGAGAGCAGATATATCTACTATTGTGGGGAGACTAGATTAGGTAGCTCTTTTGATGTAGTAGTTCATGACTCATGTGATTTAGAGACCTAGCATAGCGAACACTTCTCAAGCTCCTCCTTCATAGGATAGATAGGATGGCAGAGGTCTAAATGGATCTGGTGTTGGGGATGGATCTTGATGATTTGATTATAGATTCAATCATTTATTGATGTCTCTTGTATCACGTTTCATGCTATTTGATTGGAACATTGATGTACCACTTTCATGATGTTGTATCTTGATATACTGATGTACTAGATAATTTGATGAGCATTTTATATGATGATATACTTCCTTGATTCTCTTGATGAGTTTGTTATGAGATTATCTTAATATGTAGCTATATGATGTTTATGATGCATTTTACTTGTGATTATGCTATGGATGCAACACATCTCATTTATGATATAGATAGGTGGATGCATTGATGAATGACTTGTGATATGTTTTTTCTATTTTTCCAATGTATGAATGCAAACTATTTAATGGAGATATGAATATGAATGTCACTATATTTTTGTTTTTGCATGTATGCAATTCTATCCTTAATTAGATGTATGCAAATGATGTATGAGTAATTAATTTTTTTCTTTCTCTTTCTTTTCTAATATATGGATAATGAATAATGATTAATGCTATGCATGAATGCAAAAAATAACCTCATTTTTGTTTGATTGATTTTAAGGAAAAAGACATTTGATTTGAACCCCTCTCATTTCTTTAATGTTTTGACTAACCAAGATTTTTAATGTACCCCCTTGTCCTTGGAAAAATAACCATACATAAATGCAATTAATCTAACATGATAATGCAATGCAATGCAACTAAGTGTCACTAGCTTTTCGCAAAGAAATGCCATAGAGATAAATTTTCATCATTAAGCAATCTGGGACCAGAAAGTGAGTACAACCATCACTGACCACATCATGATGATATGAATACCCCTTTTTTCTCTTTTTGGTAGCCTCTTTGGAAATGAGTAAAACCCTCACTAGTTGGATGACCAAACTATAGGAGTATGAATACCGGTTTCAATGGATTCAATGTTGCAAGTGGATTTTGGTATTAAGATATAGAAGATCTAAATAGCCAAGGTATCCATTTGCATAAACAAGCAAAGGTTGATCCTTCATCTTATGGGATAGTCCTCAATGGTTCTTTGATGACCATGTCATTAGATGAATTCACATAGGTTGATGAGTCTTCCTTAAAACAGTCACTCAAAGGCAAGAAAATATCATGTCTCTATCATCACCAATCTATTCGAAACATCATCAATTTAGCTAAAAAGATGTGATAAAAGTCAATTCCAAAAAGATTATAAAAAAGAAAGCTTCAAGTGTTTTGCAATGTTTCATGATTTTAAAAAGGTATTTCCAAGGATTTTGATCTTTAAAGTGTTTGTCAATTTTTAATCACGAATAATAAAGTCAACGAAGGCTCAAGGATCAAGTTGTAGGATCAAATACTTAGGTGTGAACAATTATGTCTATCAAAGGTTCATGAAAATCTCTCTCTTCTGAACCTCTGATAAGTCTCTCTCTGATGTGACCAGATATAGTACTATTGAATCCATTTGGTACCAAACTTCCAATCCTCTTCTGCCCCCAAGTGATAAATGTGATCGTGCGATGAACTTAGGGCAAATGGGAAATGCAATGACGCAACTGAAAGACTTTATTATGACTATGTAGAAATGATGGATGCAATGAAGGTTTACAAATGGGATGATGGAAATGCAATATGTACATATGTGACTAGGAGATGACTTAAGGGAATAAAAGGCACTTGATTGCCAAGTTTTTCACCTTTTGGGTCTTTTTCTCTTTTTTTGCTACCAAGGCACCTATTGCTAGGTTTTCACCAAGGCACTTTTTGTATTTTTTTTTCTTTTTAAAATGTTTTTGGTATTTTCAAGATCTCTTTGGCTATGTATAATAAATATGATGCTCCTCATCTGATACTCTTTATACTCTTTCATCTACCTCATGTATAGAACCTCTTTAGATGTATGCTATTGATTGGCTCTTGTAACTCATCTCCTTCGCAATTTGCTAACTTATAGGTTCCCGTCCCAAATGAAGACACAATGATGAACAAACCAAGCCAATTAGCCTCCCATTTTCCTTTCTTCTCTCTTTCAACTTGATTCTTTGGGTTTTCTCTCAACACTAAGTCTCCTACCTGAAAGACTCTTGGTTTGATATGATTATTGTAGTTCCTTGAGATTCTATTTTGATATACTTTCAGGTGTTCATAGGCTTGTGTTTGGTGTTCTTCTAGAAACTCTAATTGTTGAAGTCTAGTGACTCTATAGTCTTCATCTGTTATCAACCCTTGCAATGATACTCATAAAGATGGGATTTTAACCTCCAATGGTAGAACAACTTCAGCTCCATAGACTAATGAAAATGGTGTGGCTCCCGTAGGTGTCCGAATGATAGTTCTATAGGCCCATAATGATGGATTAATTTTCACATGCCAATCTCTTCCTAACTTATTTACCGATCTCTTCAAGATTTTCAAAATGTTCTTATTTGTAGCTTTGGCTTGTCCATTTCCTTGAGGATAATAAATGGATGAAGAGTGATGTGTGATATGGAATGTGCCACAAAGTTCATCCACATCTTTATTTTTGAATTGCTTTCCATTGTCTATGATTATGGCATGAGGGATACCATTTATGCAAATGATGTGGTTCAAGATGAACATGGAAATCTATTTACCCGTGGTTGTGATCAAAGGAACCGCTTCAACCCACTTAGTGAAATACTCTGTGGTGGTGATGATGTACTTGTGCCCATTGGAAGATGGTGGATATATGACGCCAATCAAGTCAAATCCCCATTCGTAGAATGGCCATGGTGTAACAAATGGGTGCAATTCCTGTGCTGGTGCATGTATCATGTCACCACGATATTGACATTTGCTGCATATTTTGATGAAGTGACAAGCATCTTTCTCTAAGGTTTTCCAGAAATACCCTAAGCAAAGGATTTTCTTGGCTAGGTTTAACCCGCTTGAGTGCGACCCGCAAATGACCTCGTGAACCTCATGTAAAGCTAATTTAGACTCCTCTTCCTCTAGACATCTAAGTAACATCCCATCAAGACCCTTGCGATACAATGTTTCAGAAAGGATTATGTAACAAGCTGATTGGCGTATGAAATTTCATTTTTGGGTTCGTGATTGGTCTAAAGGTAGCACTTGGTCTTTGAGATGGGTATATATAGGGCCATACCAAGGTGAGTCATGTCCATGAAGTAGGGAAACAATTTGGGTTTCAGGAAGGTCAAATGTCAGTTGTGCTAACTCCTCCACCAAGAATTTGTACTTCTCATTTTGATCTGGTTTTTGAAGTAAGGAAGCCAAGGTTGCCATTGCATTAGCTACTTTGTTCTTCTCTCTTGGAATTTTCTCAAATGTTATCAAAGAAAAATACTTTATCCAAGCATCAATCATAGCCTTGTATGACATTAATTTTTCATCTTTGGTATTATATTCATCATTGACTTGATTGATTATTAGTTGAGAATCTCCATATACTTGTAGATCGGTGATGTTCCATTCTAAAGCCATCTCGATGCCAATCACTAAAGCCTCATATTCTGCTATATTGTTTGTGCATGGGAACAAGAGCTTGTAGGATTTGGGAATAGTGTACCCTTGAGGGGTAATCAATAATATACCAGCCTCGAAACCTCCTTGTGTATATGAGCTGTCAAAGTACAACTTCCATGTCTTTGCTTCTATGTTTACAATTGCAGAATCTAGAAATTCCACTTGAATGGTTTGTGTAGAAGTCAATGGATTTTCAGCTAAGTGATTTGCTATCACTTGTCCTTTTATTTCCTTCCTATCCACATACTCAATATCGAACTCACTCAATATCATGACCCATTTTTCTATCCTACCTGTTAAGGTAGTTTTTCTTAGCAAATACTTTAGAGGATCAATTTTGGCAATTAGCTTCACCTTGTGCATCAACATATAATGTCTTAATTTTTGAGATGCAAAGACAACTGCTAGACAAGGCCTTTCCATAAATGTATAGTTAATTTCATATTTGATCAATGTCCTACTCAAATAGTAGATTTCTCTTTCTTTTCCCTGCTCATCTTCTTGCACCAAAAGCACTCCTAGAAACCTTTCAGTAGCGGATATGTACAACAACAATGGTTTTCCCTTGATTGGTGGCATTAGGATAGGTGGATTTATTAGATAAGTCTTCAATAAAGTGAAGGCTTGGTCACATTATTCATCCCACATGAAAATAGTATCTTTTTGTAGCAACCTTGTGAATGAATGACATTTTTTGGCCAATTGAGAAATGAACCTTCTTATGGATTGTATTTTACCTTGTAGAGACCTCATTTGGCTTATGTTCTTTGGAATCTCCATATCCATTATTGCTTGTACTTTTTTTGGATCCACTTCAATTCCTTTTGCTGAAACTATATAGCCTAACAATTTGTCGGATTGGACACCAAAGGCATATTTTTTTGGATTAAGCCTTACTTTAAATTGTTCCAATCGGGTGAATATCTTTTTTAGAATTTGTAGGTGATCTTCTCTTTTGTGTGACTTTTCCAATATGTCATCCATGTAATCCTCTAGAAATGTGTGCATCATATCATGGAAGATAGTTGTCATGGCCCTTTGATATGCGGCTTCAACATTTTTAAGGCCGAAGGGCATGACGTTCCAACAAAAGGTACCCCAAGGACATCTAAAGGCTGTCTTCTCTTAGTTTTTAGGTGCAATTTTTATTTGATTATATCCACTGAAACCATCCATTAATGAGTACATGGAATGACCCACTGTTAAGTCAACTATTGCATCAATGCTCGGAAGTGGGAAGTCATCCTTAGGACATGCAAGATTCAAGTCTCAAAAATCCATGCATACACAAATGGATTTGTCATGCTTGGTGACTGGTACAATATTAGATATCCATTCAGCATAGGCTATTGCTCTTATAAATCCCACCTTCAACAATTTTTCTAATTTCGCCTTGACTGGGAGAGCTATATGTGGGAGCATTTTTCTCAAATTTTGTTTGACGGGCTTAACCCCTGGTTTGACATTCAAATGGTGCATAATGAAGTCAGGATCCAATCCAAGCATGTTGGCATAGGACCATGCGAAATTCACTTGTTGTTCTTGGAAGAACTTGATTAAATCGTTTCTTTCTAAAGGTGTAAGTGATGCGGCCAAGTGTATAAATTTGGGATCCAATTCTGTCCCAATATTGACCTTTTCTGTCGGATTTATGAGAATAGGTGACCTTTCTTCCTCATGCTCGGGTAGTGTATCCAATCTCTCTTCCTTTGGTGCCACAGTTGGGTTTTCACCATAGGAAACATCCGTTATCTTTACTTTTTTTGGTTCTAGTGCTGCCACATAGTGGTTTTCATCACCATAACTTTTCATTTTTTTATTTTTTTTCATTTTTTTCTTTGGATTAAGAGATTGGACCCCCACTGCTTCTATCATGTTCAGTTTGAATGCATTGGTGAAAGAGGGCTCAATCGCATTAAGGTATTGGTTCATTGCTTGGTCATTTGGGAAATAGAGTAAATCGCTTGGTTCATTTAGGTCCCAATTAATAAGGTCAGGGTTTATCAAGGATAAGGTTTCATTTGGCAAAGTGTCATCAATTGGGTTTATGGACATGACTTCATTGGAGGGTTCGTACATTGTATCATTTAGATCTATAACGTGAGATTCCTCGAGATGGTCCATGGAAGAAGGATCAAAATCCTCTTCACTTGAGTCCTCAATGACTTCTATGGGAAATAGCATGGGAAATACAACCCACGGATTAATCCTAACATTCGAATCATCTTCCTCTATGGGGTCCCAAAATTCCTCTATCCATGGTCGATTAACGGGTGCTTGTCCTACATTGAGTTCTTGTATGATGGGATCTTCACGCCTTGGAGCTTGTTGCTTTGGAACCTTAGCATAAGTATGTATGGTGACTACTTCTTTATCATGACATGACTCATCAGATAAAGTATCCCATTCATAATCATGGGAGCCATCACTATCTTCATCGGATTCCAAGGTATTTACTTGAGGATAGAAATCATGCATTGGGATGGAGCTTTCTCCTTTGTATTGGTATCCTACCCTTGATCTTTCTTCTTTTACCCTCCAAGCGGGTTCAATGGGTTCTAGTAAACCTCTATTTCTTTGGCCTAAGGGCCCTCTTCCCTTGTATCCCATTTTTTGCATTATCTCAAATCCTTTCCCATATTGATCAGTTTGAATGTTAAGATGTTGGATTCTTTCTATGGGAGGACTTGAGGTATCATCTTTGTCATGATAAAGCCATTGAAGGACTTCATCTTCCTCTTTTTCAAATGCTTCTTTGTCACTTTCTCTCACGAAGTAAGAGTTATACTTATGAGGTAGGTGTTATTTTGATGGTTTCCCATGCATTCTTGGAGATGTGGGCATGTCGAATAAGGAAACGAAGTATTCCCCTACTCCTTTGGAACTAATTTTACATTGTTTTTCAAATGTATCCATCATATCACTCATTTTTTTATAGTTGTCCTTTTTGGCTTTATCCTTTTCTTCTCTGGTGGGTTTGTAAAGTACTATCTTTGATTTAGGTGCTTGATCTGAATCTTCATTTGGAGTTGTACCCTCATAGCTCACTTTTTCCTTTCCTTTAGTTGATGTCGTTGAACTAGCTTGAGGAGGGTTTGAAGTAGCACTTAATGTTAACATGGGATCATCCATTTTGATATCTTCAATGGTGGCTCTTTTGGATAATTCCTTCTCGGTTATGGGGAATAAATATCTTGTGAAGGGGTTTAAGTGCATTGCAATATTGGAATAGATTTGAGTCCCCTCCAACCATGATTTCCTCTCCCATGTACAGAAATTTAAAGCATTGGTGGTATGTGGATGGAACCACTTGCATCTCATGGATCCATGGTCTCCCCAATAAAATATTATAAGTTAGTTTCATGTCCAATACTTGGAAATTTGTGTCTTTTCTGATAGGTTCCACTTGAATGGGCAATACAATCATGCCTTTAGAGGCTCTTTCAGCTTCATCATAGGCCTTTATGGTGATTCTTTTTGTAGGATCAATGTAGGACTTGGATAATCCTAAGGATTTGACAAGACTCAACATGCAAATGTTAAGACCAACTCCCCCATCTATGAGAGCTCTTTTGACCCTATGTCTTTCAATCAAGACCTCTATATGCAATGGTAGATTTTGGGGATGGGTAATAGACATGTCATCCTAGTTTGAAAATGAAAGGCAATGAGGTGCAATGAGATGACCTACCATGTTTTGAAACTTCCCCTCTTCTAAGTTAGTAGGAACATTCATCTCTACTAGAGCTTTCTCTAAAATTTCCTTATGGTTGGGAGATAGCTATAATAGCTCCAAGATGGAGATTTGTGCTAGAGTCCTTTGTAGCTAATCTACCAAGCTATATGGTTTTGTTGCTGTAGAAGATTGCTTGATCACAATGTTGGATTGTGGAGGGTTACTAGGTTTAGGATCAACCCCTTGTAGGGTAATCCTTGAAGTCTGCCCCCTAGTAATAACATTAGATGTCTCTTTTTGGGGCTGCTCTTTGATCACTATAGCATTCACAACATTATCATAGGGTGGCACAAAATTAATGTTATTGCTGCTTTGTCTCTTTCCATTGGACGATTCACCTTTGTCATGTTTATAGAAGGGTTGTTTGAAAGCCGTGTGGTCTTCATTGCTTTGAGGTCCATCAATGGTGATCATGCCACTATCAATCAAGTCTTGCACCACATTTTTTAGCTGCAAGCAATCATTTGTCATGTGCCCTCGAATTCTATGGTATTCACAATGGCTATTTGCACTCCACCAACTAGGCTTGTTGTGTGGCTCATAAGGTTGAATGCTAGGTAGATTAATGATGTTGTTAGCCATGAGGGTCTTTAATGCATTTTTGAGGGGTTCACCCAAGGGTGTGAAGTTCCTTTGAGGCATTGGTACCAAGAATTTATCAAATTTGTTACTCCTTTGATTATTTCCTTGGTTGCTACTATTAGCATTGTTGTTGAAAGGTGCCTTGGAGGTCTGGTTTGCATTATTCACCTGATTAGGTGTTATTGTAAGAGAAAATGGAGTTATCTTCAAATTACTAGAATCCACAACTCCATCATTGACTACTCCCTTATTGTTATTCTTCAATCCATACTGATTATAGCTATTGGACCAATTCTTATTCTGATTGTTTTTATTATTGGAGTTATTGTTGTTGGAGTTATTCTTGTTATCTTTATACAATTTCAATTCTCCACTCTTAACCAATACTTCTTCCGTCATTACTCCATTCTCTATGAGGTCTTGGAAGGTCTTGGGGCATTGCATTCTCAATTGATAATTCATCTCATTGCTCAAGCTATTAATGAATATATCCATTTTCTCCTTTTCAAGCACACTCCTAGGATACCTAGCAAATACTGTCCTCCACCTTTGTAAGAAAGTGAGGAATGCTTCTCCATCCTTTTGTTTAGTATTACATAATGTTATCATTGTGACCTCATGCTTGATGTTGTATGAGTAATGGGCCACAAATTTTGAAGCTAGCTCTTCAAAGGTTTTTATGCCAGATGGTAATTTAGAAAACCACTCCATGGCCATACCTCCTAAGATTCTTGGGAATAGTCTCATTAAATAGGTGGTATCGTGCATGAACTCCAAGCTCAATGCACAAAACTCCTATAAGTGATCTTGTGGATCTGACGTTCCTTCATACTTGTCATACTTGGGAAACACTACATTGATTAGGAATGGTGCCATTACTAGACTTTTATCAAACAGGAATGGACACAATGCTTCGATAGAAAAGGGTTCAAGAGCCCCACTTTGCTTGATTGTATCTAGCTGCATTTGAAATATCTTAAACTACTTGTTCATAATGTCAATGGTACTCTTCAACTTCTAGTGGTCTAAGTTGATTCACATCATAATCTCATGGAAGCTTAAGACTTGCTCGGGCTAGGTCGATGAAATACTTCTCTTTATTCCTTTCCATTTCTTTTTCCATGAGTCTTATGAAATAAGGGCATTGAATGGCTTCATCGACCTTGTCATCAGTGGCATCATCGACAGTTGGTCCGGCATTAGTTATATGGTTAGTGGCATCAATCCCTTGAGTGTTTTGATCCACCCCTCCACTATTGGTATTGCCTTGATTATTCATGTCAGTGCCCCCATTATTTGCATCACCTTGGTTGTTTGAGTCAAGGCCACTATTGTTGTTATTACCCAAGCCATCATAGTACATCATTTTGTCTTCCACTTCTTGTTCAGGTGATTTTTGGGGTACTCTTGGAGTGGTAGAAGTGTCACCTGGGTAAGGGAGCTCTTGTCTCAAGTAAGTTCCATCTGCTTGTAAGGTTTTCTTGATGTAGTAGGATCTAGTAAAAGAAGGCATGAAAAAACCACTTGGAAAACAAGAATCAATCATGCCCATGGTCAAATCCTTATGAAATTTTCAAAAATTATGTAGAACTAGGATTTTCGACTGGGCAGGATGTTGGAACAGTAAGAACACGGAAAAGGGTATCTAAATATGTGATCAAAAATTTTGGAACCCCTCAGTAAGTACTCACTGTTTGCCCTTTTGTGTTTCTGGGTGTCACTTGCCTGAGTGTAGGCATGACTTAAACTATTGTACGTGTGAACTGGAATTGCGTTAGGTGGCACACTATAGATATGCAGGTGACACTTGACTCTTGATAGGCATTTTTCTAGTGTTTTTAGGCATCACTTGATATATCTGAGGCGTGACTTGATGGTTGATACACATTTTTTGAATAGTCATAGGCGTGACTTTACTGCTGATATGCATTATTTTTCTGTGCACAGGCGGCACTTTGCTGACCAGGGTGTAAATTTTGGATTTTAAAAAATTGCAAGATCAGTTTTCTGGAATTTTCTCATTTGAAAATGGAAGACAATCACAACACACACATCAATTTTTAACCGTGTCCCTAAAACACACTAAAGTGTATATTCTTGATCATTTTCCACAAGTATAGCACAAGAAAGAATTCCAAGCAGCCTACCTATAGTCAATTTTGGCTTTTAACATTTTGGCTCTATGAGGTAGCTTGCTATTTACCAAGGATTTAATGTACAAATCCATTCTAAACTATGCTGAGTTCTTATACCCACTTGCAGGCTTCCCACACGCACAAAATCATGATTTGGCGCAATCTGTGAGGACTACTAGAGGAAGTGAAGACACTTGTACACAATCTAGCCACTTCCCTTTTAAGGAAAAGTGTATTTGTATAATAGTGTGTTGGATATTACCGTGACAAAGGTGGTTATCTCCCACTTGGGTCATTCCCTCTCACCGTCCTCGTAAGGAAAATCTTGAGAGGCAGGCCCTCTATTGCTCTATTTTAACTAGCATGTTCATATAAAGCAAGGAAATGAAATTAAGAGTAAGTTTTTGGGAGTTTGGTTCACCTAAAAGGTGAAGAGCATATCCCTAACTTTCTCTTAGTTTCCCAAACACTCAAACAATAATGTTCTTTTTCAATCTCCTAACAAAGAGATTCTTATAATTGAGGTGTTTGGTCAATTCCTTATTTTAATTAAGCTAGATTCAATGAATGCAAAAATTTAAGCAAGTGCAAGCTTGATTCGATGAATACCTTTTCCTTTGTAGCTAGCAATCGCTAGGCATTTTTTTGTGATTTTTGCCTTTCATCTTGCTTTTACTCACCTAGTGGTGATCGTTCCCACTCCCTCCTCCAACAAGTTAGTCCAACACAACTATTCAAAATGAGGGGAAACCAAATCAAAATTTATGAAGCAAAGAATTATGTATTGAACCTTAAGCACCTTATTTGCAAATTTTTAAGGAAAAACTTGAACTAAGGAGTAAAAATCCAATTGAGAGATACAAATTTTGTCTTGTAAGCATCTATAACCTTAAGATAATTTTGATATACTTGGTTTTCTTCCTCTTGTGATTCCTCAGGAACCGCTTTAATATGCTCAAATTTCTCCTTCTTGATCCTCTTAACCAAAGCCTTTTCTTCTTGATTAAACCTGCTCTCTGGCTTTTGGACCTTTATGTGCCTGCTCATTTATAGTCAAAACATACAAATAGAGAGTAAGATAATCAAATTTATCAATCTGACAACAAATTAAAACAATGGACAATAGGCGTCATTGTCTAGCTAATACGCGTAATTAAACTGTTAGTAGGTGTAACTTTAATAATAGCAAGCGTCACTTTCCAACAACTCAAGCATTATTTAAAGTTACTCAGGCATGACAATTTATTTACTATTCATGAAAATTAATGTAAAATGCATAAGATAAGCTATTAAAAGTGGCAATTCAAAAAATTAAGCGTCAGTTAGAAGATACTAGGTGTGACTTTCTCAACAAATTACGTTGTAAAGGCTATGACAGGCGACAAAAGTCAGCTAACATGCAACACTTCTCTGGTAGCAGGTGTTGCTTTGCAGTTCCAAGCATGACACTTTATTTCCCAGGCACAACAATTTATTTATTAGGTGTTAGATGATTGCTGCGAGGTGGCATAACAATAGGTACAAGCGTCCATTAATGCTTTGTAGGAATCATTTTACCCATTTTATGCAAAAAATTCACGTAAAAGTGAATATATAACACACAAAAAAATGATAAAAATGTTAGAAATGAGGCTTAGGGCCCCATGGTGGGCACCATTTGTGTGTGAATGCTTTGCACCTTCATGAAATTAGGATTAATATCTAACAATCTTAGCAAATACAATGGAAATTTAAACTAAGAATTGCATATGAATCCATGACATCTCATGGCTCTCTAATTAGATGTGGTAAGTGGAGCTCTCAACTTAATCTCCACTAGTGACACTTCTAAAATGAGAAATATGATACTACAAATGCTTATTCTAGCTCACTAACTCTCAAATTTGATACAAAGATAATTCAAATGCTCTTAAATGCTCTTGATTGCTATGAAATTGACTATAATAAGGATGCTTTGCAAATTAATTTCTAAGATGATTATTGCTCTCAAAATGCCTCATACTTTGTGATGCCCCACAAAAGGTGAATGTTTTTTTATGATTATCTTTTGATTAAGGTTTCATTTGCTTGGGTTAACTAGTCAATTCCACCTTTTACAAGTTTGTGTACTCTTCATGTCTCATTGATGCAATATCTCGACCATATTTTAATGTGTTTCAACTGATTTATTTCTGATTAATATAACTAAACTCAATACAATGATAGTTGAATATAAAGTAATGTCAATCAACTTGTAGGTATGTTTTCAATGATAGTGATCATTTTTTACTGTTCAACATATTTATATGCTTCTAATACTCCAAAAATATTAATCATCATTTTAGATTTGATAGGGGATACTATATAAATTCACATTAACCCTTTCGTATTCATACTTTATGCATTTTGTTGACCATTTTCTTATTTAGCGTAAAGGTGGGTAGAGTACTTCTGGTGTATAAAATTGATGCATCCACATAGATCATAGATGAAAGGTATGTGAAAAAAAAAAATTCTTGAATGAGAGCCACATAAATTGTATAATACAGAAGAAAAGTGTCCTTTCAAGTATTGTTCAAGTTACTTGGTTATTTCATGATATGACGAGTATGAATAAATTAATGTATTTTCAATTATGCATAGTAGATCCACTAATTTCTATATGTGAGTATGATTCAAGCATGGACTTGAGTAATCAAGAGGGTGGAGACAAGGTTTGAGTGTTCTGGGTCATGATAAACTGGGCCTTAACCAAAGGACATGGATCCATCATGAAAGGTATGGATTATTATTTATCTATAAATGTTATCCATTGTTCATATTTTCTTAAGATGTTTATGAGTTAATATTTTTATAAACCTTAGAGAGTACTCTCAAAGATTAACATGATGCCATATCAACCTATAACAACTAAGTAGATAATAATTGATCAATGATTCCATATATGTGATGTTTTGTATATATTTATTTCAATTCATTTTATATACAGATTTAAGATTGCAACTACATATAGAAATTATAACTTGTATATATATTTATAAACAACCTCTAGGAAATGGTAATGTGATTCTTTTTCCATGTTAAAATAGGTTTACGTTCATGATGAGATTATTTTGTTAAGGATATAGATGTATTTAAATGCATATAAGATAAGTTACTGGCACAGTACCCTTTTGAACCAATTTATAGATCAGATGAGGAAACTAATAAAATAATAATCTTATGCATGTTTATATTATTTAAATATATAAATTTGGTTATTTGATTATAGAAGCGATTAGATACCTATTTATAATATAAAATACATTTAAATAAAGGAAGAAGTTATTATAGACATCATTCTAGAATTGTAAGTGGTCTGGGCATAAGATTTAATGATCTAGCGAGAAGCAGCTCTTGAGATGTACACAAGTTAAGAAATTTATTGAATGCAACAATATTTCCATCTAATACTCTGCACAATTTAATGAGGAAAAGATTTGAGTAGATATTAAAAATCTTGGATGGTGTGTTTGATGGAGGAGGTGAAAGCATAGGTAGCTGGTTGAGTTGATATTTGATCTACCATGCTCTTATGGCGGTAGGTATTGTACCATTTCCATAATGGATCTTGAGTTGGCACATATCTATATCGAATAAAAAAATGATGAAGGGTCAAAAGGGAAAAAAAAAGGGAGTCAGAGAAAGCCATGGAAGCATTCCCAAAATGCCCTAATTTTTGGGTTGCAGGTGAGCGAGGCCGGAGGAAATGAATAGGCATAAAAGTGTTTGACTAAAAGGATAATTTTTCATGGCATCCAGGAAGGGAAGGGGGTCAAGTAAATGGAGTTGTTGAGAGGGGAATAGAAATTAGGAAGCGAGTTCAAGAGAATAGAAGCTCTGAAGAAATGCTCTGAGAATGGAGATCATTGAGAAGAAATCATCCTCCATTAAAGCACACAGGGGAAAAATATTATATTGTGTAGCTGGCAATGCCTTGGCTTACACATTTATAGAACATAGGTAATGAGAGTAGAAAATGCACTAAATGTGTTGCTGAATCGGCTTGAGACTGTAGGAACAAATGGATTTGTTGAAAAGTTGTAGGAATTCAAGCCAAATGCACATTGGTAGGAGTGAAGACAAATGCAATAAGCTTCTCGTTGCCTATGCATGCTAGAATTGGTGCTGCTCAATGCTGCTAAAAGGGCACGTTGATTGTTTTAAAGTGCTTCATCAATATATCATCTCATGGAACAATTCATGTGTAAGGGAAGGAAATAAGGGGGAAGAACTTGGGGAAGGATTCAATTCCAGACATGGAATCATCAAGATTTGGGGAGAAGAAAGGAAAAAAAAATAGAAGATAGAATATGAAATGAGTTGAATATACAAAAATATCTTTCCAAATCCCTCGCCAGTGTTTTATCAAGTAGGCTTCCTTCATATACTCTGCTTCTCATTTTAGAATCATTTAAATGCTGGGTTTTGAAAATAATGTTTGATTTATCTGTAATGTTATAATTCTTCCTGTTAAGTAGATTAGATGAGATAAAAACATGACCTCTGAGTACGGTCCCAATTGCAAAACCTAGGAATATTTTTGTTATAACCCATATAAAATTTTGTTACAATCCATATTTACTCTCATTGTGGTAAATTCTTAGTTACTTCTTAGAAGTTTTAGAAATCTATAGCTCGACTGGGTAGAATACTGGCAAGGACAGTTAAAATTGACTATTCACCTATTATTAACCATTTATGTTTTGTTCTGAAGTTTTTTTTTAGAAAATACATTTTTAACATATTCTACGAGCATGACAGTTCATGAGATCACATTTATCTGAAGCCTTTTAATTCTACCCAAAAATAAAATAAAAATTATGTTGTTTTCCCTTCTTTTGTATTTTCTGATGGCTGCCCTTTCCTTGTTTTAAAGCTCTCATTTAGGCATAGGTAGGAGGCTGGAAACGGTTGAGGAATTAGACTTTAATCATGCCAATTGCATTATGTTGAAGTTCCCCTCCAAATAAAATTCCCATTGGTAACAGGCAAGCAATGCCTTCAATGCTATGCCTTCCCCTATGGCCTTCTTAAAAACATTATCAATGGTTTGTGTCAATAATTAGCCACACTGCATAGGTATTTGTAATAAAAAATAGATATAAGTGAAATAATGACTTAAATTTATCTTTTTTGTTATAAACCTTGAGATAGAAGTCCGCTGGTTTTTTCCATAATAAATTTGTAAACATCTGTATAAGTTACTGTTGGCATGTCTTAATGAAAATTAATTTTGTTTACTTCTGTAAAATGTCTCACTAGATCTTGAACTTGCAATCTGTTTGATAATAATAATATATTGTATCAGATTTGCAATGACAATGACATCGATTATTATTTATGCTCAGGAAATAATTCAGATTTAAAAAAAAGAATTATAGGTATATATACAGTTTTTCACATAAGTAAAAAAAATTAATAGACATGATTGAAATTTAGATATTTGGAAATCTTCTTTCTGTTCATTTAACTCTCATTATAGATTAATTTATTCAAATTTTTGTGCTCCTTAATCCTACAACTATGTTTACATGTTAAGATATCATAATGAACTATCATTCCAATTAAACAAGTCATTTTAGATACAGTAAAATATGCTCACACATGGTTATGATATTTGAAAAATTAACATAGGGCTTCTCTTCCTCACTTTCTCCCCTTTTCGAAACATATTTAAGTTTTAAAATTGGTTAACATATGTGAAAGTTATCTTTGTTTTAAGTTAGTGCTATTTTGCCAAAATTTACTCGCACATAGCTGATTAACCAGTAAAATTGCAAATGTAGCTGTTCATAAATTTGTGGACTATTTTTGGATTCTTATAGATAGAGAATCTTATACATTCTATTCCCCTTGAAATAATATTAATTTTCTTTTTTTGTTGGCTAAGGCCCATTAAATTTATGTGTAATTTATTTTGTGAGTTGGAAAAATTACCCACTTCTCCTTTTAGAGAACCTCTGCTTGTGGAAGAAAAATGAATAGTTAGAGAATGAAAATGGGAGATTGGAGTGATGGAAGGAAATTACCATATGCAATATAGAGAGATTAAGTTTCCTCATCGCTTATCTTTCTTATTTTTGAAGGGATGCTTGATCTATGAACTATATTACAAGTGGTATTCCTTGAGAGCTTGCTAGAGAAGGATTAATTATAATGTGTCAATGTGCTTAGTAAACATGATATCACCATTTATCTCCATGGTGAAAATGTGTATTCTTGCTCAAGGATGGCTAGGAGCTCAAAGGTCTCATGATGCCATTTGGAAGGGAGGAGAGTATGCCTTTGTTATTACTTTTTTTTTCCATTAGAATACATCTAATCATAATCATATGTCTATTTAGGAAATTCATTTTGAGTGGCATCTTATGGTATTTGGTTACAAAAATTCTTAAATATTTATAGAGTAAACTTACTTTAATAGGGATGTAACTATTAGATCTCTATTTAATGGGTTCCTTGAAAAGACTTGGGTAACGTGCCCTTGAAGAGTGAAAATAATATTGGTTTTCTCTTTCTTCATGGCTCATACATTCCCTTTGATTGTCATTACTATGATATAAATACTTCTTTATTTGTCTATTTGTCATATTATCTACATGATCATGTATCTAACTTTTAACGGATGCTATATTATGCACCTAGTTGGTAGTCTTGTATGCATGCACAAGTAATTGGGATAAGAGAGAAACATATGGAGCATAAAGAGAGTCTCAGGTATGCAATTGCAAGTTATGTTCATTCTATGAGCATTGTTATAAAGTTTATTGTGCTAGCTAGGTGTGTTATCATGTTGGATTCTAGCTAAATGATTTAACAAGAGAAACCATACTATATTGCTTGATATATGTAGCATGTCCTTGTAACAAAAAAAAAATTGTGATGCTATTTCCTATGTTTTAGTAGATTAAATAGGTTGTGTGTCGTCCAGTCTAGTGTGTAAAAGTTGGGCATTACATACTTATAGTAAATTCCCAAGGGTAGGGGGTAGAGTGAATTAACCATGATTTACCTTTGGTTGAGTCAAAAACTTTGCAATGTTCATAAATGGGGGGAAAATTTAAATGTTTGTCTCAAAGCTTTGGACAAAAGGACAAAATTGAGTGGTTGAGATTGAAACTTTAAAATGGGTGATCAAGATTCATTTCTTTTTGAGTGATTTGTGTCTTTTTGTCCTCAATTTTCATTGGTTGCTCAAATTTGTTGAAAGATAATAGGATTTATTAAATTCAATTAATTAATTAAATTTAGCCATGTAAGGAATAGGTTCATTTTGATTTTTGATTTAACAACTATACAATTAATTGATTAAAATCAATTATGTAGTGTTTTTCACCCTTTTAAGCCTTGATTTAATTATTTAACATCATTATTTGATTTTTCCTTTGATTTGATTGATTTTGTCCAATTTGATTTAATAATGTCCATTTTTATTTGATTTGATCCTTTTTAATGATTTTTAATGCATTTGGATGATTTTGAGCCATTTTATTGATTTTAAAGCACTTGTCCATTTTTGAGTGTCTACACCCTTCTTGGGGTATCCATCCCGACTTTACACATGTTCTCAAATTTCCTAGAGGCATAGATGAGGAATCAAATGACTATGAATGGGGAGCCATTCCAAAGGAAGATGAGCTTATCATAGAGAAACATGTTGATGTTATTCATAAATATGCACCTAAACCCAACGTAAGTCTAGAGTGAAATAATGAACTTAACAAATCTGATCCACCGATGGCTGAAGTGAACTCCCACAATGACATTGAGCCTATTCATGAATTGAACATTTTGAGTTGTAATATTACCTTTGAACTCAAGAGTCGGGTTAGGACCAATGATGACAGATCCATATTCGTAAACACTATTTCCCAATCTTTCACCACTTTGACTATCCAACATCCTGAACTTCTTGACCAAACCTCCATGAATCCAAGCCACGGTATCTATACCTTTCCAAATGACCATGCCGTTGCTTGCTACCTCAATGTAGTTGAGCCTATGATGACTTCCATCAGTGAACCGAGCATTAGCTTGACGGAGTCCGACATCAAGTATCTTAGTCAAAAGAATAAAAGTAAAAATAAAAAGAAAAGGAGTTTTGAGGGTGAAAACCACTTTGTGGCAGTCTCAGAACCTACAAAAGTAAAAATAAATGATGTATCCGAAGGTGAAAAAATTTCTGAGGCACCTAAGGATGAGATATTTGATGTCCTTCTGAGTCATTTACAGGACAGATCACCAATACTGATTGAGCCCACTCAATCCATCAACTTGGGAACATCAGAAGAACCACAGTTGATCCATGTAGCACAATCCTTATCAGAAGAAGAAAAGCAAAAATTTACCACATTCCTAACAGAAAAGAAGATCAACTTTGCATGGAAATATTCAGATATGCCAGAGTTGGATCCTGATCTTATAATGCACCATTTATCTATAGCTCCAAGGGTCAAACCTATTAAGAAAAAATTGAGAAAGATGCATCCACATGTTGCACTCTTGGTTAAAGCTAAATTAGAGAAACTACTAAAAGCCAGATTCATCCATGTTATTGATTATGCTGAATGGATCTCAAATATTGTACCTGTATTAAAACCAAACAAGTCTATAAGAGTATGCACAAATTTTAGAGATGTAAACAAAGCATGCCCTAAGGATGATTTTCCACTACCTAACATTGATATGATAGTGGACATGACTGCGGGCTTCGAGATGTATTCTTTAATGGATGGTTTTTCTGGATATAATCAAATCAAAATTGCTCTAGAGGATCAAGAGAAAAATGCTTTCACATGTGCGTGGGGTACCTTCTATTGGAATGTCATGCCATTTGGTTTGAAGAATGAAGGTGCTACATATCAGAGAGCCATGACATCTATCTTTCATGATATGATGCATCGAACTATGGAGGATTATGTTGATGATACTTTAGAAAAATCTATGATAAGATCTGAACATCTGAATGACTTGAACAAAATACTGGATAGAATGGAGAAGTTTAGTCTTAGACTGAACCCTAAGAAGTGTTCTTTTGGTGTCACTTCTAGCAAGCTCTTAGGCTACATTGTTTCAAAGAAAGGAATTGAAGTAGATCTGGAAAATGTTAAAGCTATCATGGAGATGCAACCTCCCAAAAATATCAGTCAAATGAGAACTTTACAAGGGAGAGTACAATCTATTAGAGGCTTCATATCTTAGTTGGTAGACATATCACAACCTTTTACAAAAAAATTACATAAAGGTGTGACCTTTGCATGGAATGAGGAATGTGAAAAGAACTTTAATCATATCAAGAAATATCTATCAAATCCTCCTATCTTGATGCCTCCTATTCAAGGGAAGCCATTGATCTTATATGTCTCCACTATAGATACATCACTGGGAGCATTGCTAGCACAACATGATGATAATAAGAAGGAAAGAGCTATATACTATATCAGTAGAACATTGGTAGCATATGAGAAGAACTATTCAATGATTGAGAAATCCTATCTAGCTATGATCTTTGCATCACAGAAACTGAGACACTACATGTTAGCTCATACCACATATTTGGTAGCTAAGATTGATCCACTAAAGTACCTACTAAGAAAATCTTCCCTCACAGGTAGACTAGCTAAATGGGTGATGTTGTTAAGTGAATTTGACATTGAATATGTTGAAAGAAAAGCTATCAAGGGCCAAGTTATTATTGATGAATTGGCTGATGCCCCTTTGTTTGATGATACACCAATGAAAATGGAATTCCTAGATTCCTCTATCATGAATCTTTCTTCTAGATCATGTAAGCTATTCTTTGATGGCTCTTATACACAAAATGGATCTAGAGCAGGCATATTGTTCATCACTCCTCAAGGATACTCAATCCCTAAAGCATTCAGAATAAAGTTTCCTTGCACAAACAATATTGTTGAATATGAAGCTCTTCTTAATGGAATGAAAATAGAAATTGAGTGGAGAGTGACATAACTACACATTCATGGAGACTCATAACTTGTCATACACCAAGTCAATGATGTGTATCAAATGAAAGATGGAAAGCTAATTCCATACAAGAGAATGGTAGATGATCTAAAGAAACATTTCATAGCTATCACATTTGAAAAAATTCCTAGAATGGAGAACAAAGCTATTGATGCTATGGCAACATTATCTACTCTATTACAACAGACCGAACATGAGCTACGCTATGAGTTCCTGGTGGAAGCACTATCTTATCCTGCATATGATTCCCCCAAAACCTGCATGATCTGCACTATTGTTGGCCATGATTCATCCCAATACAAAAACCTTTTCTCCTATCTCCAAGATCAAATCATTCCTGATACCTTCAACCACCATGAGAAATGATACCTTATCCGAAATGAATTCTGATATGTCATCATTGGTAATGATCTGTACAAACGAGGTCTAGATGGTACACTCCTTAGATGTTTAGAATAGGAAGAGTCTCAATGTGCATTAGAGGAAGTCCACAAAGGTATATGTGGATCACATTCCAACGGTTTAACACTAGCTCAAAAACTTATTAGGGCTGGGTACTATTGGCCTGAAATGGAAAAAGAGGCTATCAAGTTTGCAAAGAATTGTCAAAAGTGTCAAGTACATGGTAACTTAATTCATGCACCAGGGAGAGATCTAATTCCCTTTACTACACAATGGACTTTTCACCAATGGGCATTTGATCTTATAGGAGCCATACATCCTCATTCTTCTAATGGGCATACCCATATTATTATAGCTACAAACTATTTCACAAAATGGGTAGAAGCGATCCCTTTGACTCTAGCAACCGGCAAGAAAATATCAATGTTCATCTTGAACTACATCATATGTCGGTATGGTATTCCACATTCAATAGTCATAGATAATGGTGGACAATTCAAGAACTGAGACTTAGATGATCTATGTGCCAAATTCAAGATTACACAACATTGGTCATCTATCTACTATCCTCAAGGGAATGGACAAGCAGAGGCTTCTAACAAGAATCTATTGAAAATCTTGCATCGTACAGTTAATAAAATAGGAAGAGACTGGCATCTCATGATCAATCCAGCTCTCTGGGCCTACAAAAAAAGTATCAAAACACCCACTGGGGCTACACCATTCTCTTTAGTTTATGGGTCTAAAGAGGTACTGCCTATTGAGGTTGAAATCCCATCACTAAGAATCAGAATGCATGGTCTAGTAACTGATGATGACTACAAAGTGTCTAGGTTGCAAGAACTTGAATTAATAGATGAGCGTAGACAAGTAGTGTATGATTATCTCAGAGTATATCAGAAAAGAATGTCTAGAGGTTACAACAAGAAAGTCAGACATAGAGAATTTCTAGTTGGTGATCTAGTCTTGAGAGAGAATGCTAAAAATCAATCACATAGAGAGTGCAAGGGGAAGTTTGAACCCAACTGGCTGGGTCCCTTTTTTATCAGTGCTACTTTTGGCTCTAGAGCCTATCAACTCTCAACAACTAAAGGAGAACAACTCTGAGAACCAATCAACATTCTCCATCTAAAGAAATTCTATGCCTAAGGCATTCAACATTCAAAAATGTCCTTAAAAAATCATTAAAATCTAAAAAAGTCCTGAAAAAATTATCATCTTGGTGAAAACCTAGCAATAGGCACCTTGATGTATCAGAAAAAAAATTAAAAATATCAAAAGTACAAAAAAATTGAAAATATCAAAAATACAAAAAAAATGAGAAAAAGAAAAAGTGCCTTGGTGAAAAACTTGGAAACAGGCGCCTTGGTAGCAAAAATAGAATCTTTGCCAAGATGGTGAAAACCTGGCAAACAGGTGCCACTTGTTCAAAATTCTCCATGTATCAGTGCAATCTTGGTATTTTCCCAGCTTTTAGTCCTGCTTTAGTTTGTGCATATCTCCCGGTTTGTTTTCGCATTCCTATTTTCAATAAAGTCGGCCTGTACACCAATAAGCTCAAGCGTCTGTATCCTAACAATGTTCAAACTTGGGGGCAATCAAAGTCATATCCTATGGTCTCTAGTATACCTCAAATGAGTCATATCTAGTCAGAGTCCTTTGAAGCTACATCTGAGTCAGTCTACCTGTCTCCTCTCCAGAAAGGATTTTGCATCTACAACAATACAATCAAACATCAACACAAACTGAAAACAATCTTTTCTTCACTGCTTTTATCTCCTTGGATGCTTACTGATTCACATTGGGATTTTTTCATATTGTGTCCTTTCGAGCTCTTCGATGATGTCCTTTATAGGATTTAGAGAGTGATGACTAGGGGCATAATCTTTTCTTTATTTTCTTCTTTGAGTGAAAATCTAATAACTTTGGAAATTCTAGATTGAAATGGTGTCTGTCTGTAAGAGCTTCTATCTCATATTGGATGGCCATGAGTACCTCGACCATTGATACCCAGAAAATTCAAGGAAGTCTGATCTAACTATTGTCTTTTTGAGTGAGTTCTTACTCCTACTGTGAAACATGATCTTATCTAAGGATGTGAACGATAAAGGGTCACTACGGGTAATTCACATTGGATTTAGAATGATCTCTTGACTGCTTGATGTGTTTGTACTGCGAGGTGTATTTTGGTCATCATGAAATTCATGTTTTGATGCTTATACAAATTTCTATATCAAAATGGACATGATATTCTAGTCATCCTGGCATTTGTGCCTTGGTGCTTATATCTACTCTGACATTTCAAAAACAAAATCAATATTCATATTTCCATGGTTGTCTAGCCAGTGGGTGTTGTACTGATTTTTGAGGATACAAATAAATATTCATATGTCTATAGTTTCCTAACTAGTGGGCATTGTATTGATTTATCCGGTTGCCTAACAAAAGTTCAATGATGAAAACAAATTGACACATGATTAGTGACTAGGTCCTAGGTCTTAGGTTTGCATTTCATTCTGCATGTCATTTTGCACTTTGCATGATTGCATGATCTCATGAATTGCTGAATACACTTAAAATGCTTAAATGGTTCTTCAAAAGCAAACTTAAACTTGACATGAAGAGCTGAATCTCACACGAAGGTTTCCTCGTAGAACCGCAAGCAGTTACCATCCTGGATTAAACATCTTTTTTTGACATAGGGCCGAGTACTTGTCTTCATCAATCCCTGCAAAACATATCATGTGTATCATTGCATTTACATGGAATTTCACGCTCATTCAATCTATTGCATTACATACATGGGCATTTAACATTGCATCGTATAATCAAACTCATACATTTCCATACATTTTCCATAATCAATTACATTTGCATACATCCATACATTTGAAAGAAATCATTGCATTGCATACATCCATACGTACATTCTACACTATTCATAGCATTTACATCACATAATATCATCATAAATCAAAACATGACAAGTACAAATGAAGTCATAACCAAAAATATCGATCTCATATATATCATATAACTCAAACTAGTCAAGGGTGCACTACTGGCACAAGATACAAAAGAATGAGCTCATGTGAGCTATCAGCAGTCAAATCAGTGTATATGAACAAAATGACAAAAATGGAATATCAAGACAGATCAACTATCGGCCTGATCCTTTGCATCTAGTGGGGGTGGTGGTGGTGCATTAGGCACTACCTCAGCTCGTGGTGCCCTCACTCCCTTTGATGCTATCATGTACAGGGAGTATGTCGGTACTCTTTGGCCAATAGGAACAATGACATAATATGCAGAAACATAATAGGCATCTTGAGAAGTCTGATGTGTCACCTCTGCCTACAATCTCCTGTTCTCCTCTCGAAGCTCTGATCACTGTCTATCAGCCTCTGTGAATCACTCCTCAAAATGGGAACTCTATACTCTCAAGTCCCTAACCTGTAATCTCAAAGGCCTAATCATCTCCTGAGGGGTCTGTGCTACACCCAAATCTACATCTGCCATCAGCATCTTTGTGTCTCTAGCTGGCTGATCCAAAGCCTCTGCTCTCTACACCTTACGACATCTCACCTCAGCACCAAGATCAAAATTGGTATCACCTTGTGAAGGATCAGGACCAGTACCTATGTCCTTCTGTGCACCCAGTAACTCATCTGCACTACTAATACTACCTAATGTACCACTCTCTCCTCTAGTAGATCTCCTCTGTAGCACTGCAGGCCTACCTGCTATAGAACTAGTAGGATGAGGTGGTCTCATGTGACCAGATGGTCTCTATGGTGTCACCATTTCTCTTAGCCTTAGAGGTGTAGGCTGGGGCATCAGAATCTGCACATCATGCCGTCTCTAGCCTCGACCCATTGGTGCACCTGTCACATCCATAGCCTCCTCCATCGAGGGTGTCAACTCAATAGGATCTAAAAATCTGTATATGGGATGCTCTGCGAGCCAAGATTTGTATCCATCTGTAACCCCAGCATTTGCAACATCTAGACGATAGTCCCAGTCTCTGCCAACAATACTGCTATACTCATGTGTACACAGAGCATAAGATAACTGTTCTATCCATCCTAGGCCAATCTCTCAGACTATCTGTACATATGTGGCATAGTCCTATGGGGCATCTTGAATGATACCATAGTACTACCACACTCTGGTAATGATGAATCTCTTGATCACTGTGGTAGATCGACCAATCAACACTCAGCTTTGAAAGAAATAACTAAACTGCTCCTGGGTAGTAGGCCAGGCCTCTATCTATAAGTAAGGATGCCAGATCACAAAAGTCATATCATCGAGGACACACCTCCAATACTTTGTATGGCCCATGTGCACCTGTGTGACATATCCCGAATAAATATAAATCACTGGCTCTTGTGGCTGGCATTGTGACTGACATACTAGTCTGCATACTGGGATGTGCTCCCATGCCTAAATCTAAAGCACTAATGCACCTGAAGAAAATGAATTTCTCTCCTAATACACGATCTTGTGCATCTCAAAGAACATATGAGCCAGCATACACTGACCCCAACCCAACTCAGAAGGAGTGGCCATCAAACGAGAAACCATAGGGGCCTAGCCCATCAAAAGACCATTCTACTGACGGTTAGACATAATGATACCTCCTATCATACCAGCTAGTATGCACTCTAACCTATGGGTCTAACCATATCTCTGAACTAAAGACTCCCAAGAGATTGATTGTGTCAACTATGTATCATCTCCAAACAGCCTCCTGAAAGCATGTAAACCTGAGTTCCCCAAACTCAAATGGTCAGGATGTGAGCCATGGAATGGAATATGTAGAATATGGTACATGTCCTCTGGTGTGACCGTCAACTCTCCAGTAGGCAGATGGAAGGTCTATGTCTCAGAGTGAAAGTGCTCGATCAACGCAGTCCAAAGCCCATGGTTTACCTGAATCTCAGGTAATCGGATCAAATACTCAAAACCACATGAAGCCAAATGCACTCTCATCAGATCAAGAAGTCAAATGCAGAGTCTCTGAGTGGCAGGGTGTGATATACGAACATGGACAACAAGATAGATGACCTACACATCATAGAAATAGGGTATCCTATCAATAAATTGGTTGAAAAATAGGCTAAAAGTACATAAATATGAAAGTTGAATGTCTCAAAAGGTACATTAAATGCTTAGGAATCAACCTATGAAATCAAAAAATTCAAAATTTTGACTAAAAAGGGTATTTTTAGCTCACTATTTTCCATATGACAATACAGTCTGGTATCAAAACTCGTATGAGTTTTAGCAAGGTCCCATATGATAATTCATGGTTATATGACAATGCATATGTTCCCGTACGACAACTGAGGAACCTGATGAAATGTTGTACGACTCTTGGGTCCCTCTCATACGAGTTTACAGGGGTTCTAGGATGACACTCTATAGGAAATTGAAAAGTCATATGAGTCCCAGAGGATTGTTGTATGAGTTTCTATGCTAACAAAAATAAAAAATTTCTAATGTACGAAAAATGATCTAAAAAGCTTGAAAAATGCAAAATTTGGAATTTACAAAGCGGCACAGAGGTCCACTTACCAGATGTCCATACTGCGGAGGTCTCTGATGTCTCCGGCTACACTCAAAATGGTGTGAAAACAAAGGTACCTTCATCTCAGCCATTTTTCTCTCAGAGGGCTCTATGGAAGTTTCTAAAGTCAAAAGTGAATAATGAATTGAAAATGACCCTTTTGGCCTTTATATAGGTTTTTGAACTAATTTTTCAAAGTGCTCCGTTTTCCATGAAAATTGCACCATTGGCTAATTTCGATGTTTTGAACCAATTTTTGGGATCAAAATCAAAATTTGAGATCGTTTACTTTGTCAAAATCATGATTTAAACTTTTCAAACCCAGGATGACTGACTACTTGCATAATCGACCTTCAATCATCATAGAAATCCAGAATTCAGCTCAGCTGATTATCTTACATCAAACTATCAAAATTTCAACTTCGTCACCCATGGTCAGGTCATGGTCAAACCTAGTCAAACTTGGTCTACAAGACCTCCAAATGATGCAGAACACGTTCTTGAACATGTATAACCACTTCTTAAATCAATTAACATGCTTCTACACTATTTAACGCTGACTTTTCTTGTCAGATTTCAATTTTCATCCCGAAGGGGGCATGGTATTGCACATCATTCAAGTCTATAAATCTAATTCTGTTAATCAAATCTTCTCTCAGTAATCAAGACAACAACCACATCTAGTTGTTGATTCATCAAAAGACCTCATCGCTTGGGGCATATCAGATTCATCGAGATCCATATCAATCTGGTATCCTAATCTATCTTGTAAATTGTATCAGCTTTTTGTAACCATCGGTTCATTAGTGTTATTTCCTTGGTTCTTCGTAACTAAAGGATTCAGATGTAATACCACTATGATTCCTCTAGACATTCAGGTCTGGAATCAAGTCACTCACTTCTTCGTAATCATAAGGTTCAAAATTAGGCATTTTGACACTTTTTCGTAATCACCAGTTCATTGTTGCTATAGTTAATATTATCTTTGGTCAATCAGGACCTAACATCTTCAAATCTTTCAATTGGTTTCTGTCTCAAAATTAGTTTATCTTTCAAATAAATTTCATACATCAAACACAGACTAATCTTTGAACCACTGTGCTTTGCATAGTAATTCAAAGAGGGGCAAAATGTAATACCCCAAAAATGGGCTATATGTTCATTAACCTCCTACATCGTCAAATCGATCGAAATCGACATAGAAGTCCTAACCTAAGGCACATCTGCACATCAAGTTATCAAAGACCTAATTGATTATCCTAAATTTTGCATCGGAGAATATTCCTTGAATATCCTAATTATTTTTAATTAAATATTATTTGGTGATAAATCCTATTATCCTAAAATTTGATTAATTGAATATTCTGAATATTTAATTAATCAGATTTAATTCTGCCACTTAATTATTTAATTACATATAATTATATTTATTCCTAAATTGTATTATTTAATTTTGATAATAAATTAAAAATCTTATGACTAATTGATTAAATTCTTAATTAATTAATGTCAATTGTCAATATTTAATGATATAGTTTTTGAATAAAAGTTTGATTTAATAATTGATCAACCCATAAATTAATTGTTTTAAATTTAAAATCAGTTAAGTTGAAGATAAATCACTTTATTTTTGAATTAATTCATAATTATCTATGCACATTTGAAGGAGCAGTTAAACTTTAAATCATAAAATCAATTCAAGTTGTTATCTTTTGTAAACTCAACATCTATTTTGAGTTGAAAATTGATCTAAACTTCTGATTTGAGTTAAAAAGCTATTTTTGCATGATTTGCATGATTTTGTGAGTTGATCTGTTTCTAATTTCTTGTTAACTCAAAAATCAACCTGAGTTTATCAAGAGTGATTTATGGCTTTTCTCAATGCATCCTCAAGCCCTGGATTTCCATTAAAATCAAGGCTCAGCTCTTCACAATTAACCACTCTTGAATTTGCACAATTACTCTGGAGAATTTGTAGCTAAAGGATTAAGCACTTGCGATAGGCGATTTGTGAGATTTTTCATTGTTGGTCATAAGCATTCATTCATAGTTTTTCATATCATTCTTAGATTAAATCTGCATATCATTTCATTCAATTCTAGATTAGATTCATACAGTTTTTCATCCCAATTGCATAGAAAATACAAAAATATAGATTAATCTGCATTCATACAGTTTTTCATTCTTTTTCATTCCAATCCTTCATTTAGGTGTTGCATTATCACTGATCTCGATTTCAATCTGAGAACATCATACTCGCACCTACTAGAAGGCAGTAAATCGTCTAGTTAGCTTAGTTTCAATTATTTGCAGATTTTGATTTTGCTAACCTCTAATGTTTTACTGAAGTGTTGTGTCCACAACTAGGTACAATTTTCACACACATAACTAGTAGTAAATGTAATAATTGATTTATTTTTTAAGCCTTTGCTAGTTGATTTTCATACTTGATTATTGGTTCTTTATTTGAAACAATTTCTCTTTAGGAGGTGGTTCTCCATTATAACCACCCTTGGTTTAGGCCAAGCAAAATCCTAGTTAAATAATGAATAATGAATAATGAAGAACTTTTCACCAATGGAAAAAAACTTAACCAATTGATTAAGCAATTTTATATAGAAATGTTATTGCTAATTAACCAATGGAAGTACATAAGCACTATATATTATAAATAATGGCATCTAAATCAAAAATCTTATAAAAATAACTTATATCTAAAAATCCAAATAAAAAATGATGAAATATAAGAAGAGTTAAGTTAACAACCTCACTCTGATACCACTTGTTAGGATTAACAAGACAAAAATAATAGTGACACACAAATATAACCAATATCAAAAAATAATAAACCACATAGAAGAGAACACAAAACATAAAGATTTAACGTGGTTCACCCAATCCCTGGGCTACGTCCACCAATAGCGAGTCCAAAATTATTATTATAATCCAGTGATTACAACCTGATTACAATCTGTAATCCCTTACAACTCAATCCTGCTGCAAGTACTAAAAAACCATACATCATGAAATCCCTAACCCTAAGCCATATTATACAATATATTTCCACTTTAGGGTTAGAATGAGTTACAATATGTTGGCCCCGAACCCCGGTGAGGGTGGGAGGAAAAGTGTATAGTACTTTCCTAATTAGTCACCACAAGCCAACAATCTCCCACTTGGTGACTGATCATGATCCACACTAAGAAACCTCCCACTTGGAGACTGATCCTATAGCAATATTGCTACCATATGAGGCTCCCACTGGATGGGAACACCCTAGACTCAGTTGTTCCTTTATTATGTTCAGTCTAGCAGACCAACTAAAGTTGAACATGAGTTCAACTTCTCCCTTGTTACTACCTTTGTAAACATATCTACTAGATTATCATCTGTATGTATCTTTTCCAGCTTTAACTACCCATCATCCAAAACTGACCAAATGAAATGGTACCACAACTGTATGTGTTTTGTCTTTAAGTACAAAGCAAAATTATTTTCAAGATTAATGACACTTTGGCTATCTGTATGCAAAAAATTATCTATTTGTGGATGTCCCAATTCTTCCATGAAGAATTGAAGCCATATCATCTCCTTGGATGCTTCTGTAGCAACAACATACTCTGCCTTTGTAGTGGATAAAGCAACCACCTTTTGTAGTCAAGAAATCCAACTCACTTTTGTCTCACCAACTGTAAATACATAGCATGTAGTACTCCACTTGCTATCTATATCTCCTGCCAAATCTGAGTCAACATAGCAGTGTACAATAGTAGTAGATCCCCCAAAGTCTAAACACTGATTGGATGTACCTCTCATATATCTAAGAATCCATTTGACTGCATTCCAATGCTCAATACCAAGGTGACTCATATATCGGCTAACGACTCCCACTGCATGTACAATATTTGTCCTAGTACACACCATAGCATACATTAAGCTCCCTATAGCTGAAGCATAAGGTACCTTAGATAGTTTAGCCTCCTCTTCTGATGTCGTAGGACACATCTCCTTAGTCAATTTCAAATGACCAAGCAAAGGTGTGATGACAACTTTGGCATTCTCCATAGAGAAACATTGCAACACCTTCTCAATATAATCAGCCTGAGATAAAGTCAACTTCCTATTTTTCCTATCTGTGCAAATTTTCATACCAAGGATTTGTTTTTCTACCCCCAAATCCTTCATAGCAAATGAATGTGCTAACTATTATTTCAATCCCTTAATGTGATTCATGTTAGACCCAGCTACAAGCATATCATAAACATATAAGCATAGAATAATGTAGCTATCGTCATCCAACCTCTTAAAATAAACACAATGGTCAGAATGACACCAAGTGTATCCATGCTCATTCATAAAAGTGTCAAATTTACTATACCATTTTCGAGGGGCTTGTTTCGAGCCATATAAACTTTTCTACCATCTGCACACCAAACTCTTCTTACCCTTGACCTCAAATCCTTGTGGCTGTACCATATATATTTCTTTGTCCAAATCACCATGAAGAAAAGCTATTTTAACATCAAGCTGCTCTAAATGCAAATCTTCAGCAGCCACAATACTTAAAACAGTACAAATAGAAGTCATTTTAAAAATTGGAGAAAATATCTCATCAAAATTAATGCCCTTTTTCTATGCAAATCCTTTTACAACTAACCTGGATTTAAATGTTTTCTTACCTCCATCCTCTTCTTTTAGCCTATAAACCCATTTGTTCTGTAAAGCCCGTTTACCTACAGGTAACTTGCATAAATCCTAAGTTTGATTTTTCAGCAAGGAGTCCATTTCCTCTATCATTGCAGACTCCCACTGAATCTTTGTATCCACCTGCACAAATTCATTTTAAAATTTAGGTTCACCAGCATCTGTTAACAAAATAGAATACAAAGAGGGAGAGAATCTTTCTGGAGGTCTACTTAGCCTTGTTGACTGTCTAACATTCACTGGGGTGTGTGGTATTTGTTTTTGCTATTGTTGCGGAGCATAAGGGACTGCTGGAACATCATCTTTTGGAGTATCATCCAGTACTACATAATCATTTTATTTCTTCTCATGCTACTACAACAGATCTTTGTACAACACTTTGTCATTGAATATGACATTCTTGCTTCTTACAATTTTATGATTTTCAAAATCCCAAAGCCTATAACCAAATTCATCAATGCCATATCCAACAAATACACATTTCTTTGACTTAACTTCCAGCTTGGTTCTATTTTTAGAATCTATATGTGCAAAAGCTTCACAATCGAAGGTTTTGAGAAAAGAATAACTCACCTTCTTACCACTCCATGCTTCCTCTGGAATACCACAGTCCAAAGGAGTAGAGGGGCCTCTATTGATTAAATAAAAAACAATGTTTACAGCCTCTACCCACATGTTTAAGGGCAGCCTAGCATGCAACCTCATACTCCTTGCACGCTCCATTATTGTCTTGTTCATGCATTCAACCACTCCATTTTCTTGTGGAGTCCTGGGTACAATTTTCTACCTACAAATACCATTAGAGGAACAATAATCTTAAAATTCTGTGCTATAATACTCACCACCATTATTAGGTCTGAGACATTTTAGCTTTTTACTAGTCTCATTATCAACCAAGCATTTCCATTTCTTAAAAGTTTGAAATACATCAGATTTCTATCTAAGGAAATAAATCCATACTTTTCTTATTGCATCATCTATAAATGTAACATAATACAAAGACACACCAAGGGAAGATACCTGAGCTAGTCCCCATACATCTGTATGCATAGGCTCTAATTTCTCATTTTTCTTTTCCTTCCCACTCTTCACATAACTAACTCTCTTTTATTTTCCATGCACACAACTCTCACATAAATCCATATTGACACATTTCAGTCTAGGTAAAAATTTCTTTGAATGAAGTAATTTCATACCTTTTTCACTCATGTGCCCGAGTCTGTTGTGCCAAAGTGCTATGTCAGAATCTACAACAATGGTTTGATGTTCTCCTACTCAACTACAACCACTGTTCCTAAATAGTTATTATCTTCTAAAACAATTAAAGTAGAAGGAACAATATGACATGTACAAAGATATAAGGTGCCTACTTTCACACCTTTTGCTACTACTAAGGAACCTTTTGAAACCTTCCAATTTCTATCATTAAAAGTAACTATGCAACCCTCATCACCTAGTTGCCCTGCTGAAATTAAATTCCTACTCAGCCTTGGAACATGTCTTACCTCTTGTAGTAGCCAATGATTCCCATTCTACAACTTAATCTTAATTTTTCCCTTTCCAACTATTTGACAGGGTTCATTATCACCCAAATAAACTAGCCCAAAATCCCCTTGGACATAATCAAGAAAGTAACCTGTATGGGGTGTAGCATGAAATGAAGCCCCAAAATCTAAAACCCAAGAATTATCAACACTTTCTAAAGAAAGAAGCAAGGCATCCTCTTTGGGTTTATTAATTACCACATTTGCCTCCTTTTTACCTTCTTGGTTGTCTCCTTCTTTATTCTTCTAGGACCAATAATCTTTCTTCTTATGACCTAGTTTTCCACAGTACCAACAATCATTTGGTCCTTGATTCAGACCTCTTTCCCTTTGATTTTCCTCTTAATTTCCCACGATTTCTAGAATTGTTTCCTCTCTCATTGGTTCTACCTCTGCTTTGTGCATTTAAGACACTACCTGATGTGGATCCACCTGAGCTTTTCCTACGAATTTCCTCACTCAGAATAACACTAATAACATCATCAAATTTTAGGGTATTAGAATCAGAAATAGAGTTACTAACATCCATTATCAAGCCATTCTAGCTTTTAGGCAAAGAACAAAAAATCAAGAGAGCCCTGACTTCTTCATCAAAAATAACATTAACAGAGGATAATTGACTAGTAACTGTATTAAACTCATTTAAATGATCAGAAATTGACCCACCTTCCACCATTTTCATATTAAACAAACATTTCATCAGAAATACCTTATTTGAAGCAGAGGGATTTTCATACAACTTCGCTAGGGTTTTCATCAAATCTTGAGTCTTCTTTTCTTGTGTAATATTAAATGCCACCGATTGTGCCAGGCATAATCAAATACTACTAAGGGCCTTTCTATCAAGAATATCCTAGTCCTCATAAGAAATGCTTGCCGATTTCTTGGATTTTTCTTCCAACAGTTGCCATAGATCCTTCTGATAGAGATAGTCCTCCAGTTGCATTTTCCATAACTAAAAGTTCTACCCATTAAACTTGTCAACCTTCAGCCTACCCTCGTCAACCATGAGACTTACACTAAACTGTGAGATCTTCCTATAGAGGATAAATGAAAAAACAACCTCTCTCTAATACCACTTGTTAGGATTAACAAGACAAAAAGATACTAGCCTAGGAATGTAAACTAAGATCTCAAATCTCCATGGTATATCATTGGAACATAAATAGATTTAGTTATAGTCTTAATAGCAGAGTAGAATGCTTTGTGAATTTAGGATTCCTTTATAGAAATAAATTTGATATTGTGAAGTGTGTGTGGATGAACTAAGTCGAATTATAGAAAAAACAATAACTTCTAGCATAAAAAATGAAATACAACATAAAAATTATTGCAAATGTAAATTTGTATTCTCATTGATGTCAAAATTGTTATCATTGATGTTAACTATGGTCTAGAAGATTAGTTTAGTGGTGTTCACGTGTGTTAAAAAATGGTGTACTATTAAATGTATACATATGTATTAACATTGGTGTATTGAGAATTTTGGAGGTGATTATGTATAGTATATCTAGATGTCTCAAGTCAATTCCAAAGTAATCGGTAAGTATTTATGTTTTCACAACAAGAAATTAGTTGAGTGTAATTGTTCCAATGCACAGTTTGTCAGATAGAGTTCAAAATTTTGGTCCACATCATGGCACAATAATTCATATCATCTTGTGGCTAAAGTATGACGTTGATAGATATAAAAGGATGTTGGATCTTAGATTTTATGTTCCTATTTAGTCCAAAGATAAGTTAGTAATGTTTAGAGTTTCAACCTTGAAGAGACAATGTATTGGTTTGTAGAAATGCCTTGCATTCCTTCGCCTCTAATTGATTTTGGTACTTTAGTTCTCTATTCTTGAGGTGATTCTATGTTAAGCATCCATAGTTGTGGAAGTGTGCACTAAATTTTGGATATGTTTGGTCGGTGTGCATCAAACATTCTATCTTGTGGGGCCAACTTGAGTTATTTTGGTTAATGTGATAGCATGAAAAGTTGAAGGTGTTAATTTGGGATAAAACAGAAGGTTTCTAGCATGGTGTGATTCTTAAAACATATTTTTTCAGTATTCTTTCTTTTGAGAATGAATCTTGGGCTTATTTTTTATATTGTGTATGTTACATCTAATTAGATTGACCCGATCTTCGTTATTTTGTATTGTGGATGATATATAAAAGATGGGATCTTTTGGAGATTGATATAAGTTGTGAATGTGATTGTGTATGGTGTATTATGAATGTGAAAAGGTGTAAGTTTGTAGACAAGTATTGATGAAGCTAGTTTATGATATATAGAATGGTGAATTAGTTTCATATAGTGAGTGTGATCCTCATCTCCCGCATTAGGTTTTCCACATAAAAATCTTAGTATCCTTGTGTGTTTCCATTTTTTTTCGTTATTTATTTCTAGACATGTGTTAATTGAATGAAGGTTAAAAAATAGTTAAGTTATAAGACACATTAATTCACCCCCCTCTTAGTATCCAAAAGTATTCAATGAATCCAACATAGTAGCACAAATTTTGGAATGAGATACAAACAAGAACATGTAGCTAAAACCTTAAGCTAAAAGTGCTAGATACGTGGAGGGTTTCCTAGTTCTAAGAGTGTCCAAAATAACAAAAAGGTTTCCCACAATTTCATCTTAAAACATTGGACATGGTTGGGGAGTGTCCTAGTCCTTGAGTTTATGTCTATTCAAAATATAGAACAATTCATTCCTAAAAATATGGCATCTAAGGACAATATACCCAATTATCATAAGGAGGTAGTATTTATGTATTAACAAAAATTCCTCTCATAATTATAGTATTTTATATAAAATTTATAATGTGTCATCATGAACCATGATATTTTTCATATATACATCAACACATGGTGTTGAGGTTTGTAGATCACTAGAAATGCCAATTGAAATATGGCTAGGGACACACATAGTCCATTTAAGATGAAATCTTATATATAAACACACTCCTCAGGGAAAAGTGAAAGTGGTCTTGTCCTCATGATCTAGAGACTCCTAGATCTAGCTATAGCCATTAAAGAATTCTAGAAAGGAGAAATAACTATTAGGTCAACTAGGTTCTCCAATACCTATTCTATGAATGAGAGAGGCAAGAAATCCTTTTTAAGTGCTTTGTTCAAATTGCCATAGTCTATACATACACAACCTCCTCAATGTTGTTGGCATGTGTTTTTCATTGATGTCAAAATGGTAAGGTATGGTTGTTAGAAATTTTTTATTTGTTTGAGAAGTTTACCAAGGCAATTGAATGTGAAGTTGTTCAAGAGATAGTATAGTCTAAACTATCTCTAATAAATATGTCTTCTCATTGAATGAAAGTGACAACTTGATCTAGATTGATATAAGGAGAGCCTTATTTGAAATTTTTATAGTTGAACCAAGTTAAGTTAATGTCTTATGAACATCAAAATTGAAGCTATATGTATGAACACTAGAGTTGGAGTTGTATGTCATTTGCAAGAGGGTTCATGTTTTGTTGAAATGTGTGTAGCATTTTTTAGTGCTATGTCTCTTTAAAGGTTTAATATAGACAAACCACTTAACATGTATAACTAAGAGCTTATAGTGTAAGTTTTTCTATCTTTTCATCATGGCGACAAGAGAAGAACAATGTGCAACATGAACTTGGGACATAAATTAGATACAATGACATGAAGCCAACTGATTATAATAAACTTTATTATCTTGAATGTTGAGAATGTTAATCATTAACATGGCCTTTATAATCGTGACAAAAGTTAATCTGCAGTAACTAAGTATACACGGGTCTAAAATTCAAGTGTTCAAATTGTTGACACTGAAAATTTTAGGTTCTAAATGGACGAAACGTCAGGGAAGTATGATGTTCAATTTCAGTTTTATATAATTTCCCTATGTTAAAAAATTAAAATGAATAAAAGGCATATATGCTTGTCATCCTCTATGTTCATGTATTAGGTTGTTAATTATTTTATTTCAACTTTTTTTAATGTATATTCATTTTGAAGTAAATAATTATTCTAAAAATGATGAATAAAATAAATTAAGTGAAAAAGGTGGCGAGAGAGAGTTGAACCCTCGACCTCTCAAGCTGACCTTTTTTCCTACCTATCTACCCTCTTACCCCCTAACTAGTTAGTTTATTTGTTTTCTTTGAGAGAATTAGGAGGAGAAACTAATTTATATATGTTTTCATGTGCAGGTGAGAAGTTAATAGAATTTTATACAGGGAATAATCCTTTCTTTAATCACTTTTCAAATCAATGTGAAATATTATTTTCTCATGAATTATTTATTTTCTGATTTTAGGAAAAAAGAATGGGGAGAGGGAGTTGAACTCTCGACCTCTCAACCCATCCTTTTTCCTACCTAACTACTCGACTCTACCCCTACCAATTACTCTATGTTATTCCTTGAGAGTGTAGGTGTAAATAAAGGTATAAGTTAAAGATAATCTTATTTCCTTTTGAAATAAATTATTAAGGGAATGAATATTTTGTGTGTGTGATAGAAGTCTTATATTTTGTGAAATTATTGTGGTTACTAATATAATTGTTTTTAATCTTAATTTATATTTTACTCCTAAAAACCCTAAAGTGAAAAATATGATAAAGTAAATGTGTATGTGATAAATACTATTATGTTTAGGGTTTTGAGATATTTTTTGATATTAATTTTTAGTTTTCATATCTCTAAATGTAGTTTTGTATTTTCACCCTATTGTATTCTTAACGTTAATAATTTTATCTTGAAGGGTGAAAAGGCTTAAGTGATTTTACATTATTATTGTAATTTAGTTGTAAGTAAAAATTAATTGATTTCTCACCCTCTTGTTTAGGGTTTATGTGTTGAAATATTTTATTTCTAAAAAACCCTTAAATTTGTTTTGTTAAATGGTTTTATACATTAAGAGTTTTTCATAACACTAAGGTTGTTATTTTGTAATAGAAAACTAATACTTGCCCTTAAAGCATTTATTTTGATTATTTCTTAATTGTTAGGGTAAGAGCCCCTCTTTTAAGATGAATTATAAATTTTTACCCTAATGGAAAGGAATGTTTTTATTATGTGTTTGTTCAAAGGGTAGTTCTAAAGTGAATATATTAAGGTTAATATGTTATGCAAATAAAATTTTGAATTTAAAATTATAATGCCATATTTCTTTTTAATATTTTAAGTGTATTTTATGCTTTGATAAATATAACTCATTTTTATTAATAAAGTGGGTGGCTTATAATTAATATTTTATTTACACTTTATTTATCAAATATATCTATGTGAGTTATATTATAATTTTATTATGTTTTATTTTCAATTAATTATTAATTAATAAATGAATAATAATGGTCTTTATGAAAACCTAATATATTATGAATGTAATGATTTTTGATTTTAGGTTTTAAGACTATCTAATGTTAGGTGTTTTTGTGTAGGAAACTAAACGTCAGATTATTATGCACGAAGCACCTAAAGTATATTAAATCAGGTTTATTGTACGGGAAATATTTCCCTAAGAACCATTATTATGGTTTAATTATATTTTTAGGGTTAGTTGCCAGGATTAGGTCCTGTGAAAGGGCATGTCTTTTCACAGTGAACCTTTGGGAGATATATTTATATTAATTCAATTTGTAAACAATGAACATCATCACATCATGGCAAAAATTGGAAAACTCTCCCGAATTACAGATTTGAACCTAATGTCCAAATTTTCAAGTGCAAATGACAGATAAGTGTTTATGCTTTGAGGTTATATAGTTTTTTATTTTTCAATTAGTTTTTTAGATTACTTTGTGAACCAGGGTATCCTACTATGTTATTTATTTGATTAATTTTTTTATGGTTAATTTATACAATTCGAATAGCAGTTGCATGGTCTGAGAACCGGTTGTTGTTCCTTTCGGGTTCTTAATTTGGGTTAAAATCGATAGGACTAGTTGTATAAATTATTTAAATTTTTGTTTTAACTGAAGCTTGTAGGATGATGGTCTCTCTTTACAGGAGTGAGTTACCTTAAAACCGTCTCTGACTATACTATGATTGAATGTAATTGACTCTATTCCCAATTTGGCATTAGGCATTGATCTCATTTCATTTGTAATTGTCATTTTGTTCTTTATGTAGTTTACATATTTAATCTAATATCTCTCTTTACAAAGCATTCAATTAAGTTTTAGTAATACTTTTAAGCTTTAGTTTAGATATCACACTATTTAACTATTAGGAGATTATGGTTTTTTCCTCCAAGGATTGTTTACCCCTTTGGAAGGAATTATTGTTTTGTATGTGCATGCACTTTTGCAGCATAGGACATTAGTGAATTCAAGCCTACCAACCTTGGCTCAATCGAGTTAGAATTGTAGAGGCACTTGTTTGTGCCTGTCAATTGGCCTCAAAACGGTCCAACATTTTTGAGCACCAACGCAAACATCAATGGATAAATCCCATGACAAAAATTTGAAGGGTGGTTATTAGTCAAGTTCAAAAAATAAGGGAATTATCTAACATCTCTATGATGATTGAAAAAGGATGAAGATTGGTTGAGGAAGATTGGATTCAGTATGAAAAATGAGTACAAGTCTTTTGCATAATGTATGAATATTAAAAGTATGTGTATTTAATTCTTCAAAATTGAATGTTACAATTTTACTATGGTAGAGACGAGGTTTTCAATGATCTTGTTTGAGAAATCTAATTAAAGATAATTTTGATATGATATAAGTGTGAATTTTAGAGATTTGTTCATTGTTACCAGTAGTCATATAAGCAAGTTGTGAATGTTTAAGTTTTTATGTTATAGAAAAATCAATGTGTTATTTAATATGTATTGAATCAGAGTATCCCTATACTTCATCTAACTCTGTTGATAATAAGTTTTATATGGAGTAGATACTCCTACATTACAGTGAGGCTATTTTTTTTATTGAGGTTTCTAGTGAGGCTTAAAGAAGTTATTTTTCAGAGTATTTTTTCTACCCCTCAAGGGTTTTCCAATCACATATCTATTTTTTATGGTGTGTATATATGATTACTCTATCTTATCGATAGATATATGTTCTTATACTACTTAAGTCTTATGTAATGAACATATATACATCTTATTTTATTGTTTAATAAGTTGTTATTTGGTAAAGATGACTTGTTTTATAGACCACCAATTCATCACCCAGTGGTTAGAGTATTCCAACAATTAATATCAAAGCAATATGTTCCTTGTAAGATATTTAAAAACCTATGGTGGAACCTGGTAGAGAATACTTATAGTAATGGTATATGAAGATTCTTTAATTGAAATAATGCCTCTTTTGCATGGAAATGATTATGCCTTTTGGAAAGTTAGAATAAAAATATACTTGGTTTCTCTAGGATTTTATGTACAAAGTACAATTGTCAATGGCTATAATGTTTTTGCTACTATACCTACTAATGCTAAAGGAAAAAATGATATGAAATTGATGCCAATGCAATGCATTCTATATTGTGTTGTCTAATGAAATATGTCTTTTTAAAATTTATGCACTGAAATTCTTCATAGGAAGTTTGGGATAAATTAAAAATAATCTATCATGTAAATGATAGAGTAAAACAAGCCAAAAAAAACTAAGATCAAAGTTTGAAGGACTGAAAAATGAGTTAATTGAATGAAGGTTGAAAAATGGTTAAGTTTTAACACACATTAATTCACCCACCTCTCAGCATCTGAATGTATTCAATGAAGCCAACATAGTAGTATAAATTTTGGAATGAGATACAAACATGAACATGTAGCTAAAGCCTTAAGCTAAAAGTGATAGACACTTGGAGGGTTTCCTAGTTGTAAGGGTGCCCAAACTACGAAAAAAGTTTATAAATATAGTTATAGTTTTATGCAAACTTGATTCCTACAATTCTAGCTTAAAACCTTGGACACAATATCTCAGTCCTTGAGTTTATGTATTTTCAAAATCTAGAACAACTCATCTTAGTCTACTTTACACACCTATAACCTCACTTATTTTTTAGATATGAACTTATACAAATAAAAATGGAGGAAAGTGGTTGTTTTGTATAAGGACTTGCCTAATTCAAATCTTGTGTTGGTGTTTCCACCTCCACAATACTTATTATGATGTAAACATGTTTCTTTTATTAATATAAATTTTAAAATGAAACATGGTCATACCTTATGTATGAGACCTTCTTATGTATTTTTACATAAAGAAAATGATGTAATGTTCTCTATATAAGTCCTCCAAGTGTTGACACAATAACATGATTACAAATCATAACCAACATGAATATGCAATCATACTTTCAAAAATAAGTGGTTGTAGCTTATTTCTAAATGCCTTGAACTAAATAATGTTTTACCTTAGGAATTTTTATTATATAGTTGTGAACTATAAAGTATTTCTTTCTATAGGGTTCACAATTTTTTTGAGCTTAGGGTAGTGTTATGAAATTTTCACACATGGATCAATTCGAGTAGAGCCAAATTCATGTCAAAGGGAAAGGTACATTTAGTTTGTTTCTCATTCCTTTCATTTAATTACAAACTTCATAAATATTACAGGTGCTCAAAAGAATCATCATACAGGTGCATCAAGCAAAGAGAGTTATACAAAATCTATTTATAATAGAGTAGTCTTTATTGAATGAAAGTTTACATGTTTTTTCACACATGCCATGAGATTAACCTTTATTTCTCTAATAAAAATTATATCAAATAAAACATGAATAGATGAAAGAAAAGGTAAAAGAGTATGTAAGAGGGTAACCAATCATTGCCTGTATGGTATGTCTGCTTAGTTGCCCTGTCCTTTTGAAGTCTGAATTGGTTGGTCCTTCTAAGCTTCTGAGTCCTCCTGAATATTCCTAGATGTCCCAAATTTGTCAAAAGAAATGAGTTAGATCCTGAAATACATAAGAAATGACTAGTTAAGAGACCTACATGATCAGTTACCTATGCATGGATTAACTGATCTAAATGTGTATTAACCAAGGAAAATTCATTTACATCTATAATGTTAGCGGGAATCATAACATAAGAAGTTTTTATTTCTAAAATATTTTCTTCTTATGTAGTACCATATGTCTCCGGTTAGCAAGTGGAGCTAAATGTGGCTCCCACAAAGGTTTGAGCCTAGCTTGCTAACAAAAGACACACATCCAATAAGAAACAAAAGGAATGAGCAATTTTCAATCATCAAAGATCATATCATTTAAAGGAATAAGGAAGAATGCTGAAACATATGAGTATCATCCATGGTGAACTAAAGAAATAATGATATATCATGTGATAGAGAAATAACATTAATATAAAATAGAAATTCCAATCAGATTTTTATTTTTGTTTTGGATACATAATAAGAGCACTGAGCAAAGATGAACAATAAATGTTTGCAAATAGAAAATATTTGTGTCACAAAGATATTAAAAATGGACAAAATCATATATACAAGGAGTAGACATAAAATGATGCAATAAAGGATGTTAAACACTGGTATGGTTGAAGCTAACAAGAGAGGTGACATATTATATGCTTCAGAAAGCCCAATAAAACAAGGATATATATTTAAATAGTTGTTATACATCAGGGTACAATATTTTTTTATGATGCCTTAGATCAACAAAAATAGCCAAACCCTTAGGTATACACGATAATACACATTTATATAATTGTTCTAGAGCACATATATAAAGCCATACGTGTGCAGGTATATAACAAAGAAGCAGTGGAAAAAGTATCCAATCAGGCACATAGCAGAGGAGTTACTGATATAGAATAGTCAGGTGACATTTCCTAGCACAATGACAAGATTCTCTTCAAGAGGTAATGACTTTAAAATAAAAAGTGTATAATGATGCATTTCATTATGTAAGCATACAAAAGAGCACTAAGAAGGGATATTTCTACAGCTATAAAAATTCATCAGACAACATATGAATGTTTGAGCCAAGCTGCACAAAAGAAATATGAAATATATAGGTTCAAAGGATAATTAAAACTCATAATAATTATCAGATTGAAATCCTCAATACTGTTCCATAAAAACCCTTGTTTTAGAATGCAACCACAAAGGGAAAAATCTCAATTATGAATATAAATGAAACCCTCGTGGAGCCACAATGTCAGGGATGTGAGACTCAAAATATTTCTGTATAAATGCAAGAAAATTAGAGATGACCCATGACCTCCATAATAGAGATGTATGCAAATGATTCCAACATAAAGAGTTCCAGATATAGCTCATAGGGTTTTTCACACATAGATAATAAGCCTGTCCATGGCACTTTGGTATATGTGAATGGGTGAGGTGGCATCATCAATGGTATCACATTAAATATGGCATGCTTTTTAAATATCATCCCAAGAAATAGAAATAGAAATGGAAAATATTGGCCTTCTTTAATGGCAATGGCTATGTAGGCATATATATAGATAACTTACTAAGGGGACACTTTTTCAGAAAAAACTAAGTATACTTTTTTCCCTTTGATAAATTGTCTATTTATATGCCTGCATAGCCGTCGCCTGTTCAATAAGCATGTGTGGTAGGATTTGGAAAAATCTGGGTTGTTAATGTAGAGGCAGAGCATCGATATTTAACCATCTAGGAAAACTAAGTGTACTTTTTTCCCCTTGATAAATTGTCTATTTATATGCCTACATAGCTATCACCCTATTTAATAAGCATGTGTGGTAGGATTTGGAAAGATCTGGGTTGTTAATGCAGAGGCAGAGCATTGATATTTAACCGTCCAGGCCCTAGGGATGAGTGACCTTTTTCTAGTGAAGATAATAGCACCTGGACTCCATAGATACTCCTATTTTCCTAGAGTTGACAAGAAACATGGTGGATTTCTTGGGAGAGGTGACAGACAAATGCCTCCTGAGAATTCTCTTTGTAAGGCACCCTCTCATTTTGTATGTGGTGAAAGAAGTGTTCAACCAAGAATGCTTATGGACTTATCATAGGTACCAGATTAATACTGATATAACAACCATGTTCTTGGTGCTAGCACTTACCAGAGGCATTTTGAAGGCTAAAGCCAAGAACATCTTTCAACACCTTCTCAAACACAAAATGGACATGGTGTTAGACAATGTGGATGCTCACAATATAATTCCCGTAGCACAACAATACTATTTGGGACCAAAGAAGACTTCAGACTGGAGATATTTAGAGGCCATAGACAAGCACCTCCTCTTTCTGAAAATGGTGGTACTGTAAGCTCACCCTCCACCTTGTATGGAGTAGTTCATTGAGTATAGGTGGGAGGTGGTGTTCTGGGTCCTAGAGGGGGAGAATTTGGAGCTAAAAGACTTGGAATTCCCTCTATTTTCCAATTGTGAGGAAGATTGGCATGCTTTCAATGGTAGGGATGTGGAGTAAATTTCCAAAGGAGAGGTGTCGAAGTGATTGCACACGCAGTTCATGCAAGGAAAATCAAGGCAGTGGAATGGTTTCAACCCTAAGGAAGGTGATAGTGCATAGGTTTTTAATTGGCAAGAGCATTGCAAGGACCAAGGTAAGAAGTGTGGAAAGTATATGTAGTATTCGGTCGCCTAATTCTCTTGTGATTATCTCGGGTAGATATCTTTTTATGGGGGGTCTTTCCCTTTTTGTATCAAATCTTGATGTGGAGGGAGTGTAGAAATATAGTGTCTATAAATGGTTATGTGTATTATAGATTATGTATAGTAGCTGGTAATGGTGTAAAAGCTAAGCCCTTTTTGGCTGGGTTTTGTATCTATGGATAAATAATAGCCAATCTTGTGTCTTTGGTCTAGACCCATATAGGGTGTTTACAGACGTTTGCACTCTGCAAAGATATCTGATGCACTTGTTTTTATTACTTAATACAAAGGGAGCTAGCCCTCTCTAGCTTTATACTTATCAAAAAAAATAAAGTGTGGGAAATCATACACTATAATTCAAGTGGAATAAAATTTTAACAATTTGCTAAGTAATTGTAGTTTGACATATGTGGTGCCTAAAAGGGCCTTTTCTCTTCAAACAATTGAAGAAAGACATTTTGTAATATAGTTGAATAATTAGATTAATTTCTAATGATTTTAGAATGGTTAAGTAATATATGGCATGTGGATATATCCATCTTCCATGTGGTTGGGTCTCATATTTACCTTCTTCTATTTTAGGTTTCTACAAATTCTTTTTCTCAAAGTAGTCCCTTCAAGTTTGAACTAAGGTGGTTTGAACATCCAAAATTATGTTTATCCATATCCTTGTGATGGCATATGAACCACTTGTGGTGGTTTAGCTATGTTTTACTATCTTTAGAAGTTGAAATCAGTCAAATCTACAGGATAGATGTGGAATAAAGTGATTTTTGGAAATAAATTTATTTGCAAGGACACAATCATCCAAGCCTTGAAAAATGTTAATTTAAGGATCAAAATATTGGACTTATAAACTTTCATTTAGAGGAAGAAGAAATGATGTAGAAAAAATATCTTGGTGATTTAGAAGTTGTGAAATCAATAGATCAAGGAGGGTAATCTAGAACATATAATATTTTATTTTAGTTATGGTTATTTTTTATATTACAAATAGGACAACAAGTATAATAAATAATATTGGTTGTGTAGTTATAAATTATCTACTTTATAATTCCCACTCTATATTACACACCCATTCTTTGTGTGCATTCTCATGGTGTGTCTTAGAAGATGTAGTCTATCATTTTAAGCCTTATTTCCTTCATCAAGATGTCAATATAAAATTATTTTCTCTTTTTTTGATCTTACTACTTTGTACACATTTTGTATCCAATCAAACGATACTACAATTTTAATAGCATCCATGAGTATAAACTAATATTTGAGTGATAAAAAACCTACTCTTGTGGATTTTACATTAAAATTAAATTGGAAATTCAAAAAGCCTTTCTAAAAATGTGATTTTTTCTCTAAAAATTCTCTCAATTACTTGGAAACTTTTGAATCTTGGGTGCAACCCTTAGAATGCAAAGGGGTACCCTTTAGATGTAGAAGATGTTTCTAGATAGGGAGCATGGCTTCTCATTGTGCTAAAAATAGAGTGGATAAAACTACACCCTATTGGAAGGTGTCTCTCCCTTCATTATTTGGTAGAAAAGAAGGGGGAAAAAATGAAGAGAAAAACATGAGTTACTCTTAAGTTTTGAGTGGGGAAAAATAACCTCATTCCCTTGACACCTAGGATTAGGTTGGGGCTTCAAATATACATGTATTTTCTATATTAAATAGTTCTCATGTTATTAATGTTGGCAGCGTCTAGAGTTTCTACACAAGAATGGTGCTAAAACTCAAAAAAATTTAGAGAAAAAATCACCTTTGAGATGGTGTGAAAAAAGGAGGGAGAATCCGATTATGGAAAATTAGGTTTCATAGGTTAAGTGTGACATAGAGGAATAGGTGAAGATTAGCCATGTTGATGCAATGTAGCGAAAGAATGAGATCACAAGGCTAGAAGAGGGTTGGCATGTAGTGATATGGAAGAGAGAAAATAAAACAAAGAAGGAACCCTTTGATATGATCCTCTGGTCTTAGACTAAGGGAGGGGCTAGTAGTAAATGTAATACTTGATTTATTTTTTAAGTCTTTTCTAGTTGATTTTCATACTTGATTATTGATTCTTTATTTGAAATAATTTCTCTTTTGGAGGTGGTTCTCTATTGTAACCACCCTTGGTTCAGGCCAAGCAAAATCCTAGTTAAATAATGAATAATGAAGAACTTTTCACCAATGGAAAAAAAATTAACCAATTGATTAAGCAATTTGATATAGAAATGTTATGGCTAATTAACCAATGGAAGTACATAAGAACTATATATTATAAATAATGGCATCTAAATCAAAAAATCTTATAAAAACAACTTATATCTAAAAATACAAATAAAAAATGATGAAATATAAGAAGAGTTAAGTTCACCAAAATGATATGTGAGAAATGAGGTACTAGCCTAGGAATGTAAACTAAGATCTCAAATCTCCATGGTATATCATTGGAACATAAATAGATTTAGTGATAGTCTTAATAGGAGATTTGAATGCTTTGTGAATTTAGGATTCCTTTATAGAAATAAATTTGATATTGTGAAGTGTGTGTGGATGAACTAAGTCAAATTATAGGAAAACAATAACTTTAGCATAAAAAATGAAATACAACATAAAAATTATTGCAAATGTAAATTTGTATTCTCATTGATGTCAAAATTGTTATCATTGATGTTAACTATGGTCTAGAAGATTAGTTTAGTAGTGTTCATGTGTGTTAAAAAATGGTGTAGTATTAAATGTATACGTATGTGTTGACATTGGTGTATTGAGAATATTCAAGGTGATTATGTATAGTATATCTAGATGTATCAAGTCAATTCCAAAGTAATTGATAAGTATTTATGTTTTCACATCAAGAAATTAGTTGAGTGTGATTGTTCCAATGCACAATTTGTCAAATAGAGTTCAACATTTTGGTCCACATCATGGCACAATAATTCATATCATCTTGTGGCTAGATTATGACATTGATAGATATAGAAGGATGTTGGATCTTAGATTTTATGTTCTTGTTTAGTCCAAAGATAAGTTGGTAATGTTTAGAGTTTCAGCCTTGAAGAGACAGTGTATCAGTTCATAGAAATGCCTTTAATTGATTTTGGTATTTTAGTTCTCTATTCTTGAGGAAATTCTATGTTGAGCATCCATAGTTTCAGAAGTGTGCACTAAATTTTGGATATGTTTGGGCGACGTGCATCAAACATTATATCTTGTGGGGCCAAATTGAGTTATTTTGGTTAATGTGATAGCATAAAAAGTTGAAGGTGCTAATTTGGGATAAAATAGAGGGTTCGCTAGCATGGTGTGATTCTTAAAACATATTTTTTTCATTATTCTTTCTTTGGAGAATGAATCTTGGGCTTATTGTTTATATTTTGTATGTTATATCTAATTAGATTGACTTGATCTTCATTATTTTGTATTGTGGATGATATATAAAAGATGGGATCTTTTGGAGATTGATATAAGTTGTGAATGTGATTGTGTATGGTGTATTGTGAAAGTGAAAAGGTGTAAGTGTGTAGACAATTATTGATGAAGGTAGTTTTTGATAAATAGAATGATGAACTATCTTCATATAGTGAGTGTGATCCTCACCTTGCGCATTAGGTTTTCCACATAAAAATCTTAGTATCCTTGTGTGTTTACCTTTTTTTTAGTTATTTATTTCTAGACATGTGTTAATTGAATGAAGGTTAAAAATAGTTAAGTTACAAGACACATTAATTCAACCCCCTCTTAGCATCCAAAAGTATTGAATGAATCCAACATAGTTAAGTAAAAAAATGATATTAGGATTCAGTTAAGTAAAATGGTTAAGTAAAAAAGTGAGATTAGGATTCAAATTGTGATGACTGATAATTACACTAGTTATAATTTCAAGGAATTTTTGTAGGACAAGATTGTTGGGCACCCTAGTCTCACCAAAATAGGACCTTTGAAAATGAGAAAGAGTAAGAGTTTTTGCTAAACTAAATCATGTCCTAATTTGAGAATTTGATTATAGTTAAATTATAGGATTAATAGATAAATTATAAGCTATAATAAGGCCCAAGTAAGCTTCAAATGATCTAGGAAAAGGCATACTAAAATAGGGTCCCAAAAAGAGTGTAAAATTTTAAAGGGATACAATTTACTACACTACACTCATTCTCTTGGTTCAAGATAGCTCCTATGGCCCAATTGAATGTGTCTATATGGATATATAATGGATCTTCCCAGTTAGGTCCCTTAGTAAGAGGGATTATGACAAAATATTTTTTATGGTCTCAAAATCTTTTTTACAGTCACTTATCCAATTAACTTTGGATTCTTTTTTCAAAAGTTTGAAAAATGGATATGTTAAACTATTGAATCCCTCAATAATTTAGCTATAATATCAAGCATGTTCCAGTAATCTTTAAAAAAAATTTAGATTGTGGTGCAATGCAGTGAAAACTTTAGTGGCGATTATTCACCATTTGGCGAATGTCGCATGTTGGCGACCCCCAATTTGGCGAATATATTGCCCATATGGGATTGATGATATCACTCCGCATTTATTAAAATTGGGCCCAATGCTTGGGCCCATTGCCCATCAATTTATTTAATTTTGTCCATTTCTTTCACATTATCGCTAATGGTGTATAATTTTTGGGTACGATATATTTTAAACATTCACCTATAATTTCAAAGTGGCCCCAAATGGATGACCTATATTGGCCAATAGTTTTATATATATATTTATAGGCCACCCCGAATTCACTTGGCATTTTACGGATGTGTGTCTCAAAATGATGCCTTTTCACCAACTTTATTAATCATAGCAAGGTATTGGAGGACCCATAATCACCTCAGAAATAACACAAGACGTGTTATAATTACCTAGGCTTTGCCAAATATTTGTAGACCTAATACCTCCCACCCAATTAGCAAAAACTAAATAGAATAAATACATTCATAGATCATTGTTATTGTACACAATTTGGCTTGGTTCAATTTGATCAATAGCGAAGTTTAGAGGCTTCAAACTGTTGAGTCTTGACTGCATTGGTGAGTCACGACTGCAATTAAATTTGAGGTAAAGGTAAGTGATTATTATTCTGTGACTATGTAAATTTGAGTTAATTCTTATTTAGTAGGGACCAATTAGTGAACAGTGGTGACCAGGGAGACCTCGGACATGATTTAAGGGTGAATGAATCATATTTATATATATTATAGTTCTATTGTCACCTCTTCAACAAGTAAAATTTTTATTCACTGGTAGGTTGGTAGGCTGGTAGCCTTTATTTTGTTGAAGAATCGAGATGTCAAACAAGAATAAGTGTAAGGCTCCCGCATATGGGGAAAGCCAAGAGAGGCTAGAAAAATGCAGAACCTTATCATCATACTTTGGTCATGGTGTTGGAAATGTTTCTGGCCAAAATCGGGAAGCTACTTCATCACAAGAAGATTTTCAAGATCCACAACCTGAACCTACACGACATATTGAAGAAGTCAGTGAACCTAATATCTCAGATCACAATGAACTTGAAGAAGATTTTTAGTTAAATATCTAGAGTAGCCATAATGATATAATCGACTTGGATGAGACTGAGAATGTCAGAGAAGATGATGGTGCAGGGAAGAAGAAAAGAAAATACAATTCAAAGAATGACAAAGAATCAAAAAAAGATCGGATGTGGGATATGTCAAGGAATTTTCAAGTAGAATGGGTGTCAAAGTATCCATTCATTGAACCATTGGACAATCCAATTGAAGGTGAACCTCCAATAGAATGCAGATGTAAGATTTGGAACAAGATAAATAAGAAGGAAAAGAGGTTGCAGCTAAAAATTGACACCATAGAGAAGCATATGGGTAAAGTTTACAAAAATAAAACCATAGATGGAGTTCAAAAATCAGTGATAAGATGGAAAACAAAGGAGGAATATCAACATGTTAGGAATGCAAAATTATATGAATTTCAGCATAATATAAAGATGAAGCTTGGTGAAGTTAAAGGCTCTATTGAAGCTTGTTTTAGAAAAACATTGGAAGTAGAACTAATGGGAAAAGTTGTTCAGTTAAGTGTTGTGTTTAATATTTTGAGCAGAGGGCATCCTATGACAGACTACCTATCATTGAGTTCTTTATTACACTTTCTAAAATTTCGTAACTATCCTAACAGTCACTGGTCAGTAAAAAGTGGATGGGAATAGGCAAGTTGTCTTGTTGAGGTTGAAAAAGAGGATCTAAAGGCAAAAATTAAAGCACTAGTAAATTTTGCCCTAAATTTCGACGAGAATTAGTCAAATTTTCTACAACAATTGGTTGAATAGAGGACTAAAATTGTGGTCGATCTTTTTTCATCGATTATTCTATAGGCAAACCAATTGTTGAAATTTTGACCGTAGTAGTAGTCGACTTATCGACCGGTTCTTCGTCGAGCTAATTGCATGAAGCTGGCAGAATTGCGACCAACTTTGGCAAACTTGACGTCGAACTTGTGACTAAATACTCGACCACTATTCCACAAAATTGACGTCGAATGCATAGCATTCTCATCGAAATTAATGTTATTTAAAGGTCAAAAAATTGACCAAAAATATTTTTTGGTTAAAAAAAAATGACAGTGATTGAACAAAGCATTTTCATTGTACTGTATATTCATAGCCTCAAGAAAAATCAAACTGACTAAGAAAGCTTCATTTACCTATAAATTTGTGTGCTTGTTTGAGTTTGATACACAGATCTGCGTATCAAACTCAGACAAGCACACAAATCTGTAAGTAAATGTTGATTAAATATTTTATTTTTAATAGTAGTTTAAAAGGCTATTTAAGTGTTTTGACGGTTTGATAAGAACAAAATTGGTATTTAGATATAAATTATTGAGCTTCTCTTTGTTTCAATAATAGTTTAACATTCTCTACTTAACAGTGCCAACCACGTGAAGGTGGAAGCTCATTTGGCCCCTCCTAGGATCCTCTTATGAACCTTTACGACACTTTAAGACCTCTAAGATGTATTCTTAGGGATCGTAAAGGGTCATAAAGGGTCATAAGGGGCCTGGGTCACAACAGCTGAGAAACATAAATGTAGGCATCATGGTCACAATGTTTTGGAAACATAACATAATTGAGTGGTATACCCAGATGATGCAATGCAACCACTACTCCTGTAGTTCTAAGTTGACACTGCGGGATCCAAAAACCAAAGATAAGGAATCTATATATGGTTTTTGGATCCATAGTGTCAACTTAGAACTGCAGGAGTAGTGGTTGTGTTGCATTTTCTGGGTATAGCATTCAATTATGTTGTCTCCAAACAATTAGGACCATGATGCCTACATTTATGTTTCTCAGTTGTTGTGATACCTACATTTATGTTTTGTAGCTATCATGTTTATTTGCATGTTCTTTGTGTTTGGCTTCTCTCCCTCACATCAAAAATAAGATTTTTCCCACTCTGAATCAAGAATGCGTGTGCAACACAAGCAAAATATGCACAGATAGCAGGTGGAGTTGAAAAAACACAACACGTTTACATTTTCGTGATGGTCTATAACTTAAAATATACAATTAAAGACCTCTATCAAAAATGCAACCCTGTTGTATTTTTCAACTCCACCTAATATCTGTGCATATTCTACGAGATTGCATATTGAACTAGGCTTCTTCTGCATTGCCTGAAACCAAGAGACTGTCATAGTTAACATCTAAATGGTGTGTCTCATCATCACAACTAATCCACCTTAAACAATTGAATATGTTTTCTTGTATTAAATATTCATTAATCAAAATTCGAATAGAAAATGTATACCTTGAGTACTATAATTCACATTAGAATCGATGCCTCCATCGTGCTCGGCTGGTGCAGTATCAATATCGGTAGGTTGTATTCCAATGTAAATAAAATAGATGTAGATTTAGATGATGATATCACAGAAATCCCTAATTCACAGTCTATCGTTTATTCTCTGAAACACTAAATTAGGGATTTCTACAATATCCTCATCTGTATCTATAGCTATTGCCTCTGTTGTTGCAAGTGCTTTTCCCCTATTTGATATTTATCTTCAGGTGTCCACACTCATTCTATTGGTTGTTGCTAGCTTCTCTTTGAGCCTCTCTTTGTTTCGAGAATAGTTTAACATTCTCTGAGAAACATAATTGTAGGCATCATGGTCACATTTTTTTGGAGACAATGTAATTGAGTGGTATACCCAGATGATGGAGAGAAACTTCTGCACCTCTGGATCCAAGTTGTTATCCATCCCGTAGTGTCAACTTGGAATTGAAGGTGCAAAAATTGCTCTCCGTGTAGGTATACAACTCAATTATGTTGTTTCCAAAAAAATGTGACCATGATGCCTACAATTATGTTTCGAGAATAGTTTAATTAACATTCTCTACTTAATAGGGCCAACCACGTGAAGGTGGAAGCTCATCTGGCCGCTCCTAGGAGCCTCTTATGCCCCTTTACGACATTCTAAGACCTCTAAGATGTATTCTTAGAGGTTGTAAATGGCCGTAAAGGGTCATAAGGGGTCCTAGGACACAACAGCTGAGAAATATAAATGTAGGCATCATGGTCACAATGTTTTGGAAACACAACATAATTGAGTGGTATACCCAGACGACGCAACACAACCACTACTCCTATAGTTCTAAGTTGACACTGTGGGATCCAAAAACCAAAGATAAGGAATCTATATATGGTTTTTGGATCCATAGTGTCAACTTAGAACTGCAAGAGTAGTGGTTGTGTTGCATTTTCTGGGTATAACATTCAATTATGTTGTGTCTCCAAACAATTGGGACCATGATGCCTACATTTATGTTTCTCAGCTGTTGTGATACCTACATTTATGTTTTGTAGCTGTCATGTTTATTTGCATGTTCTTTATGTTTGGCTTCTCTTCCTCGCATCAAAAATAAGATTTTTCCCACTCTGAATCAAGAATGCACGTGCAACACAAGTAGAATATGCATAGATAGTAGGTGGAGTTGAAAAAACACAACACATTTACATTTTCACGATGGTCTATAACTTAAAATATGCAATTAAAGACCTCTATTAAAAATGCAACCCTGTTGTGTTTTTCAACTCCACCTAATATCTGTGCATATTCTACGAGATTGCATATTGAACTAGGCTTCTTCTGCATTGCCTGAAACCAAGAGACTGTCATAGTTAACATCTAAATGGCACATCTCATCATCACAACTAATCCACCTTAATCAATTGAATATGTTTGCTTGTATTAAATATTCATTAATCAAAATTCGAATAGAAAATGTATACCTTGAGTACTACAATTCACATTAGAATCGATGCCTCCATCGTGCTCGACCGGTGCAGTATCAATATTGGTAGGCTGTAGTCCAATGTAAATAAAATAGATGTAGATTTAGATGATGATATCGCAAAAATCCCTAATTCACAGTCTATGATTTGTTCTTTGAAACACTAAATTAGGGATTTCTACGATATCCTCATCTGTATCTATAGCTATTGCCTCTGTTGTTGCAAGTGCTTTTCCCCTATTTGATATCTATTTTTAGGTGTCCACACTCATTCTATTGGTTGTTGCCAGCTTCTCTTTGAGCTTCTCTTTGTTTTGAGAATAGTTTAACATTCTCTGAGAAACATAATTGTAGGCATCATGGTCACATTTTTTTGGAGACAATGTAATTAAGTGGTATACCCAGACGATGGAGAGAAACTTCTGCACCTCCAGTTCCAAGTTGTTCTCCATCCCACAGTGTCAACTTGGAATAGTTTCATCCCTGATGTGACCATGATGCCTACAATTATGTTTCAAGAATAGTTTAATTAACATTCTCTACTTAATAGGGCCAACCACGTGAAGGTGGAAGCTCATCTAGCCCCTCCTAGGAGCCTCTTATGACCCTTTACGACATTTTAAGACCTCTAAGATGTATTCTTAGAGGTCGTAAATGGTTGTAAAGGGTCATAAGGGGTCCTGGGACACAACAGCTGAGAAACATAATTGTAGGCATCATGATCACATTTTTTTGGAGACAACGTAATTGAGTGGTATACCCAGATGATGAAGATCAACTTCTACTCCTCCAGTTCCAAGTTGACAATGCGGGATCCCAAGACCATAGATAAGGAATAAATTTAGAGAGTGGAGGAGGGCCATAACAACCAAAATAATATAGGACAAACCTCAAGTTAAATGAGGCAACTATAAACATTTTAATAAAATTTTATTAAAATGTTTATAGTTGCCTCATTTAACTTGAGGTTTTTCCTATATTATTTTGGTTGTTATGGCCCTCCTCCACTCTCTAAATTTATTCCTTATCTATGGTCTTTGGATCCCACAGTGTCAACTTGGAATTGGAGGAGCAAAAGTTGCTCTCCATCGTCTGGGTATACAACTCAATTATGTTGTCTCCAAAAAGTTATGACCATGATGCCTACAATTATGTTTCTCAGCTATTGTGAAATCTACATTTATGTTTCTCAGTTGTTGGGTTTATGTGTATGTTTTTTATGTGTTTGCGAAGACATCTTTCTAGCTTGAGCCTAGATCCTTCGACAATTAGCTTATAAATAATGTAGATGATAGATGAGCAATTAGCTTTCCAAGAAAAATCCCATAAATGAACTATATGTACCCCAATTAATGTGCCCTCTGTGCGTACCCAAATGATATATTTGAAACAGCAAGGGTACGGCTAAATTTACCCTTGTTGTTTCAAATATATCATTTAGGTATGCGCAGAAGGCACAAGAATTGGGGTACACACCGTTCATTTACAAGATTTTTCTTGGGAAGCTAATTGCTCAGCTCTCATTTGCTTCATTTATTATCAAGCTAATTGTCGAAGGATCCAAGCCCAGGCTAGAAAGATGTCTTCCCATTCTGTTTTAGCCATATTCCTTGTTCTTGTCAAACTTCCTTGGTACGGTAGGCTTGCTCTCTGTAGTACTCTTCTTTAGCAAGACTTCATACCATGCTGCACTCAAACTTCAACAAGACTTCATACTATGCAGCATCTGTAGATTACGTTCAATGCATTATTTACGATTGTATTGGTGGGAAAACTCTTGAAAACACACAAAAGAGATTGCATTCAACCATGCTGTTTACATGACACATGTAGTTTACCTCTAGCCTAAATCAGCATTAAATCATGTGATTGATAGCAGATTGGGGCTCACCTGAGCCATAAACATGAAGAATTATTTTAAAAAAAGATGTAAACCATATATATGCACACTTGAGGAAAAGAGAAGTTATGTCATATCAATATTAAAATATTAGTTACACTATGAAAATACTAAACTAACTAATTCCTGAGTTCATCTCTGCATATGGTCGCAACAAATTAGATATGCAATTAAAATATAGAGAAGGCATCATAAAAATATGATTTCGGAATTTTCCCTAGCCTGACACATTTTGCACTCAAATCCTTCATCGCGGATAAGTGGAGATGGGCGGATAGATGCAGATGAGTTGTCATCAACCCAACTAAAGTATCCGCAACCATTATTTCCCTGTGATACCCATTCTACATTAGTTCTTATATTATAATGAATAGTATTTAGATTAGAAACTTTAAATATATACACATTAGCAACCTTTTTTTGATTAGGGCAGCACCAAAATTGTCGTCCAGGGTTGTTCAATGTCCGTGAAGTCTTCAACACACACTTCCCACCACCACATTGACAGTTTGGCACATTGACAAGAGTCATCGAACCTATATCAATAATGCACCGCACCATCGTTACTACATTTATTATTTTTATATGATTATTTTTACAGTCCAAATACACCAAGGAGTACCATCAGAAATATTAACCATTTACAATAATGAAAAGTAAACCTAAATCAAATAGCTCATTTTTTTATCAGCATGTGTAGTTTGTGTGTATATGAAAAATGAAAGAAATATGAAGCTGAAATAAAATAGTGAACAAAATAGTATTCCACATAGAGTGAATGAAATATACCATCAAAAGAAGGTGACAAAATCCTATCATGAAGCATAGACATAGGAAATAAAAAAGGGACAAAAGACAAGAAATAAGAAAAATCATTATGACTATAGAAAAATCATTTATACTATAATAAAAAAAAGAAACACTCTTTGTCAACAATTTCCAAAATCATTAGGACTATAAATGGATGGTTCTAATATTGCTTTTCCATTACAACAATTGAGCATTCATCATTTGGTACTTCTTGGTGTATTCCATTTAAGTTTTTTAGTTTCCGTGTTTATGTGCATGTTCTTTATGTGTTAGGCTTCTCTCCCTCACAAGGGATACGTCGATAGGTGATTGATTTGAAAGCATAATGATTTGATAGTCTTTTTTCAGGATAGGCGTAATCATCCCACCAACCTTAATTAGCAACATTAGTGTCCTATCATTGCACAAGTGCAAGACGGTAAGGGTCTATTCAAGGAGGGATGAAAAAAAGGTCATTTTAACCTTGCAAGGCAAGAGGAGAGACAATCCAAATAATTCTATGGTGACTATCCCAAACAACAGACAAATGATGGAATTGCTAACATGTTTTCTTTTCATGTTTCTAACAAGTTTGTTACGATGAGGCTAGTGTGGTCACAATTGAAATTGTGAGTTTCTCTTGGAATTGAATAGCATACTTTATCTATTGTGCAAAAAAACATATGTAGGATTATTATGGTCACAAAGTAATTGTCTTAGCATCAACATTTCACTTCTAATATAATATTATTAGGAATTTCTTACCATTGATTGTCAAACTGATGGAACTATGAGGCTATGCTTTGTTAATACTTTACCACTGTAGTGAATTTGGGTATTGTTTTCAAATATTTGAATGATTTTAATGGGAACTTTGAACCAGAGATATAAGTTTCCTAAAGAGTGATACTTCAACTTCCATGAAGGACTTAGAAAAAGGGAATTGAACTACAGTGGCTCCTTGTTTACCAATTTTCCATATAACATGAGGTATGTTGTTAGTTTTGTTAGAATTGTGAGAAGATTAAGGGGAATTGTGAGAAGATCATACTAAGGAATAGTGAGGAAGTCATCGAATAAGAGGAGAGAATGTGTTAAAAGACCAATTTAGTAATCCAGCTGGCTGATTAAACATACACTTAGCAATCAACGGTAACATCAAAGTTGGAAGAATATCTTTGGTACAGACATAATGTAGAACTCCAATGCTATACAGTAAACTAAGACATAACTAGATCAGAAAATTAGGGGTTCTAGAATTATTATATCTTAGACATTATGTGAATAATAGACCCATAATTACATTAACAGAGATAAAAGAATAAATCTCATCACTATTTCATAAGGAATAAAGCTAGAACTATATATAATTAACATATAAGACCAAATCAAAACATTTTATGTTATATTGTGAATGAAAACTTGTTCAAATTTGCAGAGAATCAAAATATGTTATATTGTGATGATATCAAGTTTTATGTAGGTGTTGTCTTATTTCCATATTATATGACCTCAAAAGACATCAATCAATGTTTACAAACTTGTATTAATCACAATGAATATTTGAGCCCTACAATCTTAGGATAATTCACAAAGATATGCTCATTATTTTATAATATCCCAGTCCCCTCATATTTCTATTTTAAAATTATCTATTTTTTATTCAAGTTTATACTACGATTAAGTATATATCCTTATATAATTAAGACCATGACTAAGTAAAGTTACATAGCATATCCCCACTCTTATATAAACACTTAGCATATATAGAGACAATGGAATATCAACATACATATTGCAAGTAATGTAATGAATAATAGGACTCTCTTCAAATATCTATAAGGAACTTTCCATGACTTTTTGATAGACTCAAATATAATAGACTCTTCATTAAATGTAAGGGTGACTTTTAATCTTCACTATTGATCTATATTATTCTTTAAGTACTACCCTTAACTAAATGTAAGAATACCTTTTGTCTTCACCATTGATCTCTATTTTGAGTATTCTTCACTAAGTTATATGATTTAGTTACTGGGTTGTGAGTTTGGAGATCATTATCTCTACAATGTAGAAGCCGAGAATAGGGGGTACGAGAGTGGAGAATCGGTGAAGAGAGAGATCAATGGGAATGAGATGATCAATGTAATACGTATGATGAATGAAAATAACAGTCTAGTTTTACATTTGATTCTTCTCTGTGATTGTTCAGTGTTTCCTGAATATTTCATTTTTATTATTTACAACTCATTTTGTTTGGTTTGCTCTTTCGGTTTGATAGTCTAACACCCATATTGTCATCACGATCGAGCATGTCTTTATTATGAATATGCTATGATGGAATTCAATAATAGAGAACAAATATTTATTTTAAATGTTTTATGTTGCGTTTGGATGTAACTCAAGTCTTAGTATCGAGTTTATTGAAGAAGTTTATCAACTTGTGGAAACCATTTCTGTGCGATAGAGAATGCAATTTAAATCTAGTCATTAATTGAGTCAAGAATAGCTTCCAATAATCATTGCACAATTATTACATTGGTTTGGAGTAATTTTATTTCATTTTAAATAAGTTATGGTAGTTTTATTTCGTTGGTTTGGAGTCTTATTCCTTTTGGTTTGGAGTAATTTTGAATCTAATCTTGATCTTGATGATCCAATCTTCATTTAATCATTCAAATAATTTAATAAAAATGCCATAACTTATTTAAAATGAAATAAAATTACTCCAAACCAAAAGGAATAAGGGTGGTGGTATTCAAAACACAATGAGAATTGGTAATTTCAGAGATCTAGGCACTCTAGCCTATCAACAACCTCAAATGTTTAAAAGATCTGACTTGTCAAGGCCTCCACAATACTACACATTAATGATGGATTAGGTTTCCTAGGCTTCAAAACACTTAGAATCAAGGAATTCTAAGACTCTATTTTAATTCCCATGCTTCCAATACACAAAGTTCTTTCAAACTGTTCCAAAGGCTTAATAGGCTGCCAATAACCCTGCAACAAACTTAGGATGGTAATAACTTTGTCTTCCCTCAAAACACTTGACAAGATGAAAAAATTTCTAGACACCCTCTTTAGAGTTCTATAACACACCAAAAGATTTTATAGGGTTACTTTGGACCAACACACCTAACCATGATTGAACCCTTGTTTTCAATGCATGAAAATGACAAATTTTCAAAGAAACTACTCTCCTCACATTCCCTTATCCCACCAAACCTTCAGCAGAGTTATAAAATGACTCAAAATGGTTAAATCCACAAGAAATTAGACTCACGAGCTCTGCAACACCAAAACCCCCAAATCTTGACTCCAAACCCTAGTTTGCTAGGGCTTCCCCAATCTCCTGTTACAACTCACTCCTACATAAAATTAGTAATCAAATCACCATTCATTAAACATGACAAAATGTTTTCAAACATAAAAACCCTTCCTTATTCAGACAGATCATCCACTGCTACACATTACATCCAATTTCATTGTATTTTCTCACTGTTCTTTAACTGTGATCACCTTTACTCCACACAACTCTGCATATGCATGGTTAATGATCTAATAATATAGGTTGGAATTAACATTCCATGGTTAGAATGGTTCTCATTATTAGATAGACCACTGGCGTAGCAACAGTTAGAATGGTTCTCATTATTAGGTTAGAATGGTTCTCATTATTCTAAGTTCCTACTGCAATAACAGTAAACTAAAATAAGAAATGCTATTAGTTAGACCATTGGCGTAACAAAAGTTTCAATATAAAATGAGACTCATTCGAAAATGGCATGAATTGAACAAAGAAACGTTGCAATTCCTTTAATGCATCAGAATAACCGAATTGAGACTTCAAGATGAATGAATTTTGCAGAAAATAGAGTATTTCTATTGCTTACGGTTTTATCCATTTTCAACTTATATAAATTCTAAACAACTAATTCAACCAACTTTTCATAAATCCTAAATCCACAGTTTATATATAGCATTCAATTCTTATTGGAAATTGATTCGACATACCTTAACCCTTTGGTTCAACTCTTCACCCTGTTAGCTTCTACCGGCTCCTTCGCGTGTGCTAAAATGAAATGCTCAAATGAAGTTTCAAATGAAATGCTCAAATGAAATGCGCCTGCAACCAATTTCTGGGCATTTCAACCTAGTTGATCAAATTAGGTTGGTGTTGACTAAAATGGATTGTGAGAGGGTACCTAAGACTGGTGTTATTGTTGTATTAATCCCTTTTCATTCACTGTTGCAAACATTCATTTACTTCAGTGGTTCCACACATTGATTACACCCAAACCAGGGCATCGACCATGAAGTGCAGTTAATGTCTTTCCCAATTCTGAGCATTGAACAAGTTAAATAACATTACCCTAATTTGTTTTTTCATCTAGCGGCATGGCATCTCCATGATGAAAGCACAAATTAGGGCCATAGCAAAGCTGACATAATGTACCCTAAACCTCCTTCACTTCTACCCTTCTCTAGCTTCTACCTCCTTCCCGCGCGCTAAAATGAAGCGCTGAAATGAAGTTTCAAACTTTTTTTTTTTTTTTTAATACATGCCCATGTTGGTTGCAATTTCGACTACCACAGTGTTGGTCAAAATTGCGACCAACATGGGCATGTATTAAAAAAAAACAAAAGTTTTCCTTCTATAATGCGACCAACCTAAACATTTTTATTTGATGGTCAAATTGTTTAGTCAAAATTTAAGGTCAAATGTACTAGTGAAGAGTCAAATTTTATTGCATTGTCCTTAGACGAGGTTACAATAGTAGACAATACTTCCTGGGTATGCATGCATGTTTATACTATACATAATTTTGTTCACCAACCTCATCTACTAACTATTTCTAAAATGAAGGATAATGTGACAGCGGAAAATTTATTTGAGCTAGTAAAGAGTTCTCTAATTGAATATGGAGGTATAAATGACATGATGATTTCCAAAAAGCTGGTGTATGTTGGAGCGGATGGAGCTTTAGTAATGCAAGGCCACAAGGGTGGTCTTTGCACAAAGATACAATCTTCTTTTGCACCCTACATTACTCCCATTCACTGCATGGCCCACATAATGAATCTAGCTTTTGGAGTTGTCAGGAAGCATGCTCCAGTACAAAAAATTGAAGTTTTAATCAAAGAGCTCTACCAATACTTTTGTCAAAGTGTGAAATGATTGAGGGAATTTCAACACTATGCCTAAGGACTAACCGATGGGAACAAGATTCTTAAGGATAATGATACCAGATGGATCTCTTTGGATGGAACAACACATCAAGTTTTTTTAGAATATCAATCGTTGCTTGGTCTAATGAACTCAAGTTGTGATGAAGCAGGGCAACCAAAATTTCTTGCACTGTTGCGAATGTTAAGTAATGTAGAGACACTCTTAACATTAGTAGGTCTTCTACCCATGCTTGAGGAAATGAGAAATTTAATGAAAAAGGCCCAGCAAAGAGCTATCTATGTATATTGTAGAATATGTTGTGCTACATAAATTGACATGCTTGACTCTCAATAATCTCTATCAATTATTTGATGATGTAAAATTTGCCAGTTGGCTGAAAATCAAAGATTTGGACAATCCTGATAAATTTTTAAAAATCGGTGCAAATGGGGATTTATGTGCAGAAGTTCATGGAGTTGAGATACCAATGCACTACTTTGCCAGGATTGAGTCCAAGGAACTAGGAAAGAACCCTAGGAAGCGAGTATCAAGTATTAAAAGGGAACACTTTACCAAGATCGTTGAGTTTGTAAAAAAATTTGTGAAGCACATTGCCTATGATCTTTCCACACAAATTAGAGCAAGATTCCCTCCAATCAAACTACTTTAATCCATGGCTATTGTGTTTCCTTGATATTAGAGTTTGAACAGTTTGAAAGACATTAAAACTAAGCTACTAACTTTGATAGATCATTTTTTGCAAAACCAAAGAGTTAAATGGAGTAACTCTAAATGGAATTTTACATGAATCTCGTTTGAGAGACCAATTAGGTCATTTTCATTGACAATGAGGGAACAATATAATATTATCCAAAACCCTCTCGAAGATGGATCAATATCAAGCTTTGGAAAAATCTAGTTGAGAGAGAAATGTTGATTGATTCAATATCAAAATATTTCAAGCTTGCTAATTTATGTCTGACCATCATATTGGGGTTGGTGGAGGATGAGAGAGTTTTCAGTGCTTTGGGATTCCTAAATTCAAAGCTAAGAAAAAAACTAGACAATAATCTAGAAAATTGTTTGAGGCCCTATACATCTAGGTATGAAGTCAATACTTTTCCTTACGAAAGGGTACTGAAATTGTGGAGGAAGAAATGTCAGATTAGAGGGTTGGGAAACATTTCAAACCAAAGTGGGAATTCTAGAGACAATGATGTCATTGACTCATGTACTGGTACTAGTATTGCTAGCAGTGAACATCAGTTAAGCGGAGGTATGCAGAGTGAAGAAAACATATCAAAGAGCCAAGGAAGCTATGAAGTTGATGGCGATGAATTCAAGGATCCCAATAATGATATGATGTGGTAGCTTGAACCGTTGTAGAAGTAGTAGGTCCTAGGTATTTATTAAACTTTTTCCTGAAGTCTATTGTCAGTTTTTGTATCTCATCATCAATCATGCATAATAGCATATTCCAATGTCAAAAACATGAATGTGGTTGATAATGTCATCAAGATTCAATTCCACAATTAATAATAGTTTTCATTTGCATTATTCAGCTCATATGGTATAATTCTTGTTGATTTTTCATTATTTTTTTGACAACATAGCAATTCATATGTTACAATTCTTAGAAATATTGATTCTCATTAATTTAATTACAAATATGATACAATGTAACAATTCATTCATTAATATTAGTAAGAACACAACTCTTTGATTCTATTTACAAAAGTTAATGACTCAATACCATTATACCCATTGGAAATTTGGCACATTGCCCAATTTCAATTTCATTACCCTAAGCCAATGACCTTGAATTCCCTTTTATAGAAACAAGGGAGCAACAAAAACTTCAAGTCAATTTGCCTAATGTGAAGTCTCAAAATCTAAATCAGTAAGACAACTACAAGTCTACAACATCTCTATAACTGTAGTTGTACATTTCTACATTTGACAGACCGATATAGTAAATTAGCATTGGCAATAACATCTGCAACATTGATCCTATTGAAAAAATAAAGTTCAAACTTGTTACTTTAAACTCAATTCTAGTATTTAGGATAATATCAAAGATATATACTAAAGATGTAGAGATGATTGAAATTGAAAGTACTTTCACATACTATGATTGATGAGATCAAGATGATTATGTCAGCTTCTTTAGTATGCTCCATTCTTTGTTGATTGGAAGGGAAAAATTTGTGATGTTATAGTAAATGACCTGCAACCTCGCCGGCCATCCATACTTGGAAGAGTGAGTTGAAAGCAATGTTCCTTCCAATACTGCATTCAAATTCAAATTTGTCAATGTTTTGATGTAGTTTGCATTGCCTTCATGAGTTCTGTCCTAAGGAAGCTTGCCTAAATCAGACATCATTGTGTCCTCCAACTTTAGTTTGTAAGCTTCTCTCCCAATGAAAATCATTGATGAGTAATTAGGACCAGGACTTGGCAAACCAAGAGTTATCAATTTGGTTGTTTTAGTTTCATCTTGGCGAGCTTTGGCCTGAATAAGGCAAGAGTTTCATCTACTTTTGTTAGTTTCTAACATTTTTGAATGATAGAGTTCACCTTTATTGTTGCACCAACGCGGTCCTAAATTCGCTTGCTTGCCAAATGCCTATCATTGGTTGTGTTGATTTCTTGCATATTCTACTTTGCAGTTTTTTGTCTCTGACAAAATTTTGTGTTCTTCTCAATGTGCTCTTTTAGCTTCCCAAAAACATCTATAAGACTTTCATTCAGTTCAAACCAATCACATAACCTATCAACAAACACCTTTATTTGCCCCCCGAAGAAATTTTTTATTTTCTTGACTGTATTATTTACATGGCCATTTAAGCTATTTTCATAATTTTTAATTATATTATTTTCCTTCTTTAGGTCTTCTCTCATTTATGAGAACTAGTGTTCACTATGTTGTTTTATTTTCTATGCTTTCTCTTCCCACTATTTTGTTTTTACCCTCTCATTCTCCAATTCTTTCTTTAAGTTATTGTTTTCCTGTCCCGCATTCTCCATGTTTTTGTATACACTTAATGAAGAGGCTTTTTCATCCTCAAGTTTTTTTTCACTCTGTTCCAATTTTTCCCTCAGAGTTTTTAGTTCTGCATCCATATGTTCTTGGTGTCCAATTGCTTCTTTAGAGGATGAATTTTTTATCCTTCTCTCTAATTCTTTGCACCTATTTTCTACTGCTTTCTCCTTTGCCTTTTAATTTTCTGGGTTTGCTTTTAACTTATCTATTGTGCCCTGAAGCTTTCCTTTCTCTCTCTCCAACTTGATCACTGAACTGTAGACCACTTGGTTGGTCATTTTTGACACATTTATCTTGTCCACATTTTAAATTTTAGATAAATCCATTCGGAGGGTGCTAACTTGAAATTGAGATGGATCTAACTGACTCTCTGGTGGGTTGTTATCTCTAGCTAGGGGCATAACAACCATGAATTCCACCATATCTTTATTTGGGTTATATGTGGGAAATAACCTGTTAGATATAGGTTCTACATCACGAGCTGTAGCAACTGCTTCCATCTTCAATGTCTTACTATTTTGTCTATTCTTATTTTTTGATTGTTCATAGTTAGTTACAAAATCATTGTAATGAAAATCAAGGTTTTCTGACACAATTAAATGTTTGAATGGTGAAATAACACTTGCACTAATGTACAAGATTCCACCCATGTTGCCCATGGTTCTCCTAATTCCACCATGAGGATTACCAACACCTTGACCCATTACAAGTGGAGTTTTTGGACTGTTCTAAGGGTTTTTTCCTGAAGGTTGGGCAATTTTTGGACTCACAATCACCATTGCAATTATTGTACTACTACTTGTCATGACCTTTTTCTTCTTTAAACTGCATTGATCTTTGGGACCCATTGATCTCATGTCCAGCTATAATGTCCTTTTTAGACCACTAGTTATAGTTGTACCCATGATATCTACAGCTGTGGGAGTGGCAATTGATTCAGATTGAATCTGAGTGCTTGATTCAGATTGAATATGAGTGCTTGGAATAGGTGGAACTATATTTGAAGCTAGAACAAATGAAATTGACTGAGTTGATGAATATGATGATTGAACTCCAAGCCCAAGGCCTAGTTTGTCACCATAGTTTGGTGGAGCTAGTGGGCCAGGTGTAGACCAAAGCCCTTGTCCACTAGGACCTAGACCACCAAAACTTGGGTAGCCCATTTTTTCTACAATATCTACCCCTTTGGTATATTTAACTTTTGTGGACACATCAACTCCTCTACTAATTGAATATACTTTATTGGATGTGGGATTCACACTGGATGTGGGATTCATAGAATCCTACTCATACTCATCATCAATATCATCGTCGTGATATGCTTCAGCTGGATGCTCCTTATTCCACAATTCATTAAATATTATATCCTCTTCCACATCATAAAGATCTGCAGAGGTCTTTGGCTTGCCGAGATTCTTCCTCATTTCCCAAAAATCAGAAATTTTGGTTTGAGTCCAATTATCATCCATACATTCATTCATTAGATCTTTTGGAATAGATTTTGTAGATGGTTGAGTAGCTTTCTGGTAGAAATTGTATGATGTCGTGGCCTGTACTTTTCCTTTCTATTTGTGCAATGCCATAATTTGTGATGACAATTCCTATATTGAAATATTATTTTCAGTAGCATATTTCTCCATCTCTTTTTTGACCTCATCCCAGGACTCCATGTTTTTAAATTTTTCTATCCATGGCATGTTTTCATGTTGACATTTTCTTGCAGAGTTCTCATTCTCTCTAAGCTTTGTTCCAATTATGTTGAGTGGATCATACTGCTAGTGACTGTCAACATCAAAGCAAAAAATTGAAAAAAAGGCTTGTGCCACGTTGAATCCTGTTCTCTCAAATGTGAACCAGGGTCCAAATGAGAAAGGCAAGGAAGGAAATATCATTTTCTTTTGCTAACGATTAAAGAGTACATATGTGTTCTCCATATGTCATACATATTCCAATACAAATACCCTCTCTATTACATGTATTGGAAGTTTGTAGGGTTCTACAACTGAACTGTAAAACTGATCTGATTTATGAAAACCAGATTACAATACTTGGTGTGATACCTGCAGTATTGTAGAATTCAACACGAAAATTAAGAACAACAAGATTGCAAACCAAAAACTATCTCCATTCTATTCAAAATTGGAGTTTATACAAGTCGGATGGATCCCAAGGGTCACAAAAATCCCTTGGAATTGAAATGAAGAGTCATCATAATGTTTATTACAATTAAACTATTAAAACTATCAAAATTTATCAAAAAACTAAATATAAAATTTAGGTCCACTTGGAGAAGGCATAACTTTCTCATCCTAGCTCCGAATTACAAACCGTTTGATGCGTTGGAAAGGTATTCAAATAATCTTGAATGAAATTTTGGAAACATCGATGTTACATCATGTTTTCGGGTAGCATATTTGCCCAGAAATTCACTGAAGACCCTCAAAATTGCAATTTACTAAAACATGAAATTTTTGGAAAAATTAGATTTCAGTATTTTCCCACTTTAATCCTGATCATTCCTCCCCCCTTAAGAGGCAATGGGCCCCATTGCACTAAGCTGCTGCAACAGATGAGGAAATTGTTCTTCAATTTGTTCCTTAGTAAACCACTTGCCTTGATGAGAATGCTGACCAGCTCGAACCACCCGATACAAAGGAATGTTCAGATTTCTCAAAGTCTTTAAAATGGCTTCAGTAACATGGTCACACTGGACTGGAGCAGTAGTAGAGGGATTTAACTCTGCAGCTTGAATGTGTTCAGTAGCTTGGGAGATATCCAATAAAGGAGGAAAATAGGGTCTCAACAATTCCACATTGAAAACTGGATGCAGTCCCAAAAAGGGTGGCAAATTAAGTTCAAAAGCATTCTCACCAACTTGTTTCACAATAGTGTATGGTCCATAATGAAGAGGACGAAGCTTCCTATTTGGCCCATGCAGATGCTCTTTTTGAAGATGTAACCATACCTTGTCACCAACCTGAAACTGATGAGGAGTTCTATGTTTATCATGTCTTTCCTTATACTTCTGATTACTCTGCTCCAATATCTCATGAACTTGTTGTTGTAGGTGTCTAATGTTATCAATGAATTTTTCTTCTTTATCTACCTCCTTGTCACCATTCAATGGACTACTAGAGTGTAGAGATGGTATTGCTACATCCATAGGTGCCAATGGCTGGTACCCAAGAGAAACCTCAAATGGACTGTGCCCTGTCGTACTATGGAGTGCATGGTTGTAGCTGTGTTGCACATAGGGTAAGCTTTCATCCCATGTGCGAGGATGTTTTGAATGATACATCTGTAAAATATGAATAATCATTCGATTCACCACTTCTGTTTGCCCATCTGTTTGGGGATGGAATGCTGTGGACTTTGTCAATTTCGTGTCCATTTTAGCCCATAGTGTAGACCAAAATTTGCTGATGAACCTGCTATCCCTATCAGAAATAATGGTTTTTGGCAAACCAAAATTAACCCACACATGTTCAAAAAATAGCTTGGCAGTATCTTCTGCAGAAATCATCTTTTTACATGCCACCATGATAGCCATTTTAGAAAACCTATCTACCACAACATATACACAATCATGCCCCCGCCTGGTAGTTGGAAGCCCAGACATAAAATCCATTGAAATAGACTGCCATGGCTTATCAGGAATAGGTAATGGTAAGTATAGACCCAACTTATAGTTTGCTGGCTTTGCAATTGCACAGGCTGCACAAGCTTGTATATGTGAAATGATATCCTGCTTCATTTTTGGCCAATAGAAATACTTTTGAAGGATAGCAGTAGTCTTACCAATACCAAAATGTCCTGCAACATGACTATAGTGAGCTTCCCATATCATTTTCTTCCGTTCTTCGGTGGGTACACATATGTGACCATTATGGCAAAGAAACCCATCCTGCAAGTGAAAATCAGAGACAGATTTTCCTTCTACCAAATTACTATAGATGTTAGCAAAATCAGGGTCAGTACTATATAGTTGTTCCCAAGTGGATGATTGATGACCACATGAATCCAACACTATTGTCAAACCTGCAATTGGAGGCCTACTCAAACAATCTGCCACTTTGTTACTGCTTCCTTTTTTATGATGAATGTTGAGGTGAAATTGTTGTAAATAGGCTGACCACCGTTGATTTCTATCATTCTGCAGCTTCCCTTGTGTTTGCAAGAATTGGAGTGGTTTATGGTCTGTATGTATAACAGTTTCCTTTCCTAGTATATAGTGTTTCCATTGTTTGCAAGCCTGAACAATGGCATACAAATCCTTATCATAGGTGGGATACCTACGTACTGTATCAGAAAAAGTTTCATTGTGATAGGCAACAGGATGCCCATGTTGTGTGAGTACCGCACCAAGAGCATAATCTGATGCATCTGTTTCTATCTCAAATGCTTGGTGTAGATCTGGAAGGACCAATACTAGTGCTGAACATAGTCTTTTCTTTAACTCGTCAAATGCTTGTTGCTTTGCCTCTGTCCACTGAAATTTTGCTTGTGCTCCACCCCTTAGTGATTGATTAAGAGGCCATGATATGTGTGAGAAACCAAACACAAATCTGTGATAGAAGTTGGCTAAGCCCAAGAAGCTGTGAAGCTCTGTGAAATTTTTAGGGGATGGCCAATCTTGGATTATTTGAATCTTTGCTGAATCAACATGAACACCCTCAGTGTCAATGATATACCCTAAGTATTGAATACTCTGCATACCAAAAGAACACTTCTCAATGTTGGCATAAAGTTTGTGTTTTTGCAGAGTTGAAAGAACTTGTTCAACATGCTGCAAATGCTCAGACCAAGTCCTGCTAAAGATGAGTATGTCATCCAAATAAACCACTACAAAAGAATCAATGAATGGTCTAAGCACATCATTCATCAATCTCATAAATGTGGCTGGGGCATTTGTTAGGCCAAAAGGCATGACCAACCATTCAAACAAACCTTCCTTAGATTTAAATGCAGTCTTCCACACATCTGTTGGATCAATTGGTACTTGGTAGTATCCAGACTTCAAGTCAACTTTTGTAAAGAATTTAGCCCCCCTAAGTTGGTCCAACAAATCATCAATTCGAGGGATTTGATATCTATTTTTAACAGAGATTTTGTTTAATGCTCTATAATCAATACAAAGCCTCCATGTCCCATCTTTCTTTTTAGCAAGGACAATTGGACTTCCACAAGGTGAAGCACTTGGATGAATGTGTCCTTTCTAAATCAACTCCTGAATTTGTCTCTTAATCTCATCATTTTCCAAAACTGACCTCCTATATATTGGCTCATGTGGTAGCGGTGTGCCTGGGATTAAATCAATAGAGTGCTTGACTTGGCAGTGTGTTGGTACTCCCACTGGTGGTGTAAACACACTGTGATATTCTTTCAAAATTTTATCCATCTGATTTTGTTGATTCTCTGTTACCTTAGTATGTGTATTAAGAACAACTGACTTTGTTTGTTCAGGGTGAATCATGAGTACAACAAAAGCTCTAGTTTGAGCAATCAAGTGTTTACATTGTTTAGCACTAATTAAAGAAGCAGTTTGTGTTGGACATACCTCTGGTATTCGATACCTCTTCCCACCAAGCTTGATTGTAACACTACGTGGCCTCGACTCATACACCCCATGCCTCTGATACACGTATGGCTGCCCCAGCAAGACATCGCATACATCCAATGGTGCTACATCACATATCACTTCATCCTTGAAAGGCTTGATTGAATATGGCAAACGACATTGTTGATTTATTTGAATATCTTATCCCTCATTTACCCATCCCATAGAGTATGGTTGTGGGTGTCTTGTCACTTTCAGATTTAATCTTTTGACTGTCTCCCTAGAGATCAAATTCTTTTGACTCCCACTGTCAACAATAAAATGCAGAGGCTTTCCATCAACCCACATCTGTGAATGAAAAAGTCTCTCTTCATCTTCACGGGGCAATACTTTAGCAGTTCCAACTACGACATATGGGTTTGCTTCTATGATGGAATCATTCTCCTCTTTCTCAGAATTATCTATTGGTGACGATTCAGGTTCAGCTTCCTCTCCTCGTATTTCTGTCATCAAATTTTTAATACTTCGACAATCCTTTGTATTATGGGTTGGGGACTTATGCATCTCACACCACATGCCTATGTCTGTCTTTTTAGTAGACCACCATGTGTTCTTGGGTGAATTTGAATGAAGTTCCTTGGTCACCTATTTTCCTGCAAATTTATTGCCACCTTCAACCCTTGGCTTGTTGTTTGCAAAGTAGTCCCTCTTCCCTTTTTGCTTGGATTTTTCTTCAATTTTTGTAGCATATTTATAGGCAGTTGCCAATGTCTCAATATTTAAAAATTCCATCTCTGTTTGAATATACCTGTGAAGTCCACTCTGATATTTCAAAATTTGATGCTTCTCTGAATCATTAATATCGAGTTTTGCTGAAAGTGAATGGAATGTATTGGTGTAATCTTGCATAGACTGATCCCTCTTTTGTTGAAGAAGTTGCCATTCTATGTATTTTTGTTCATATACATCCTCCGGGAGGTAAGCTTCTTTTATGTATTCCACAAATTCTCCCCATGTGGGCTTCTTATCAAGAGATATTATAAAACCATCTTCATCAACTGATTCTTGTTCTTTATTTGCTACTCTGGTTTCCCATGCTAATTTCACATGGGTTTCAGCTTTGAGGAGAGCAAATGCTATCTTTTTAGCATCTGAGAAATTATTTATAGAAAAGTACCTATCCAACTTTGATAACCAGTTATCAATAGCTTCAGAATCGACCTTTCCTTCAAAATTCGGGATGTCAAAATTGACCTGCACTTTGAAAGGGGTATTTCCATGAAATGATGTTTCAGATTTAGAGGGTTTTTGCTTCTGTAGGAGGCGTGAAAATTGACTCATCATCTCCTCTCATTGCTTATTTAAAGCTTCCTCGACCAACTTCTTAACAGCATCATCTGACATCTTTGATCGTGTGCATCTCAAAGGTGGGTATTTTGACAAATCTTGTGTATCCAATCCTAATATTTTGTAGGAAGACCTTGTGTAAATTAGCATAAAGGAGCGTTTCCACTTTGATACCACTAATCTGATTTATGAAAACCAGATTACAATACTTGGTGTGATACCTGCAGTATTGTAGAATTCAACACGAAAATTGAGAACAACAAGATTGCAAACCAAAAACTATCTCCATTCTATTCAAAATTGGAGTTTATACAAGTCGGATGGATCCCAAGGGTCACACAAATCCCTTGGAATTGAAATGAAGAGTCATCATAATGTTTATTACAATTAAACTATTAAAACTATCAAAATTTATCAAAAAAACTAAATATAAAATTTAGGTCCACTTGGAGAAGGCATAACTTTCTCATCCTAGCTCCGAATTACAAACCGTTTGATGCATTGGAAAGGTATTCAAATAATCTTGAACGAAATTTTGGAAACATCGATGTCCCATCCTGTTTTCAGGCAGCATATTTGCCCAGAAATGCACCGAAGACCCTCAAAATTGCAATTTACTAAAACATATGAAATTTTTGGAAAAATTAGATTTCAATATTTTCCCACTTTAATCCTGATCAAAAACCTTAACACAGTAACACAGTGTACTCTTCCATTAAGTACCTATCAGCCAATTGTATTTTACTTCCAAGTTGAATGCAATCTCTACAAGTAACATGCAATCTAGGCATTGGAGTGCCTGTAATTTTATATTACATTGGTGGCAAAAAGAAGTCTACAAAATTATTTTAGTTCCTTCTATTATCAATCATCCTTATTTGAGGTGTCCACTCATATATTAGATTTTGGCCATGACTGCAAAGCTTGTTTGTCTGAAATATTGCACGATGCTTTGCTAAGAGAAGATAGAACAAGTAGGTTGTGAATCTAAATGTCTTATTTGAACCTCTTTTAATCACTAGTAATTGTTCTTGCATGCAACAAACAATGTGCTCAATAAAACAATATTTTACTAGTTCTTTTTTAAAATGAATATGAAAAAGCTTTTCAAGAATGCTAGCACCCACTTGTTTGTTACTATCCAATCCCAAACAAAATGCTAGCAAGGAAATACTATCCTGTGCCCATGGCACAAAAATATCATAATCATAAGGAGGCATATGATCTGGACTTAGACTAGAACCGCTTACTATTCCTTTGATATAAGAATCTCTCTATGTTGCATCTATTTTTTCATAATCCTCTGCCAACTTTCTTAGATCAATGTGCACATTTGAATTTTGTTGTTCAAACCCTAGGTTCAACAGACTAGAAAATTCACTCTCAGTTATGGAAAAAATTTCCTCCTGAGTATTTTTATTTACAATTGCTTTTCTATTTTCATCAAAATTTTTAGCGCAGACCATGACAATTTCTGGGCAAGGGAATACTTGAGGTAACGCCATGCGTGCCGACCCAGCAACCCATGCTGCAATTTTATTTGTCATTTCATTTATCATGTTGTTAAATGAATAAAATTTTAAACCCTTATTTGGATCGTTCCACTTGTTTTCAAGTGCAAATCTAATTTCCATTATTCCCTTATTTCCATGAATAACAGGATCATAAATATCATGGAATAAATCAGTGAAACCTGGTGTTTTAATAAAATTGTGGAATTCTATTATTTGACTTGGCTTTTTACTCATAGTCTTATTCTTGATATTTGTTTTTCCCATCATGGTAAGTTGGTAACCGGTATCACTATTTACTCATAGGAAAATTCAAATATTTATACATAGCTACAAGCCTACAATTTACAGGGGTGATTCAAAATTAAACCCTAACAGGCTAATTTTTTTTATAATATAAATAGTAAAGTTGTAAATCAAGAGATTTAAAAAATTTAAAATGCGGGACGTAGGTGTTCATGACTTTAGTAGTTACCTATTACCCTTAGTTTCAATTTTTACAGACTATGAATGGGAAGAGAGTTGAGAGACTTTGTTGCTTTCCTCAGACCTCAATCCTTAACCTAGAAATTTAGAATCCGTAACCCCTTTCTAAATTTGCAGAATACTTATACTTATAAATGAAAAATTAGATTGGAAACTTAAAGCACAAAAATTGTACAATCTATAGTCGTCACACTTGTCATTGATCGTGTGAGTGGACACACATCATGAATCCGGAATAAGTTTACAAAAATGGGTTTTCTTTTCCCTTTCGGCCTGAAATATAGCTTCGGTCATTGATCTACAATCATTCAACATTCATAATGTCATTTTTAGTCACTATCTGGTGTGGTGGTCCCGTGGGTCCCATTAACTCACCTAGTCACCTGATGATTGACTCACCTCATGAGTCAGACATGTCACGTCATCATCAAATGACATTGTTGGTAGACCATGCGAGACTACAAGTGGAACATGTTTAGTGACACATGTCATGATTCTAGAACAAGTTTGAAAAGATGGGGTTGCTTTTCCCTTTCAGCCTGAAATATAACTTCGGTTGTTGATCTACAATCATCCAATGGTCATAATTTCATTGTTAGTCACTATTTGGTGAGTGGTGTGGTGGCCCCATGGGTCCCATTAAATCACCTAGTCACTTGATGACTGACTCACCTCACGAGTCAGACGTTTCACATCATCATCAAATGACATTGTTGGTAGACCATGTGAGACTGCGAGTGGAACGTGTTTAGTGACACGTGTCATGATTCCAGAATGGGTTTGAAAAGATGGGTTTGCTCTTCCCTTTCATCCTAAAGTCCATTGTGCATCGTCGATCTATGCTCATCCAATGGTAGTTATTTACAACGGACATTTTTAAATGTTATACTATTATTTTTTCCTTTATAGATATTGATTAATAATGGATAATAATATTTAAAGTTATTTAATTGAATAGTAACAATTTTAACCAATCAAATTCAAAATGCACTATTTTTTTAATAATATTACATTCTAATAAATTTCAGAGGTTGGAGTTAAGGTTACTTAAGTTAGTGTTTAGAGATTACGAGATTTCTGTGGTCACTGACTCGCTAGGTCTCCCAAACATGAGTTAAAGTAATATTTTTTATTGATTATATAGTATACTTAAAGTTAAAATGATATTTTTTTATTGATTAGTGACACATGTCATGATTTTTTTATTGATTATGTAAAACTTTCATATTAAATGTACGAGTGTGTGAAATTGAAAAAATTGTCAAGATAGGTAACATTACCCAAACTTAATGTCAGTGATAAGGCATTTCTTTTACTGACTACAACTGTCTACATTATACAACTATGATGCATTTTAAATATTCAGATTTAAAAATGGAAATACCATTGGCATCATTTGAAAGTTTCCTTATTTCTACTGAAACATATTTACAAGTTACATCATACATGTCTAATACATAGATAAAGAAACTAATTAAAATATTGTAATCACAATGACAAAGAAGTCTAAGAACCATTTTTTGTACCCATAAAACAAAAATTGAAATCAGCTAAAGCTTGAAAAATCTTCATTGTTTTTTTCATAACATTATAATTACATTGTCCACTTCTAGTACAAAGAGAAACCTACTATAAACAAAAAACCCAAAAATGTGGTATGGTTTTATAAAAAAAAAAACCACTAGTAGTCCACTACTGATTTTGCCCTTTGGCTCCATCTAAGTAGAATTATGTAGAGAGGATTAACTACGAGAATTCATCAAGCCACCCATATTGCCCCACCTAAGCCTCCACTTCGTCAAGCATAAACCACTTTCATAGAAAATCCCTAGCAATCAGGGCCCATTTCCTATGGTGCTTATATTGCCCAACATTCAAGCCCAAAAGAAAAGGTTGCATGGCCACATTCTAGACTGGGAGGAGAAGCTTGGGTATTTCACTTGCCCAAGGGATCCCCACCCCTATTTTTGTGAACATGATAACATGAACGTTGTCCCCCAAGTATTATTCTTTAAAAACCTCCTCAGTAGCATTAACATGTCCACCTTCTCTCCTCCGAGGTCGAGAAGAGATGCCAAAAAATGGGATGTAATGTCCGTGTTGACCTAGTGCCTATCTTCATTGTGTAGAAACTCTCAGCCTAGCACCATTTTAACAACCTCTATTATGAAAGGCCCACCCTCCTTACAAATTGATCGTAAGGTTTCATCTGAAAAGAAACCCAGAAAGGCCTTCTAGGCCTCCTGAGATGTGCATCTAAGCCTAATTGGAGTGTCCATCTAAAACTTCAAAAACCTTAAAAACAAATCATTTGCAGAGTGCAACTGTAGACTAATAACCTAAACAAACAATTTATCTAGCAAAGATGTATCGATGAATAATGAAGCTAGATCGTCTATAAATAGCCCTTGAATCCTTGATCATTACTTAGCAATAAATTATTCTATCTTTAATGGTATTAAATCCATTGTCCTTAATATGCCTCTAAATCTTTCATGTAAATCTTTCCCCTAAATGCATGCATGTGAGAAATTAAAATTTTGTCCTTAATCTTTCATATTTGGCAGTAAATCTTTCCCATAAATGCAAAAATGTTAGATATCAGTTATATCATCTGTACAAATTTGGAAGTGGTGTGTGACAAGTTAAAGAATATCACTTGTCACTGACAAGGCATTTATTTCTTATCGAGTTAAGAGGTTACAAGTTGCACTATAGGACCGTGATTATCAATACCAACATTTGTACACTGTAGTCTTTAGACAAGTTGACAACCCTAATTTGATACATGTCAACATTCTGGTGACTTCTTTGACAACTCTATTTCCTTCAAGAAATAGGGGCCAAAATTAAACTTCAGCCATTGATCTTGGATCATCAGACGGTCTCAAATAATACATTTAACATTATAAAATAATGTATGTATGTTAGGTATGTTAGGTTAGGTTAAGTGTCCATGTTATGTCCCATCTTTTGAAAATTGCCAATAAAATATTTTTTTTCCCATAATTAACGAACGATTAGCCAATAAAATAAATAAATTTTCAAATAGCACATAAAATTCGCCAATACAATTATTTTTTTCCCTTAAAAAAAATCCTTCACCTCATATATTATAATTTTTTACTTCAAAAGAAAATTATTCACCTCATATAATATATATTTTCCCCACATGACTGAAGAATTCGCCAGCAATTTATGAAAATTTCATTCTTCAGGGAAAAAATTGCCAATACAAGCTATGAGAAATCGTGGATTTGAAAAAAAAAATCATCTGCATTAAAACAAATCACCCCCTAAAATAATGTACAATTCACCAGGATTTTACACTTTTTCCTAAAAGGGGGTTTCTTAAAGTTATCCCTGGTGAAATGGTTTATAGAGTATCATCGATTTTTTAAGGATCTATTTTGATTCCTTCCTAAAAATATGGTGTCTAAGAACAATATCCCTAGTTATCATAAGGAGGCTGTATTTATGTTTTAACAAAAAAATATGTTCCTCTCATCATTATAGTAATTTATATTTAAAATCTATAATATCTCGTCATGAACCATGATATTTTCCATATATACATCAACACATAGTGTTGAGGTTTATAGATCAATAGGATTGCTAATTGAAATGTGGCTAGGGAATCACATAGTCCATTTAAGGTGAAACCTTGTAGATATACATTCCTCAAGGAAAAGTGAAAGTGGTCTTGTCCTAATGCCCTAGAGACACCTAGATCTAGTTATAGACATTAAAGCATTCTAGAAAGAAAAAATAACTATTAGGTCAGCTAGGTTCTCCAACACCTATTCTATGAATGAGAGAGGCAAAAAATACTTTTTAATTTCTTTGTTAAGCTCACCATAATCTATACATAAACACCATCTCATTTTTGTTTTCTTGTGTTTGTCATTGATGTCAAAATGGTAAGGTATGGTTGTTAGGACATTGTGATAGGAATGGGAACACTGAGAGGGGGGAGGGGGGTGAATACATGTTCACTATATCTATATAATTTCTTAACTCTTGAATCTTAATTTGATTGCTTAATTAATGATATGAACATCAATGTAAACAAGATAAATAATCACAACACATAACACCAATATGGTTATGGGGAAACCCAAATATGTAAAAACCTTGGTGGGAATTGACACCCACTAAGAACTACACTAGTGTTTTATGATCCATGTTAGAAGATCTGCAACTCTGTTAGGAGTTGTTCTTCACAATGCTTTTAGTACAGTGACCTGGTCAAGGGTCAGACCCTATTAGGAGTCTTTTACAATAACCCTGTTAGGGGTGGGGACACACTATCCTAGAGCTCACTGCTCAAGTGGTGAAGGCTACAACCTTCTGTTCTCAGATACACACTATATCTGTTGGATGAACTGGTGCTGTGACACTGCTTGTCTGATCAGTTCCTTTTGTGCATTGATGCTTTAACCCCTTGTAAAGCTCTAAATTATTCTATCTTCACTTTGCATGTCTTTGCTCTGCTTATTTTATCTCTATATCCACATCCATGCTTTATTACAAAGGCACATCTTATATTTATATGCGCTAACAAAACAATTAACTAGGTTGGCCTATAATCGATTACATACAATGCTTCCAAGTGAACTGGCTTAAGCATGTTTACAAGTAAAGATGTTTACATGTCTACAACCTAATTACAATAGGTGCATAGCCTTTACAAAATAGTATTATAACCGCTAATCAAAATACTAACAGTCGGCTGCATACTCTGTTCTATTCTAGCATTCACTGACTATGCTACTTCAACTGACTATATCTTTGACATACTGTATCATATGATCATACTTTCTTAGAATTATCATGAATACACACTTACCAGCTTAACTTCAAGGGCACATACCATAACTTGGTCATACACATGTGCGTTGATGCTCTGATCTTCTAATTCTCTGCTAACTATCCATTCTTCTATACTTAGCCATATTCTGACCTTCTGATAATGTGCACTGACTCCAAAACTCTATATGACTTTTTTTCCATAATGACAACACTATATCTAGTCATATACAATAGTATAGTCAACTTGCCAACAATCTCCCCCTTTGTCATTAATGGCAACAAAGGAATATGGCGAAGTTACTAACTATACCCTTATACAAAAATTCTTTAATATATACTTTAACTTATATCTCCCTTATACTATGTACTATACTTCTTCTTTACATTATATATAATACTCCATATTCTACATACAATACTCCCCCTCTGACATTAATGACAAAAGTTCTCAAAAAGGTGTATCTACAAGTACTTACAATGTTAGGACATCTAGATATGCTATATGCAAATTTTGGATCTCTTGTTTCCAAAATGCTATCAGTGCATTGATAGTCTGTAGATGGGTGCATAAGGCATATGTTAGCTTCTCCATCTTTTCCAAGTTTGTACTCAAACCTTGATCATATTGCACCATAGTGGCATCAATCTCCTTGATGTTTTGATTAAGTAAATCTAGAGAGGGCACAAGAGCATTCCCGAGCTATGTTTGCCTTGCCCTTATCTTAGACATCTCTTTCTCAACCTTTTCTATTTTGTCTATCTGCCCCTGGTACACATTGTTACACATGTTCACATCAGTGGAGGGATCTTCCACTGATTTCCTTATTTTGTCTATCATTGCTTCTGCTTCCTGAATTTTCTTGTAGTGATCAGTAGTCATCTTATACTAGTTCATACAATCAACTATGATCTTCCTTCCCTTAGCTGCAAACTCCTTCAAGGATGCTTGACCTATTTTCAATGAACTGAGATCAAGTGCAAAGTTTCCAACTAGTTCACTCAATCTCTTCTTCATATATTTCTCTTCTACAACTTGGGATGTAGATTCTTCCAAGCTAGAAAAGTTTGTCTTGAAGTTTGTAAGAATGGTGCTAACATTAATAACTAAATGAACCTTAAAAAATTTCTTGTCTAAAGGTAGCGAGCTATTCAGAAGGTTGATTGATTCAACAAATAGAGGGTTCCTCATCACTTGTTGCTCTTTTTCTTTCTCCATAGCAAGGACACTGATCTTAATCAGGTCTTCTTCTCCCCAAGAGTCCAAGCTTGTGGTGTTTGGTGTCAAACTTGACAACAATGATGTTGAGGGCATGAGAGTGATAGGAGTGTTGTCCATCACTTTTGTCTTTATCTTTATTTCAATAGATGGCTCATCTATTGGTTCACTATCTTTTCCTTTCTCCTCTTCTACCTTTTCTTTTTCTGTCTCCTTTTCTTCTTCTTCACCTGTTAGATCTTCTATTAACACTTCTTCTTGTATCTTAGGTGAATTATCACCACATAGAATTTAAACCTCTTGTGTGCTCACAAAGGCTTCCTAAAATTTATCCAAGTCTTTATCCATGGCCGTTGTAATACCCCAAAAGTGGGCTATAGGTTCATTAACCTCTTACATCCTCAAATCGAATGAAATCGACATCAAAGTCCTAACCTAAGGCACATCTACACACCAATTTATCAAAGACCTAATTGATTATCCTAATTCTGCATCGAGGGATATTCCTATTTTATCCTAATTATTTTTTATTAAATATTATTTGGCGATAAATGTCATTATTTATCCTAAAGTTGATTAATTGAATATGATGAATATTTAATTAATTAATTTAGTTCTGCCACTTAACTATTTAATTAGATTTAATTATATTTATTCCTAAATTATATTATTTTATTTGACAATAAATAAAAAATCCTAAAAATAATTGATTAAATTCTTATTTAATTAATTAAAGCCAATTGTCAATATTTAATGATATAGTTTTTGAATATCAGTTTGATTTCATAATTGATTAACCCATAAATCAATTGTTTTAATTCACAAATCAATTAAGTTGAAGATAAATCACTTTATTTATTTAATTAATTCATAATTATTATGCACATTCAAAGAGCAGTTAAACTTTAAATCAGAAAATCAATTCAAGTTGTTATCTTTTGGAAACTCAACATCTATTTTGAGTTGAAAGTCGATCTAAACTTCTGATTTGAGTTAAAAAGTTGTTTTTGCATGATTTTGTGTGTTGATCTATTTCTAATTTCTTGTTGACTCGAAAATCAACCTGAGTTCATCAAGAGTGATTTATGGCTTTTCTCAATCCATCCTCAAGCCCCAGATTTCTATAAAAATAAGGTTCAGCTCTTCATAATTTACCACTCTCGAATTTGCACAATTACTCTGGTGAATTTGTAGTTGAAGGATTGAGCACTTGCGACAGGCGATTTGTGAGATTTTTAATTGTTGGTCATAAGCATTCATAGTTTTTCATAGCATCTCATAGCATATCATTCCTACAATAATTTGCATATCATTTCAATCCATTCTAGATTAGTTTCATAGAGTTTTTCATCTTATTGCATTCAAAATCCAAAAAAAGATAGATTAACAGTTTTTCATCTTTTGCATTTCAAATCCTTCGTTTAGGTGTTGCATTGTCATGAATTCGGTCTAATCTAAGAATACCATACTCGCACCTACTAGAAGGCAGTAAATCACCTAGTTAGCTTAGTTTCATATATCTACATATTTTGATTTTGCTAACCTCTAATGTTTTATTGAAGTGTTGTGTCCACAACGAGGTACAATTTTCATACACACATTTCTAGCACCCACTATGGGGCCGTGAAATGGGTTTCCATTTCTATTCTAACAATTTCATTCAATTTTCTATCATTTTTTGCCATTTCTATGATTTTTAGATTCTGTCCGTACATTTTTCGTATGACTTTTGTCAAAAAGTCATGCCAGAACCCCTTGACTGTCATACAACAATTGAGATTTTCAAGGCTCATATCAGAACTTACACATTGTCATTTGAGAGCTACTCTGTCATGTGGGAAGACACCCACTATCGTACAAGTTTCCAGATTGTTGTACGAGAGGTAACTTACTGTCATACGAGTTTTCCATCAGAATTCAATTGTCATTTCAGATTTTTAGGTAGTTTTCCAGATTTGATTTTTGGATTTGAAATAACAACTAACCCTAACAACTAAGATCTTCCATTTTTGATTGGTATTTGTTGATTCTAATTGGAAAAGTGCAAGAAAAATTATTATAACAGGTAAAATCTACTAAGCACATTGTGAGGAATTCAGGTATTCTACTATGGTCTGATAACATTTCAATTTGGATTTAAAACAAACTCTCACGTGTCAAGCTTGTGTGCCTTTCCAACTTTCATAATTCACACTTCAGTTTTGGGCTATAAAAATGAACATAGATTTGCTTTTTGCATATCTGTTACACATAGTAAATGGGCCCTATGAACACTATTTATGGATGATCTTGAGAGAGTGGGCTTCATTCACTTGTTCACGCATGTGAAGCTATTCTTGACGAAGGATCCCCTTGTAGGTAGTGAGGATACTGAGATTATCTTGTGTTCTACTTGGTTTGGTCCTTAGCTTTTGATCGATAGACATAGTTATTGACATCACAAATATTTGTGAGATAATTTCAGTCTTAGCGTGTTGGATTAATCTATTTGCTGTGTTTGGGTAAAAGTGAAAAGGCTAGAGGATTATGCTCTACTCCCTTTTTGGGTAGTATTAGAAACTCAGATCCTTAGATTTGGACCAAGTCCCCATGTGGTATCTTTTTTGAGTCACCTTTACAGAGGGTTAACCGTAGTGGACATTCCCTTTATTGGGTCAACCACGTGGATGGAACCTCAAGCGGTAATAGCCATTTTCGTCATGGTAGCAACATCCGCTATATAAATGTCCTTGTGGAGGAAATATTCATAGTTGTGGTCTCTTGTTGGGCTGTCAGATCTCCCTAGAAGCTCTTGATTGATTAAATTCTTGGAATGTGTCAAAACCCTGGTGTGCTTGGATTGGAGTTTGCCCTCTTGAGATCATAAAATTTGTAGAGTCAGACCATTACTACAAACCCTAGTGAGGCCAAATTTTTCATTTTCTAGGACTATGTGCATTATTGAATTTTTTTTTGGAACATACACAACTAGCATTCCTAGGGATTAGCACATTAAGTCACTTGATTGTTCATGTGCAGGGTTTCTTTGTCCCCTGTTCATTATTTTTAGACGTACTTGAAATCACTTGCTTGCTATTCTACGTGCTTATTTACTTAGTTGGTTATTGAAAATGAACAATCCCAAAACAAACTTCAAATCTAGATACAAAACCTTGCAAAACACACTGATTCTGAAAACTGAGAAATTGCAAATCTGATGCAAAATTCCTTTTTGGAGTCAAAAGTCATCCCACAAGACTAGAAAATCATATGAGTTTTGACCCTTTGTTGTATCAAAACTCCTAGATTGTCGTATGAGATCTTTGATATTGTGTTACGAGTTTTGTCAGAATCATAAGTAAAAAGTCAAAATCTGCTATCAACTATCATGCAAGCTTTGCAATTGTCGTACGAGTCTTGTCAATTATTGTGCCAGAGCTTACCAATTGTCGTATGAGCCTGTAGAAAGTCATATGAGAATTTTGAAAATTTGCCAGAAACTTGCCAAAATTGCCAGACATCCAGTTTTTACAGCCTACTTCCAGATTCTGTCAAGCAAATCATTGTGTCAAGAATAGAGCAGAAACTAGAAAGAATTCAATCATTTTCCTAAAGTGTTCTCTTGAGTCTAATCTAGCCTTCTGATCTATCGATTTGAGTCTTTTTCATCTTGTGTCAAAACCTTGTCAAAATTATCTTCAATTCAATCTATAACCAAAAATGGCTAAGTGTTGTGAGCTCATGTCCACCATTTTTTGGGTGTCTACCCATACTAGGGCACAATATCCTTCATTTACATCCAATCTAATCTTCAATCAATCCAATCTTGACAAGGTTGCATCATTTGATCTTCTTGAATCAAGTCATTCTTTAGTTGTCTTCATCTTTCTCTATTGTTTCACCCAAGGTTAATGGTGGAAACTAGAGCTTCATCATAGCGAAAACAAGGAGAAAAACCCAGATTCTCTTTAGCTGCATCTTTTGTGATTGCTGAGACATTTCATCAACCTTTTGACAAAACTAAATTTGCAGAAGATGCTCTTGGAAATCTTTACTTCATAGGTGGTTACGTCACCCCTTCTGCATCAACCCACGTAGGTCATCAAGTAACTCCCCCTTCATCAATCCATGGAGGTCATCAGGCAACTCCTCATCGATCAATTTTTGGTAGTTCTCTTAACAACACTATGTCTCAAGGAGGGACGAACCAAGGGTCCCAAGGACATCAATCTCAACATGGTGCGGATCATGAACTGACACCTTCTGAAATTGCTTGATATCAAAATGATGATGACTTCAAGAGAATGATGAGGAATTTCTTGAAAGATGGAGAAACATACTTCCTAGAGTTGGCTCGTCAAGGGGCTAAACTTCCTTTGAACTTTAATGTCAAAGATATCATCAAACATGAGGAAGAAACTCCTATCACAACAATGATAAAATAGATGCATGCCATGCAAGTCAAACTCAACAAAATTGAAAAAGAGAAGGAACCTATGGAGTTCTCCATGGAGGCATTATGCCCTTTTCCATTTGATAAAGACTTGTACATGCCACCATTCCCAAAAAGAGTGGAGATGCCTAAATATGAAAAATACGATGGAAAATCTGATCCTCAAGATCATGTCAGAGAATTTTGTACTCAATCTATGGAGTTCATGCATGAACCAACCTACCTAATGCATCTTTTCCCTCGATCTATGGGAGGGTTAACTATTCATTGGTTCTCAAAAATGCCTCCAACTATCAAAACTTTTGAGGAGTTAATCAAACTGTTCTATCAACAATAATCCTACAACATCCAGCATCCAGTCACCATGATTGACATCTTCAATCTGAAGCAAAACTTAGGAGAACCATTCTTGACTTTTCTCAAAAGATTGAGGAAGAAATTTTCTCTATATGCTAGACCCATTCCAAAAACTAAGAAGCTAGAAATTTTCATCAACAATCTTGTTCCAGAAATCAACTACCATTTGCAAATGCAAAATCATACATCCTTTGATAAGATGGTAGAAAATGCAATCAAAATTGAGAAAGTCCTTGTACAAAAAGGAGACATATCACTTCAAAAGGACAAGTATGAATTTGGATCTAGTTCTAAAGATAAAGGCAAAAACTGGAACAAGAATAAAGGCATTGTCACAGATGGCATTGTTGATAGTATCTATGCCCCATCTAAGGCACCCACTTTCAATCTCATTGTTGGCACCCAAGCTATCAAAGCCTCAGAGGGAAAAGCAATAGAATCAAACAAGAAGTCATCTGACAATAAACCTTGGGCTACAGATCCTAAATGCAAGTTTACGCCTCTTGGAGAGTCCTTGGAATTTTCCATGAAAACTCTGTTGGCCAACAACATCATCACCTTGCCTGAGATAAAAGTCCTTGATCCTGAACCTAAACCGAAATGGTGGAGAGAGAATGATATGACTTCCATTGCAACAAGGGTCACAAAAATAATAACTACATCCGCTTGAAACACATCATACAAGAAAAAATTGATAATGGAGAAATTGTAATTGATAATCATAAAAGCAATAATGATCATACAACATTCATAGAGCCATTTCTGGAACATGGTCAGGGAGATTCATCTTCTCAGCCTAATGTGGGTGCTAAAGTCAATTATGCTTACTCTGGAAACAATGGTGTCATAAATATGGTTGAACCATGCCTCTCTGAGAGTGGCAATGTCATCATAATTGTAAGAAAAGATAGAGATAATCAACCAGAAAATGTAGTTACATGATCACAAGCTTAGGTGCATCTACAAGGACAAAATTCTGATTCATCAAATGTCCCTAAGATGCCTTTCAATCTCTCATCTCCTTCTAAATAGAAGCCTGCCTCTAAATAAAATCCTAGAGACACGAGGCCAACATCATACAATATTGTCCAACAACTCCAGCATACAAATGCAAAAATCTCCATGTTTGAGTTGCTTCAGATATCTCCAGCTCATAGAGCCATTCTAGACAAAGCTCTGCTCGGATCCGATGTTCTTGAAAACCTTGATTTAGAAAGATTCCATACTATGGTTGGTCATCTGATGTCTCCCCAGTATATCTCCTTTTCAAAGGAAGATGATAACTCCTTGAGTCATCCACATAACCAAACCTTACACATTGAAGTCTTGATCCAAAACCATCATATCAAGAATGTGTTGATAGATGGAGGTGCTAGTCTCAACATTTGTTCTTATAGCTTGATCACACACTTGGGATTATCTAAAACTTCCATTGATCCTAAGAAGAAGATAACTATCAAATCATATGATGAGCAAGAAAGATCTTCCAAAGGAACTATTGTCCTACCTATCGGAATGAAACCCATTATCAGAGACACCATATGTCAAGTTATAGATCTACCTCTGGCTTACAACATCCTTCTAGGGAGATCTTGGATACATGAAATGCAAGCTATTCCTTCCACATACCATCAACGTGTGAAATTTCATTATGAGGGAGTAGAGGTGACCATTCTAGCTGATAGATCTATGAGTTGCAATGCATTGAAAGAAAGTGCTGACAAACTTGTTCCTAACAATAGAGAATCTTTCGCTAAGAAAATATACATGGTGTCTACCTCTAAAATGGAAGACATTGCAAAAGGGGTCAAGATCAAAGATAACGACATGGGAGAATACATAATGGAATGATGAACTACAACTGATTTAGAATCTGAATGAAGAATCTATGATTAAAGATCACTGAGGAGTTGCTGATTAGATATGTAAGATGATTAAATCAGTATTATGTTGTCATTGATGTCAACTAGCTTGACAGTACTTATCTTGTAAGTTACTATACCAATACATCTAAAGAAAGGTGAAAGAGAAGAAGAACAAAAATATCTACATGAGGAAGATGTATATGTTAGATGATGATAAGGAATACACTGAATAACTTGTTGACGAGTCTATGACTTTATGATATTGACTTCATTATGTTGCATTCATCTATGATGAAGAATAGAGCTGAAAGACACAAAGCAGTGTTGTCGGTAAATGAAACATTCTAGTATACACCGACAGAGTGTAGTGTATACCGAGTGTAGTGTTAACTGAGCTTATGTTCACCAATGCATTTCTTTGTTAACCGAGAAGAACAAAAAGGAATTAAATGATTAGATTAGTTGATAAATTGATGAGCTAGAAAATGTATGAAATCAAGGTAACAGATAAGGTTTATTATGAAGATCGACGACTAACATAATTCAAGGAAGATCTAATGGAGAAGATTGAAATGTGTTACTAATACATTAGTTGAAGAAGGTTAAAGTGGCAAAATCAATGAATGAGATTAAGTGGCAAAATCTGATGGACAAAAAGAAAATGATTTACTCGTCTATATAAGAGACATGGTTTCATTGTTGAAACAATGCTAGAGGAAGAAGATACTACATAATTATTGCATGAACAAGTTTTCATGCATTCTGAGCATACTGGTTAGTGAAAACCGAACTATAGAATAATTACCGAGCTATAGAGAGTAATTATTGACGGATGGTAAGTTGATATAGTGTTGAATTTGAAGTGATATATTGATCAGAAAGATTTGTATGAGCTGAATATTGATCTATAAACTATAATTGAAGTTGTATCAAGGCAGATCATCTACTGTTACATATTTAACCATTGTACACAGTCAAATCTCTTAACTGAGTGGACTAAGAAAGTCTTTTTATGTTTCATTCATAGAGTGAACATTGTTATCCTATCAACCCCATAGTGATTGCTGGTTGGACGATAAATTCTAGTCTAAAATCCTCTAACAAGGTCACACTTAATAGTATGTTTGTAACCTTTACCAGGGTTGGGTCTTCACCAGCCTCACTTCAGAAGAGTGAACATTTTTGGGTTGCCGGTCCTAGGTGGTTTTTCCCTTCACAGGGTTTCCATGTTAAATCTCTTGTGTTATGTGTTGATTGTGATATTTGCTTGTTATCATACTTTTCATATTACATGTTAGATTTGATCGGTAACTACTATAAGTTTTAGATTGATAATCAGTAAAAGCATAGATGGTGAAAGTATTTTATGGTTATCGAGTAGAAAGTTGACGAATTTGTTTTGGATTATACATTTTGTTTTGGGACACTGGATAACTGATTCACCCCCCTCTTAGTTATTCTAAAAATTGGTATCAGAGTTGTGGTTGCTTAGAATAGAGTTTTAAGGACTCTAGCACAAAGATCTCAAGATGTATAAGAGGGAAGTGCCAAGATTGAACAAAGAGAACTTCACAGTATGGCAAAGCTGGATGAAGTTGCACATATCTAGAATTGGGAATTCTGCACTAGAACTGATGGAGAATAGCTATATAGAACCAACCATTGGTCCCTTAACCCTTGATCAACTGAAAGATAGGCATGAAAAAAATATTACTATGATGGAACTTGCTGCTACCTATACCGATGCTGAATTTGAAGAAATTAAGGGATGCACTACTGCCAAAGCCATGTGGGATAAACTAACTCTAATATACAGTGGAGATTTGAATGTTAAGAGAGCCAGAGTAGAAAGCCTAAGAGGTCGATTTGATGATATGAAGATGAAAGAAGGTGAGAACATTGTGCAATACTCAAATAGACTAAAAGAGGTAGTACATGCTATTAGAGCATCAGATGGAATTATTCATGATGAAACATTGATAAGCAAGATTCTCAGAACTTTACTGCCAGTTTATGTAATCAAGATTGCTGCAATTCATGAAACAAGAGCCTCATCCAACCTTACTCTTGACACACTAATCGGTAAGCTTACAACCTTTGAATTGAATAACTTTGACAACAATGTTGTACCTTATGTTGAATCCGCTTTCATGTCTTCTTTGAAGATTGGTAAGTCTAGTAGCAAGAATAATAAGAATAATGACAGTGATAGTAATACTGATGATGAACTTGATGAGCTTGAAGCTCTTATGGCCAGAAGGTTACCCAAAGGTAAAGGAAGGTATAGAGGTAAGCTACCTTTGGCATGCTTTAACTATCAAGAAGTTGACCACATCACTGATAGATGTCCAAATAAGAAAGATGATGAAAGATCCAAAGATTGATTCGAAGGAAGCTATGGGAGAAGAGATAATAGAGGCTACCAAGACAAAAATAGAGACAACCGAGATAGCTATGACAAAGGGAAAAAGGTATGTTACATAGCTGAAGATATTGAATCTAAATCTGATACTGATGATGATGTAGAATTAATATTTATTGCTATGAAAGATGACTCAGAGGAAGAAGAGAAACATGAAGAAACATCACTGATCTCTAAAGTAAGAAGAAATGATACATGGATCATAGACAGTGGCTGTACACATCATATGACTGGTGATGTAGATAAATTTGATCTACTTGATGAATATGATGGAGGATCTGTTAGGATGGGAAATGATGCACCCTGTATGGTAAGAGGTAAAGGTTCATTGATGATTAATGATAGAATAAAATGTGAAAATGCATACTAGGTAGATGGATTGAACTATAATTTGTTAAGTGTGGCACAAATGAATAACTCAGGCCACCGACTTGCTTTTGAGAGAAAAAAAGGTAAAAATCTATGATGATGGATGAAGACTTGTCGGAACCAGTACACAATCCAGAGGTAATCTATTTCATCTTGATATTGATCAGTCTTCTTGTTTGTTAATGAAGGATGAATATGCATGGTTGTGGCATAAGAGGTTATGCCATATGAAATTTGATAACACGATCAAGATTAGTAAGAAGAAAAGAGTTAGAGGGTTGCCTAACTTGTCAAAACCTGATCATACTATGTGTCATGAATGTCAGAAAGGTAAGATGACTAAGTCTAGTTTTAAAAGAAAAGACTACTCAACAAAGAAGATACTTGAGTTGGTTCATACTGACCTATGTGGTCCTATGAGAAATCAGAGTTATTATGGTGATAGATACTTTATTCTTTTTGTTGATGACTATACTAGATTGATGACAGTTATGTTCTTAAAAGAAAAATCTAAAGCATTTAAGATGTTTAAGTGGTATAAGGCAAAGGTAGAAAAAGAGACTGGAAAATAATTAAAATGCTTAAGATCTAATAGAGGAGGTGAATTTATCTCTGATGAATTTACTAATTTCTGTAATGAGCATGGTATCAAAAGACAAGTCTTTGCACTGAGAACACCTCAACAGAATGGGATTGTTGAAAGAAGGAATAGGTCAATAATTGACTGTGCAAGAACACTAACGCTGCAAAAGAATATTTCTCAGACATACTAGAGGGAAGCTGTCAGTATAGCTGTATATGTGCTTAACCAAGTACAACTGAAGAAGGACACCAACCAGACACCCTATGAGCTATGGTTTGGACACAAACCTACTGTAAGTTATTTCAAGATTTTTGGAAGCAAATGTTTTATTCTGAAAGATGAGAGAAATGGGAAATTTGATTCTAAAGGTGATGAAGGAATATTCTTAGGATATTTTACTAAGAGTAAAGCATATAAATGTTTGAATAAGGTTACAAATAAGATAATTGAAAGTAATAATGTCCGTGTTGATGATTTTGATGACAAGAACACAAAGGAAAGTAGAAAGGAACCATAAGACTATGGTAGATTCAATTACATTGAACATCCTGATTATCTACTGAAGTCGCAACCTGTGATAACCAGTCAACAGGAAAATAACCCCGAGGAACAGGAAAGGGAAACCAACGAACAAGATGGTGCTACTGAGCAAGCACATGAACCTGAATAGGATGAACAAGAAAGAAGAAACTGAGTACTGACTACTTTTGTTAGAAGACATCATCTTGAGACACAAATTATTGGAGACAGACAAGCTGGCATGTAGACAAGAAGCAAAGCAAGACAAGATACATGTCTAGTTTGTGAATTTGAACCAAAAAATGTGAAAGTTGCATTAGAGAATGAAGAATGGGTTAATGCAATGAAAGAGGAAATAGAACAAATAGAGAAGAACAAAACCTAGTCCTTAGTACCCTGACCTAAAGATAAGAATGTTATTGGTACTAAGTGGATATTCAGGAACAAACTGAATGAAAATGGTGAGGTGACAAGAAATAAGCTAGATTAGTATGCAAGGGATATGCATAGGAAGAAGGCATTGATTATGGTGAGACATTTGCACCTGTTGCTAGATTGGAAGGAGTTTGAATGCTACTTGCATATGCTACACACAAGAAATTTAAGTTTATCAAATGGATGTGAAGTCAACATTTCTGAATGGTATACTTGAAGAAGAATTCTACATAGAACAACCTGAAGGATTTGTTGATCCAGACAACAAAGACACAGTATGTAGATTACATAAAGCTTTATATGGTTTGAAGCAAGCACTGAGAGCCTAATATGAAAGGCTGCATACTTACTTGTTAAGTATTGGATTTGTTAGAACTAGTGAGAACAACAATTTTTACATGAAAGGTGATACCGATGAAACTATTCTTATTGCTGAAATTTTTGTTGATGACATTATTTTTGGAGGTCAAGATCATGTATGTAAATCTTTTGCTGATGACATGAGGAGTGAGTTTGAAATGTCTATGTTCGAAGAAATTAAGTTCTTTCTTAGACTACAAGTGATTCAACAGAGTGATGGGATATTCATCACACAGTCTAAATACATAAAGGAAGTCTTGAAGACATTTGGCATGGAAGATGCTAAACCTATGGGAACACCGATGGCTACTAGATGTAAACTGACAAAGGAAGATGAAACTATAGAGGTAAATCAGACACTTTACCGATCCATGATTGGTAAGCTAATGTATGTAGTTCATAGTAGACTAGATATAGCACATGCTATGGGAATTGTTGCAAGATTTTATGCTAACCCTAGAGAATCAGACATGATTTCTATTAAAAGAATCTTAAGATACCTAAAAAAGATACAGGATTATGGATTATGGTATCCTAAGGAAGGTAAGTTTGAACTGAAGGTCTATACCGATGCTAATTGGGCTGGAAATGTGGATGATAGAAAAAGCACCACTAGAGGAGAATTCTTCTTTGGTGAAAGACTTGTAACCTAGACAAGTAAAAAGAAGGCTTGTATTTCTTAGTCTATAGCTGAAGTAGAGTATGTTGCTACTGCTACTAATTTCTCAAACATTGCATATATCAAGCAAGTGTTGGAAGGAATGAATGAGGTAATCACTGAACCAATGATTATATACTGTGACAACACTAGTGCCATTAATATTTCAAATAATCCAGTGATGCACTCTAAGACAAAGCATATATCAATTAAGTATCACTACTTAAGAGAATAAGTGCAAGAGAAGCAAGTGAAGTTAGAATTTGTTACATCTAAAGAACTACTTGTTGATATCTTTACAAAAGCTCTACCGAAGGACACATTTGAATACTTGAGGACTAGACTTGGGGTTCGTCCCCTGTCTACCAATCACTAATGTGATCTGGATGTTGCATCAACTTAAAATTATAAGAAGATCATGCATGTTGATGTAGCATAGTTCACACTTTGGATAATGTTCAAGGTTGTGATTAAGTTTGAAGAACTGAAATAGATTGGGATATCAGTATAACAAAGATACAGAGACTGTATTGGACAATAGAGAGTTACTTAGCTACTACAGAGCTGATTATTTATTTGTTTCTTTGGCATTGTTGTCAAAGGGAGAGATAAATAATATGAAAGAAAAGTTAAACATGCACTGATGAGAACTATCTAAGGGAGAGATAATCTGAAAGAAATAGGACATTGAAGATCAGTTACAGAGAATAGAAGCAGGAACCTGAGAGCTGAAAAGATCATATCTACAGAATGACAAAGCTGTATTTTATAATGTTGTTTAGTAACATAGTGATTAAACATATTAAGCTAGGGAGAGCTTGCACAACATTTGTTCACAAAGTTCTAGAATACATGTTTGGTATGTGTATGGTACATTTCATATTACTTGAGTTGCCATCAATGCCAAAGGGAGAGATTGATGAACTACAACTGATTTAGAACCTGAATGAAGAATCTATGATTAAAGATCACTAAGGAGTTGCTGATTAGATATGTAAGATGATTAAATCAGTATTATGTTGTCATTGATGTCAACTAGCTTGATAGTACTTATCTTGTAAGTTACTATACCGATACATCTGAAGAAAGGTGAAAGAGAAGAAGAACATAAATATCTACATGAGGAAGATGTATATGTCAGATGATGATAAGGAATACGCTGAGTAACTTGTTGATGAGTCTATGACTTTATGATATTGACTTCATTATGTTGCATTCATCTATGATGAAGAATAGAGCTGAAAGACACAAAATAGTGTTGTTAGTAAATGAAGCATTCCAATATACACCAACGGAGTGTAGTGTATACCAAGCGCAGTGTTAATTGAGCTTGTGTTCAATGACACATTTCTTTGTTAATTGAGCATAACAAAATGGGATTAAATGATTATCTTAGCCGATAAATTGATGAGCTAGAAAGTGTATGAAATCGAGGTAACAGATAAGGTTTGTTATGAAGATCGACGACTAACATAATTCAAGGAAGATCTAATGGAGAAGATTGAAACATGTTACTAACACATCAACCGAAGAAGGTTAAAGTGAAAAAATCAATGCATGAGATTAAGCAGCAAAATCTAATGGACAAAAAGAAAATGATTTACTCATCTATATAAGAGACATTAGTTTCATTGTTGAAACAATGCCAAAGGAAGAAGATACTGTAGAATTATCACGTGAACAATTTTTCATGCATTTTGATCATACTGGTTAGTGAGAACCGAACTATAGAACAATTACCAACCTATAGAGAGTAATTACCAATAGAGAGTAAGTTGATATAGTGTTGAATCTGAAGTGATATATTGATCAGAAAGATTTGTATGAGCTGAATATTGATCTGTAAACTGCAATTGAACTTGTATTAAGGTAGATCAACTACTGTTACATATTTAACCATTGTACATAGTCAAATCTCTTAACTAAGTGGACTAAGAAAGTCTTTTTATGTTTCATTCATAGAGTGAACATTGTTATCCTGTCAACCCCAGAGTGACTGCTAGTTAGACGATAACTTCTGGTCTAAAATCCTCTAACAAGGTCACACCTAACAGTATGTTTGTAACCTTTAACAGGGTTGGGTCTTCACCGACCTCAGTTCAGAAGAGTGAACATTTTTGGGTTGCCGATTCCAGGTGGTTTTTCCCTTCATAGGGTTTCCATGTTAAATCTCTTATGTTATGTGTTGATTGTGATATTTGTTTGTTATCATACTTTTCATATTACATGTTAGATTTGATCGGTAACTACTATAAGTTTTAGACTGATAATCGGTAAAAGCACAGACAATGAAAGTATTTTATGTTTACTGAGTAGCAGAAGTTGAAGAATTTATTTTGGATTATACATTTTGTTTTGGGACACTGGATAACTGATTCACCCCCCTCTCAGTTATTCTAACATGGAACCCATTTTTATCTCTCACATCTCTCTTGTTGTCACCAAAATCTTATGGGAAACCTTTTGACAAAGTGAAACTCACAGCTAAAGAATCCCAAGTCATATTCAATGGAAGCTTTGTCATAGAGAAAGTATCTAAACAAGTGTTTGAAGAAGAAGAAGCTATGCTTGCATGGTTATATAAAGATGAGTCTCAATCCCAATCAATCCATAAATGTGACTCTACTTCAAGAAAAATTCCTTAGAAGTCATTTGGACCAGGGGATAAATTAATCACAAAAATGGGATATACTGGAAAAGGACCTCTAGGACTACAAGGTAAAGGTCTTCTATCACCTCTCAACCATTGTGGCTAAAAAAACAAAAATACAACAGGTCTAGGATATAAGAAGAAGCCTTCCTATATTTGCAAGAACTCCCCACATGTCTTAGAACAGATTGAACCAAAAGAGGAAACAACAGAACAATCTGACAGTGATGATTCTGACACCACTGATGAGCTCATTCCTTATGAGCGATTGCCCAAAGAAATAAAAGACCTCCTTGAAGATGAAGATGACCCAATAAAAAGAATCAATGTAGTAGAGACACAAGAACCTACTATGGAACAAAAGACAGTTGCACCACAAGAACTAGCTGATCTTGAAGAAAACCACATAGACAAGGAAGAAGGTGGTAGCTATTCTGAGACAGATTCCCATGAGTGTGAATTCAAATCAGAATTTGAGGGTAACCCTCCTTGGGGTATTCATCCTAACTTTACACACATTCTTAGATTTCCTAGAGGCATAGATGAGGAATCCAATGACTATAAATGGGGAGCCATTCCAGAGGAAGATGAGCTTATCACAGAAAAACATGTTGATGATATTCACCAATATGAACCTAAAACCAATGTAAGTCTAGAGAAAAATAATGAACTTAACGATTCTGATCCATTGATGGCTGAATTGGACTCCTGCAATGATGTTGAGCCTATTCATGAATTGAACGTTTTGAGTTGTAATATCACCTTTGAACTCAAGAGTCCGGTTGGGACCAATGATGATAGCTCCATATCTATAAACACTATTTCCCAATATTTCCCCACTTTGACTATCCAACATCTCAAACTTCTTGACCAAACCTCCACAAATCTGAGCCAAGGTATCTATACTTTTCCAAATGACTATGCCCTTGCTTGCTACCTCAATGCAGTTGAGCCTATGATGACTTCCATCAGTGAACTGAGCATTAACATGATGGAGTCAGACATCAAGTATCTTAGTCAAAAGAATAAAAATAAAAATAAAAAGAAAAGGAGTTCTGAGGGTGAAAACCACTTTGTGGCAGTCTCAAAACCTACAAAAGTAAAAATAAAAGATGTATCCAAAGGTGAAAACCTCTCTGAGGTGCCTAAGGATGAGATATTTGATGTCCTTCTAAGTCATTTATAGGATAGATCTCCAATGCTAGTTGAACCCACTCAATCTATCAACTTGGGTACAATAGAAGAGCCACAGTTGATTCATGTAGCATAATCCTTATCAGAGGAAGAAAAGAAAAATTTTACCACATTCCTAATAGAGAAGAAGATCAAATTTACACAAAAATATTCAAATATGCCAGGGTTGGATCCTAATCTTATAATGCACCATTTATCTATAGCTCCAGGGGTCAAACCTGTTAAACAAAAATTGAGAAAGATGCATCCACATGTTGCACTCTTGGTCAAAGCTGAATTAGAGAAACTACTCAAAGCCGGATTCATCTGAGTTATTGACTATGCTGAGTGGATCTCAAATATTGTACCTATTTCCAAACCAAATAAATCAATCAAAGTATGCACATATTTTAGAGATGTGAATAAAGCATGCCCAAAGGATGATTTTCCACTATCGAACATTGATATGATACTGGATATGATTGTGGGTTTTGAGATGTATTCCTTAATGGATAGTTTCTCCGAATATAATCAAATCAAAATTGCACGAGAGGATCAAGAGAAAAAAAATTTCACATGTGCATGGGGTACCTTTTGTTGGAATGTCATGCCATTTGGTCTTAAAAATGCAGGTGCTACATATCAGAGGGCTATGAAGTCTATTTTTCGTGACATGATGCATCGAACTATGGAGGATTATGTTGATGATACTGTTGGTTCCCAAAACCACAGATTGGAAATCCAAGAGCCTGCCAATTCTCCAATAGGATTCCAAATCAATTTTGGCCAACAAACAGGAATAATCTAAATTCCCCTGCACTTTAGGCTTTGCTACACCTAGGCGGGTACACCTTCACCTTGAACTTGATCACTTTCTTCAAGGTTTTTCTATAGCGAATTTAAGCTTGTGAGTTTTCTGGCTGGCAAATTCCTTGAACTTGATCAATATGAAATTGAATGCTGAATGTTTGAATTAAATGTTTTTTGTAATGATTCTTAATAATGGATTTGAGGTTTGTAGGAAGGAATTGATAGATTTTCTGACTTCACATATAAACCCAATACTTTAAAAATAAAAAGACCAGTGCCTCTGCTCATTCGGGAAATAGAGTCAACTTCAATGAAGATTACGTACAACTTTATAATGTTCTACAATATTTGTGATGATCAAATTTAAGATGCTAAATGACCATGCCCACTTATCTGACATTTAAATTGTATATAGAATTCAAAAAATAATTATAAAGGATGGTTCATCTATAGTTTAATTCTCCACACGTTTGATAATAAACAAAGGAAATTTTATTTTATTATTAAAATAAAATAATTGAATTTATATTACAGTCATATTTTTTGCTCCTTATCCCTCCATACAATTAAATATACATGCTTGTTTTTTTATCAAATATCTCTCGTTCTTTTTTTTCTTGCAAATAAAATGGTTCATATTTACATCCCGCTTATTTGAGGGCATGACTTTTAAAGTTAAGAGTCACATTTAAAAAATAAATAAATAATCACACCTCTTCAATAATTATTTCCTAACCATACTATTATGTTCGATGAAGATTGCCGCTTGATTTGCTTTGTAATAATATTTTGAGGCATGCACAAAGACTTCAAACATTGTATTTTAATATTTTTGAATGCCAAATTTGACTCTTTGTATAAAATAACTCAGTTTCGATTCAAGCTGGAGTCTATGGACGACACCATGCCATTCATCGTATATATCATATCCCTGCTAGAACATTCAAGTTCTACATATTTGACTGTCTCACTATTATTATCGCTACTAAGTGTTTTGATGACACACAGACATTTGAGATATGTTTGAGTTTTATATAATTTAGTGCCAGTTCTATTTTTTGTCGTTGTGTCTTCTACGGGATTATGGGTATTTCCTTACCATTCATTTTAAGACTCCATCACTGCATCCAACATCGAAGTCATTATTTCTTTGTCATAGGACCCATATACTCCAATCGATGACATTTTTGGTGTTCTCTCTATTCATCACATTTTCGGCATCAATAACAACACTTCTTCACATTCCTTGGAATACTTTTAGAGAAATATGCGGTGATTATATTTATCAAGGCCTGTGTATAATTGTTTTCTGTTACTTCAAGAGACTATGTATCATCATCGTATCTATCTAAAAGATATTCTTTATTTACATTCACACCCTTTCTTCACTGTATGGCATGGGAAGACTCTTCCTCTGCGTATGGTATTTCTTCATCATTATTAATTTAATAATTTCATTGAGTTTTCTAAACTCCACTATACCTCACGATAATGATGCTGCATATTATATTGACATCACATGCTCTGTTTCATAGACGGTGGTATGCAAGTTCTTCTGAATATATATATCTTTTCCATGTACACTAATGCAGAGAAAAAAGGGCTTAGATGTTTTATTTATTCACAAAGATGGTGTCAATGTATTGATTTTATTTATCCAACTCCATAGACCTGAACTTAATTTTTTTAATTTTCGCATTAATGGTAATGTCTCATTTCACATTTCCCATCAATGATAATATTTCATCAATCTCCAACATTATTTCTCAATTGGAGATCCTAAATTTTTGCAAAAATTTAGGGCTCCATCAGTGGCTCTTTTTGGGGACACATGTTCCTTGTGAGCATGATGAGTATCCCAGCTATCTCTGGAGGAGCAAACTGAGCATCCATGCTTCACATGATGCAAGGTGAAATTTGGTGGCCACAGGCCCCCCAAAAGTGAAAATCACTTCTTTCCTCTATCAAACACCTGATTTTGTTCATGCAACACTTTTAACTTTGTTGTATTGGATGCATCTTCCTTATGGACAATTCTCATTGTTTCATTGATGCGGTCCTTGGTATTTGACCTTTGTTTTGTCTTTGAGGAATCATTAGGTGCATCGTGATTTTTGCTGAATAGAAGATTTTGTTTAGTCATACAAACCTCTAGATTAGTCTTCTTTGTTTGAATACCTTCTTGTTCACAATCCTTCACATCTCCATACTAAGAATGAAAATCCCTTCCATCGTAAGACTTTGAAGATGGTCCACATTTAAAAGATGTTACTTCACCTATACGAGATGTATGATTGGATGAGAAATCATCAAAACTATCCTTCAATCTATCTTCCCCATCATGCTTGGCTAATTCCATCTCATTATACAACTCATGCTCATAGGATGAACTGAAAGACATCTCATTTTCTGAATACACATCATGAGTTTCATCAACTTCAAAATTAGGACTTCAATCTTCATCATAATGCTGATGGATTTGATTGCATAAAGGATCCTCTTCAAACAATAGATTCGAGAACATAGAGAGCTTAGACATATCTTCATTTGCTTCTTCCTCTTCAAATAATGGATTCACAAACATAGAAAATTCATGGATACTTTCATGAGAGTTTTTATGTGGATTTTCAAGTGTTTCATTAGCAAGAACAATATCTTCATTAACACTATCTCCTGAAACCTCCTCCTGTTCATACACCGCATGCAGTTCTATTTCATCTCCACAATTTGATTCCTAGGAATTATCATCTCCTTCATCTAGTACCTCCTGAATATGTGTTGATCCATCAAATTCTTTATTGTGGAGGATAGAGAAAACATATGGACAATTCTTCTCAACATGTCTTTGGTATTCCATGTCTAACAAGGCTGAAATCTCTTCCACACCGAGAAAATAATCTTCCTCATTTTCACATTCTTTGATATTTGATGTCATACACGTATCATCATGGAAAGATCTTTCTTCGAACTATCCAAAAGAGTCTCCTCCATTTTTATCTAAAACCTCACTTGCTTCATATGCTACTTCAGTCTTGCATTCATTCTCCTCTGCATCCAGTTCATTATTCATTAGTTTGTGAAAGGTAAGGAACTGACGATCATATAAAAGATCTAGTTCTCGCATTTTTTTGAAAAGATCAGAGGCTGGAGGTCTGCATTCTAAAGGTACTTCTTGATAGATATTAAACATCCTCAGGAAGAATTGTACTATAGATTCTTCTTCTTGTTTCTCTAAGTTCAAAAATGCATCCAAAGGGGATATGTAATTTGGATCTTCTTCATCATCATTGCGATTTCCATCAAGCACAAAGCTTTGTTCAATTTGATCATAAGACTCTTCTCCGTCTTCATCATCTTCTTCTAATATTTGAAAAAGAAGCTTTAGATCAGGGTCACCTAACGAGATTCCTAGGTTTTTGACCTTTCTCATTATTTCTTTTTGTGAAGGCATAATTGTTACAGGTATCTTCTGATATATATTTACCATCCTCATGAATAAGTGTGCAGAAGACTCCCCTTCAAATCTCTCCAAACTGAAAAATGCATCAAGTAGAGACATACTATGATCCTCTTCCATGTTGCAACTTTGGTCTTCAAACTGTTCATAATACAAGTCATCTTCATCACTTGCATCATGGAATTCATATAGGAACCATTGTTCAAATTCTTTCCAAGATGAAATACTTTGTGTAGGTAATTATTCATATGCTTGTTTCACATTGTCTTTTAATGTCTTGACAAAAAGCTTCATTACCTGATCCTCTGCACAAATTTTAGAATCCTCTATAAATGTATAAAACTCATCCAAATGCCGAAGTGCTAATTCATCCCATTCTCCTTGGAACTTTGGTACAAGTTTTGAAAGTTGTGGGGATAACTTGCTAGGTTCATAATCAAAATTGCTAAAATCCAATGGCCTGATGCCATCTAGAATAAAAGGCTTTCTTTCAAATGATTGATACATTTAAAAAACCTATCCACCCTCTCCTTTTGAGTCTTCTCCCTCAGCAGAGCTACCAAATGAAAATTGTATTGAATAGAGTCACCACCTCTTTCGAGGAATGTCATGCTTCTGGGTTCTTTCTTCCAATAGAGTTTGCTTCCAAACAAACTAATATAACTACTTTTTTATTCTGATCTGCAAAATTTGAAATTCTAGGTAACTTCACAATATATACTGTGAGCAAGTCTCCCCAGAAGAGTCACCAATCTATTGGTTCCCAAAACCACAGATTAGAAATCCAAGAGCCTGCTAATTCTGCAATAGGATTCCAAATCAATTTTGGCCAACACTTTAGGATTCCAAATTACCCCACACTTTAGGCTTCGCTACACCTAGGCAGGTAAACCTTCACCTCAAACCTGATCACTTTCTTCAAGGTTTTTCTATAGCAAATTTAAGCTTGTGAGTTTTTTGGCTGGCAAATTCCTCGAAATCGATCAATATGAAATTGAATGCTGAATGTTTGAATTAAATGTTTTGTGTAATGATTCTTAATAATGGATTTGAGATTTGTAGGAAGGAATTGATAGATTTTTTGACTTCACATATAAACCCAATACTTTAAAAATAAAAAGACCAGTGCCTCTACTCATTCGGGCAATAGAGTCAACTTCAATGAAGATTACGTACAACTTTATAATGTTCTATGATATCTTTGATGATCAAATTTAAGATGCTAAATGACCATGTCCACTTATCTGACATTTAAATTGTATACAAAATTCAAAAAATAATTATAAAGGACGGTTCATCTGCAGTTTAATTCTCCACACGTTTGATAATAAACAAAGGACATTTTATTTTATTATTAAAATAAAATAATTGAATTTATATTACAAAGTCATATTTTTTGCTCCTTATCCCTCCATACAATTAAATAGACATGCTTTTTTTTTATCGAATATCTCTTGTTCTTTTTTTTCTTGCAAATAAAATGGTTCATATTTATATCCCGCTTATTTAAGGGCATGAATTTTAAAGTTAAGAGTCACATTTAAAAAATAAATAAATAATCACACCTCTTCAGTAATTATTTCCTAACCATACTATTATGTTCGATGAAGACTGCCGCTTGATTTGCTTTGTAATAATATTTTGAGGCATGCACAAAGACTTCGAACATTGTATTTTAATATTTTTGAATGCCAAATTTGACTCTTTGTATAAAATAACTTAGTTTCGATTCAAGCTGGAGTGTATGGATGATACCATGCCATTCATTGTATGCATCATATCCCTGCTAGAACATTCAGGTTCTACATATTTGACTGTCTCGCTGCTATTATCGCTACTAAGTGTTTTGACGACACACAGACATTTGAGATATGTTTGAGTTTTATATAATTTAGTGCCAGTTCTATTTTTTGTCATTGTGTCTTCTACGGGATTATGGGTATTTCCTGACCATTCCTTTTAAGACCATCACTGCATCCAACATCAAAGTCATTGTTTCTTTGTCAAAGGACCCATATACTCCAATCGATGACATTTTTGGTGTTCTCTCTATTCATCACATTTTCGGCATCAATAACAACACTTATTCACATTCCTTGGAATACTTTTAGAGAAATATGCAGTGATTATATTTATCGAGGCCTGTGTATAATTGTTTTCTGTTACTTGAAGAGACTGTGTATCATCATCGTATCTATCTAAAAGATATTCTTTATTTACATTCACACCCTTTCTTCACTGTATGGCATGGGAAGACTCTTCCTCTGGTATGATATTTCTTCATCATTATTAATTTAATAATTTCATTGAGTTTTCTAAACTCCACTATACCTCACGATGATGATGCTGCATATTATATTGACGTCACATGCTCTGTTTCATAGACGGTGGTATGCAAGTTCTTCTAAACATATATATCTTTTCCATGTACACTAATGCAGATAAAAAAGGGCTTAGATGTTTTATTTCTTCACAAAGATGGTGTTAATGTATTGATTTTATTTATCCAACTCCATAGACCTGAAATTACTTTTTTTTTATTTTCGCATTAATGGTAGTGTCTCATTTCACATTTCCCATCAATGATAATATTTCATCAATCTCCAACATTATTTCTCAATTGGAGATCCTAAATTTTTGCAAAAATTTAGGGCTCCATCAGATACTTTAGCAAATTCTATGATAAGATCTGAACATCTAAATGACTTGAGAAAAATACTAGATCAAATGGAGAAGTTTAGTCTCAGACTGAACCCTAAGAAGTGTGCTTTTGGTGTCACTTCTGGAAAGCTCTTAGGCTACATTGTTTCAAAGAAAGGAATTGAAGTAGATCTAGCAAAGGTTAAAGCTATCATGGAAATGCAACCTTCTAAGAATATCAGCCAAATGAGAACATTACAAGGGAGAGTACAATCTATTAGACACTTCATATCTCAGCTAGCAGACATATCACAACCTTTCACAAAGACATTACATAAAGGTGTGACCTTTGCATGGAACGAGGAATGTGAAAATAAATTTAATCATATCAAGAAATATCTATGAATTCCTCCTATTTTGATGCCTCTTGTTCAAGGGAAGCCATTGATCTTATATGTCTCCACCAAAGATACATCACTAGGGGCATTACTGGCACAACATGATGAGAACAAGAAGGGAAGAGCTATATACTATATCAGTAGAACATTGGTAGCATATGAGAAGAACTATTCAATTATTGAGAAAGCTTGTCTAGCTATGATCTTTGCATCACAGAAACTGAGACACTACATATTAGCTCATAGCACACATTTAGTAGCTAAGATTGATCCACTAGAGTACCTACTAAGCAAAGTTGCCCTCATAGTAGATTAGCTAAATGGGTGATGTTATTAACTGAATTTGACATTGAATATGTTGACAGAAAAGCTATCAAGGGCCAAGTTATTTTTGATCAACTGGTTGACACACCTTTGTTTGATGATACACCAATGCAAATGGAATTCCCAGATTCCTCTATCATGAATATTTCTTCTAGAGCATGGAAGCTATTCTTTGATGGCTCCTATACATAGAATGGATATGGAGAAGGCATATTGTTCATCACTCCTCAAGGATACTCAATCCCTAAAGCATTCAGAATAAATTTTCCTTGCACAAACAATATTTCTGAATATGAAGCCCTTCTTAATGGCATGAAGATAGCAATTGAATGGAGGGTAACAGAACTACAAATTCATGGAGACTCACAACTTGTAATACACCAGGTCAATGATGTGTATCAAATGAAAGATGGAAAGCTAATCCCATACAAGAGAATGGTAGATGATCTAAAGAAATATTTCATATCTATCACCTTTGAACAAATTCCTAGAACAAAGAATAAAGTTGCTAATGCTATGGCAACACTATCTACTTTATTACAATAGCCTGAACATGAGCTACGCTATGAGTTCATGGTGAAAGCACTATCTTATCCTGCATATGATTCCCGTAAAACTCGCATGATCTGCACTATTGTTGGTCATGATTCATCCCGATACAAAATCCTTTTCTCCTATCTCTAAGACCAAATAATTCCTGATACCTTTAACCACCATGAGAAATGATACCTTATCTGCAATGCATTGTGGTATGTCATCATTGGTAACGATCCGTACAAATGAGGTCTAGATGGTACACTCCTTAGATGTTGAGAATGGGAAGAGTCTCAACGTGTATTAGAGGAAGTCCATGAAGGTATATGTGGATGACATTCCAATAGTTTAACACTAGCTCAAAAACTTATTAGGGCTGCGTACTATTGGCCTAAAATGGAAAAAGAGGCTATCAAGTTTGCTAAGAACTATCAAAAGTGCCAAGTACATGGTAACTTAATTCATGCACCAGGGAGAGATCTAATTCCCTTTACTACACAATGGCCTTTTCACCAATGGGAATTTGATCTTATAGGAGCCATACATCCTCATTATTCTAATGGAAATACTCATATTATTACAACTACAAACTATTTTACAAAATGGGTAGAAGCAGTCCCTTTGACTCAAGCAACCAACAAGAAAATATCAATGTTCATCCTGATCTACATCATATGTCGGTATGGTATTCCACATTCTATAGTCATAGATAATGGTGGATAATTCAATAATAGAGACTTAGATGATCTATGTGCCAAATTCAAGATTACACAACATTGGTCATCTATCTACTATCCTCAAGGGACTGGACAAGCAGAGGCTTCAAACAAGAATCTATTGAAAATTCTACACCATACAGTTAATAAAACAAGAAGAGATTGGCATCTCATGATCAATCCAGCTCTCTGGGCCTACAAAACAAGTATCAGAATGGCCACTAGGGCTACACCATTCTCTTTAGTTTATGGGTCTGAAGTGGTACTACCTATTGAGGTTGAAATCCCATCACTAAGAATCAAAATGCATGGTCTAGTAACTGATGATGACTATAGAGTGTCTAGGTTGCAAGAACTTGAACTACTAGATGAGCACAGACAAGCAACATATGATCATCTCAGAGTATATCAAAAAAGAATGTCTAGAGGCTACAAAAAGAAAGTCAAACATAGAGAATTTTAGGTTGGTGATCTAGTCTTGAGAGAGAATCCTAAAAATCAATCACATAGAGAGCGCAAGGGGAAGTTTGAACCCAACTGGCTAGGTCCCTTTGTTATCACTGCTACTTTTGGCTCTGGAGCCTATCAACTCTCAATGAATGAAGGAGAACAGCTTCGAGAACCAATTGATGTTCTCCATATGAAGAAATTCTATGCCTAAGGCATTCAGTATTCAAAAATGTCATGAAAAAATTATAAAAATTAGAAAAAGTCCTAAAAAAATTGAATATCTTGGTGAAAACCTAACAATAGGCACCTTGATGATTCACAAAAAAATAAAAAAATATCAAAAGTACAAAAAAAATTAAAAAAATGAAAAATACAAAAAAAAAAGAGAAAAAGAAAAAGTGCCTTGGTGAAAACCTAGAAACAGGCGCCTTGGTAGCAAAAATAGAATCTGTACCAAGATGGTGAAAAGCTAGCAAATGGGTGCCACTTGTTCAAAATGCTCCATCTATTAGCACAATCTTGGTCTTTCCCAGCTTTCAATCTACTTCAGTCTGTATATATCCTTGTTTCAATAAAGTCAGTCTGTACACCTATAAGCAAAAGCATCTGTATCCTATCAATGTTCAAACTTGGGGGAAATCAAAGTCATATCCTATAGTCCTCAGTATCTCAAATGTGTCATATCCAATCAGGGTCCTTTGAAGCTACATCTAAGTCAGTCAGTCAGTCTCCGCTCCACAAAGGATTTTGCATCTACAACAACGTAATTAAATAACAACAAATTGAAAACAATCTATGCTTCACATGCTTTTATCTCCTTGTATGCCTATTGATTTGCATTGAGATTTTTGCATATTGTGTCCTTTCGAGCTCTTTGATGATGTCCTTTATAGGATTTAGAGAGTGATGACTGTGGGCATGATCTTTTCTTTGTTTTCTACTTTGAGTGAAAATCTAAAAAATTTGGATATTATGGATTGAAATGGTGTCCATCTGTAAGAGCCTCCATCTCATATTGGATGGCCATGTGTACCTTGACCATTGATACCCAAAAAATTCAAGGAAGTTTGATCTAACTTAATCTTTTTGAGTGATTTCTTACTGCTACTGTGAAACATGATCTTACCTAAGGATGTGAATGATAAAGGGTCACTACGAGTAATTCACATTGGATTTAGAATGATCTCTTGACTATTTGATGTGTTTGTTTCGCAAGGTGTATTCAGGTCATCACGACATCTATGTTTTGATGCTTATAGAAATTGCTATATCAAAATGGACATGATATTCACGTCATCCTAGCATTTGTTCCTTGGTGCTTATATCTAATCCAACATTCCAAAAATAAAATTAATATTCATATGTCCATGGCTGCCTAACCAGTGGGCGTTGTATTGATTCTTGCACATACAAATCAATATTCATATGTCTATAGTTTCCTAACTAGTGGGCATTGTATTGATTTATCCAGTTACCTAATAAAAATTCGATGATGAAAATGACGAACACATGATCAGTGACTAGGTCCTATGTCTTAGGTTTGCATTTCATTCTACATGTCTTTTTGCACTTTGCATGATTGCATGATCTCACAAATTGATGAATACACTTAAAATTCTTAAACGATCCTTCAAAACTAAACTTAAACTTGACATGAAGAGCTGAATCTCACATGAAGTTTTCCTCGCAGAACCACAAGCAGTCACCATCCTGGGTTAAACATCCTTTTTGACATAAGACCGAGTACTTGTCTTCATCAATCCCTGTAAAACATATCATGTGTATCATTGCATTTACATTGCATTTCATGATCATTCCATCTCTTGCATTACATACATATGCATTTAACATTTCATAACATAATCAAAATCATACATTTCCATACATTTTCCATAATCAATTACATTTGCATATATCCATACATTTGAAAGAAATCATTGCATTGCATAAATCCATACATATATTCTACACTACTCATAGAATTTTCATCACATGATATCATCATAAATCAAAACATGATAAGTAAAAATGAAGTCATAACCAACATCTTGATCTCATATATATAACTTGAACTAGTCAAGGGTGCACTACTAGCACAAGGTACAAAAGAATGAGCTTATGTGAGCTATCAGCAGTTAGATCAATGTATATCAACAAAATGACAAAAATGAAATATCAAGATAGATCAGCTATCAGCCTGATCCTCTACATCTAGTGGAGGTGGTGGTGGTGCATCTGGTACTGCCTCAACTTGTGGTGTCCTGGCTCCCTTTGAAGCTATCATATACTGTGAATATGTGGGAACCCTCTGAGCTGTTGGAACAACATAATAATATGCTGAGACATAATATGAGGCCCAAGGTGTCTGGCGTGTCACCTCTGCCTGTAATCTCCTAAAATTTGCCTCTCACAACAAAAGCTTCCTCTCTAGCTCCTTCCGCTATATATCGTGGGTAGCACTCTGTAACTTCAGGTCCCTGACTTGTAACCCGAGTCACCTAATCAACTCTTGAGGAGTCTGTGCTACACTAGAATCTCTCCCCATAGCGAGCATATCTGTATCCACACCTAGCTAATCAATAGCCTCTTCTCTCTATGCCTTATGACATCTCACATCGGCACCTAGATCAAAATCAGTATCACCCTATGTGGGATCAGGACCAACACCTACGTCCTGCTATGCACCCAGTAACTCATCTGCGCTATCAATATTGCCCAAAGTGCTACCCTCTCCTCTAGTGAATCATCTCTATGCATCTGTAGGCTTGCCTACTATAGAACTAGTCAGACGAGGTGGTCTCATGTGACCAGATGGTCTCTATGGTGTCACCACTACTCTCGACCTCGAAGATGTAGGCTGAGGCATAGGAATTTGCACATTGTGCCATCTCTGGCCTCGACCCATCAGTGCCCTTGTAACATCCATAGCCTCCTCCATACTGGGAATCAATTCGGTAGGATCTAAAAAATCTATACATAGGATGCTCTGTGAGCCAAGAAATGTATCTATTTGTAACTCCAGCATCTGCCACATCTGGACGGTAGTCCTAGTCTTTGCCAACATAACCACTATACTCCTATGTACAAAGAGCATAAGATAACCATGCTGTCAATCCTCCAATCTATCAAAATATTCATGCATATGTGGCATAGTCCTACAGAGCATCCTGGATGATGCCATACTATCGCCATACTCTAGCAATGATAAATCTCTCAATCACTATGGTAGACCGTCCAATCAACACTAGAATTTGAAAGAAATAACTGAACTGCTCCCGGGCAGTAGGCCAGGCCTCTATCTGTAAGTAAGGATGCCAAAGAACATAAGTCATATCATCGAGGACATGCCTCCAATAATCCATATGGCCCATGTGTACCTATGTGACATATCCTAAATAAATGTAAATAACTGGCTCCTGTGGCTGGCGCTGAGGCTGGCATACTAGGATGTGCTCCTAGGCCCAAATTTGAAGCACTAATGCACCTGAGGCAAATGACTTTCTCTCTTGATACATGATCTCATGCATCTCAAAGAACATATGAGCCATCATACACTAACCCCAACCCATCTCAGAAGGAGTGACCATCAAATGAGCAACCATAGGGGCCCAACCCATCAAGAGACCATTCTGCTGATGGTCAAACATAATGATACCTCCTATCATACCAGCTAGTATGCACTCTAATCTATGGGTTTTCCCATATCGCTAAACTAAGGACTCCCATGATATGGACTGGGTCAGCTATGTATCATCTCCTAACAATCTCCTGAAAGCATGTAAACCTGAGTTCCCTGAACTCATATAGTCAAGATGAGGACTGTGAAATGGAATCCAGAGTATCCAATAGACGTCCTCCAGTGTAACTATCAGCTCTCTAGTAGGAAGGTGGAAAGTCCAAGTCTCAGAATGAAAGCACTCAATAAATGCAGTCAGTAGCCCATGGTTTACCCAAATCTCAGGTAAACGGATCAAGTACTCAAAACCAAAGGAAACCAAATGTACTCTCATAGGGTCCGATAGTGACACACAGAGTCTTTGAGTGGCTGGATGTGAAATACAGACATGGACGTCGGGATAGATGACCTACATAGCACAAAAATAGGGAATCCTATTAGCAACTTGGTTGAAAAATAGGCTAAAAGTATAGAAATATGAAAGTTGAACACTTCAGAAGGTACATTAAATGCTATGGAATTGGCCTATGAAATTAGACAATTCAAAAATTTGACCTAAAAGGGTGATTTTAGCTCACTATTTTCTATACGACAATACAGTCTGGTATCAAAACTCGTACGAGTTTCAGAAAGGTCCCATACAAAAAACCATAGTTATACGACAATGCATATGTTCCCGTATGATAATTGAGGGACCCGACAAAATGTCATACAACTCTTGGGTCCCTCTCATACGAGTTTACAAGGGTTCCAGGATGACACTTTGCAGGAAATTAAAAGGTCGTATGAGTCCTAGGGGCCTTTCGTACAAGTTTCTATGCTAATGAAATTCAAAAATTCCTAACGTATGAAAAATGATCTAAAAAGCTTGAAATATGCAAAAATTTGAATTTATAAAGAGGCATAGAGGTGCACTTACCAGATGTCTGTACTGTGGAGGTCGCTGATGTCTGTGGCTGTGCTCAAAATAGTGTGAAGAGACTGGAACCTTCATCTCATCCATTTTTCACTCAGAGGGCTCTATGGAAGTTTCTAAAGTCAAAAGTGAATAATGAATTGAAAATTACCCTTTTGGCTTTTATATAGGTTTTTGACCTAATTTTTCAAAGTGCTCCGTTTTCCATGAAAATGACACCCTTGGCTAATTTCAACATTCTGAAGCCATTTTTGGGATCAAAATCAAAATTTAAGATTATTTACTATGTCAAAATCATGATTTAAAATTTTCAGACTCAGGACGGCTCACTACTTGCATAATCAACCTTCAATCATCACAGAAATCTAGAATTCAACTTAATTGATTATCTTACATCAAATTATTTGAATTTCAACTTGGTCAACCATGGTCAACTCATTGTCAAACCTAGTCAAACTTGGTCTCCAAGACCTCTAAAATGATGCAGAACACATTCTCAAACGTGTATAACCACTTCTCAAATCAATTAACATGCTTCTAAACCATCAAACGCCACTTTTCTTGTTAGATTTCAATTTTATTCCCGAAGGGGGCATGGTATTGCACATCATTCAAGTCTGTAAAACACATTTATTAGTCTGTAAATCAAATCTTTCCTCAGTAATTAAGACAACAACCATGTCTAGTTGCCGATTCATCTAAAGACCTTGTCGCTTGGGGCACATCCCTTGGGGCATATCAGATTCATTGAGATCCATATCAATTTGGTATTCTCTTAATCTTGTAAACTATATCAACTTTTCGTAACCATCAGTTCATTAATGTTATTTCCTTGGTTCTTCGTAACTGAAGGGTTTAGATGTGATATCATTTTGATTCCTTTGGACAATTAGGTCTGGAGTCAGGTCACTCACTTCTTCGTAATCATAAGGTTCAGAATCAGGCATTTTGATACTTTTTCATAATCACCGGTTCATTGTTGCTATAGTTAACATCATCACGATTCTGGTCAACCAGGACCTGAATCAACTTTTTCCAATCTTTCAATCGGTTTATGTCTCAGAATCGGTTTATCTCTCAAATCAATTTCAAAATCAAAAGCAGACTATCTTTGAACCACTACGCTTCGCATAGTGATTCAAAGAGGGGCAAAATGTAATACCCCAAAAATGGGCTATAGGTTCATTAACCTCTTACATCTTCAAATCAAATGAATCGACATCAAAGTCCTAACCTAAGGCACATCTGCACACCAGTTTATCAAAGACCTAATTGATTATCCTAATTTTGCATTAAGGGATATTCCTTGAATATTCCTATTTTATCCTAATTATTTTTAATTAAATATTATTTGGTGATAAATGTCATTATTTATACTAAAGTTGATTAATTAAATATGATGAATATTTAATTAATTAATTTAATTCTACCACTTAATTATTTAATTAGATTTAATTATATTTATTCCTAAATTATATTATTTTATTTGACAATAAATAAAAAATCCTAAAAATAATTGATTAAATTCTTATTTAATTAATTAAAGCCAATTATCAATATTTAATGATATAGATTTTGAATATCAGTTTGATTTCATAATTGATTAACCCATAAATCAATTGTTTTAATTCAAAAATCAGTTAAGTTGAAGATAAACCACTTTATTTATTTAATCAATTCATAATTATTATGCACATTCAAAGAGCAGTTAAACTTTAAATCAAAAAATCAATTCAAGTTGTTATATTTTGGAAACTCAACATCTATTTTGAGTTGAAAGTTGATCTAAACTTCTGATTTGAGTTAAAAAGTTGTTTTTGCATGATTTGCATGATTTTGTGAGTTGATCTATTTCTAATTTCTTGTTGACTCAAAAATCAACCTGAGTTCATCAAGAGTGATTTATGGCTTTTCTCAATGCATCCTCAAGCCCTGGATTTCTATAAAAACAAGGTTTAGCTCTTCACAATTTACCACTCTCGAATTTGCACAATTACCCTGACGAATTTGTAGCTGAAGGATCGAGCACTTGTGACAGGCGATTTGTGAGATTTTTCATTGTTGGTCATAAGCATTCATATTTTTTCATAGCATCTCATAGCATATCATTCCTAGATTAATTTTCATATCATTTCAATCCATTCTAGATTAGTTTCATACAATTTTTCATCTTATTGCATTCAAAATCCAAAAAAAGATAGATTAATCTGCATTCATACAGTTTTTCATCTTTTGCATTTCAAATCCTTCATTTAGGTGTTGCATTGTCACTGATCTCGGTCTAATATGAGAATACCATACTCGCAGCTACTAGAAGGTAGTAAATTGCCTGGTTAGCTTAGTTTCATTTATCTACAGATTTCAATTTTGCTAACCTCTAATGTTTTATTGAAGTGTTGTGTCCACAGCTAGGTACAATTTTCACACACAGAGCTGCCATTGCTATCTCTACATTATCAATAAAGATTGTGTCATCTTTTTGTGTCTCGGTCATGGGCGCAAACTTCATTGCCTCTATAGCTATTACCACTATAGGCACTGAATTGTGAGGACCTATGACTGGTACATTGGTGGTCTCTGACTCCTTAGCTTCCTTAGAGGGCACTTGAGTTGTGGGTGTAGTAGGTGGGTACATGTGCCTATCCAAAAAGACTTTCTCAAAAGATTTCTCTATCTCTTTAGCTACCAAATCATAGTTCTTATCCATTATCTGTAGTGTTCTCAACTTTGCTCTGAGGTGCGGCTTCACTAGATCTAACAATAATGTTTTCTCTTCTAGGGAACATACAAGGAGGATTTCATCTAGAATCTTTTATTTTATTCTTAGATCCTCCTCAATGGCTTGTCTTTTCAATAATTCCAAGATATTCTATACTTTGTTCAAAATTATTGTCTTAAGTTCTAAGACTGTCTTCTTGAACTTGAGCACGTGTTTTATTATCATTTCATGAATTTATGATTTATCAATCTCACTGCATTTCTCATAGAATTTCCCTATTTGATAAATTTTTCCTTCCTTAATAATCCTTATTTTCAACACTTGAAGACTAAGTCTGAAACCTACCTCAGGAGGTGCTTGAGAATTCTTCCTCAAACTTCTGGTAGCCCTGGAGGATGGATGACTTGTGCTGGTTTCCTTCTTCCTCTTTGACAATCTTTTGTATTCTGGAGGTGATGTGGTATCCAGTTCAATTGTCTCTTTGGACACAGGAGGGATATCTTTAGATTTACTCTCCTTTTCCTTTGTGTCATCAGTCTTTTCAATCTTGATTTTCTTCATTTTAGGATCATCTTTCTTAGCTTCCACTATGGATGCGATCTCAATCTCCAATGCTATCTTTTCCTCTCTTACTTTGTCTAGGTCTGCCTATGTTACACCATGGATTTTGAGTATCTCAAATGTAATCTTAGAGGCTTTCCTCTTAGTTGCTACACTGTTTAGAACTGCATCAACTTCCCTTGTCTTTTCTTCATAAGTCCCCCATCTAGGTTCATTAGGGTCCTTAGGTGCTGAAATTAGTACTTGTGCATATGCTTCCAAAATTGGTTCCTCTACCTCATAACCAAGTGGATGGATCCACTTTGTTCTAGGCTCAACTGCTTCCATACATGTTATGTCAGTTTCTACCATAAAAAAAATGTTGTCTTTGTATTTCTCAACAATTCTTTTTGGTATTCTATACCTCATCTGCATTTTGATCCTGAATGGCTTCAATTCTAGCTCGATGTAATCCTCCAATGTACTCTCAGTAGATGCCTTAAGAGATATTTGAGGCATTGTATGCATACTTTTGTGTAAGTAAAAATTTGAGACCTTTCCAAGTATATGGAAGTAAATGTAAATGATTAGAGACCCAAACCTAAATATTTTGGTCTTATCATGCTTGATGGCTCTAATGTTATCAATTAGTTGTGTGCACAAGATCTCACATAGATTGAACTCTCCATTTTCTCTAACAAGTTTTATTGTTGCAAGAATAGTGGCTATGAGCACACTAGTCACCCTATTGGTGTGCTGAAACTTGTAGCCTAGTATCATTGGCATCAATTTGATGTCTTTCTCTTCAATAGTCTCAATTTTCATACCACGCCTATCACTTTTGGACTTACATCCCTGTTCAAATAATTTCCTCACATCCTTTCCCATTGGAAGAATGGCACCTTTCTTAGAGAGACCTGTCATTTCATGAATAAGATCTCCTGTGATTCTTACTAGGACTTCACCTATCCAAAATAGGTCATCATGAATTCTATTTAACAAGATCTTGATCCACTCATATTTATAGAACTCATATGTCATAGCATACTCAATAATGGGATGGTTTTCCAAATGTGTGAACTCATCTAAGAATGTTTTGTTTGGTTTCATCATGGACTTAAGGTTCGACCTTATCCTATCAAGTCCAACTGGTTCCTTCTTACATTATATGTATGCACAAATGTCTTCAACATGCATTACACCCATAGGGGTTCTTGAAAATGCACCTTCTAGGTCATCTAGGGTTGACTTAAAAGGGTACCTCTTAAAAATATATCTCTTCCTTTTCGCGACATCAAATACAACAGGTGTAGCCATGACTTACTTGGTTAACACTTCAAATCAGTTTTCAAGGATTTCTAAATTGTCGTGTTGGACTAGGGCTTCAAAATCGATCAATCACACTTCTTCACTAGTAAATCAAGCTCCAACACTTCACAATCCAACTGCTAGGGATTTTTTGGTCTCTAATCACTCTATCTCAAATGCAATGAGTGATCTGAAAGTCTCTGTATACTATAAAGTGAAATCTCTGCCATTAATGCTTGCTACGTAAATAGAATTTGACTAAGAATTTCCAACTTCCATCATGCAATCGATCAGGCAGTGCGCTCTTGCACATAGCATCAAATAGTCTTCAAACTATTAAATCCAAAGGTGCATACTCTGAGGGTGAGTATACCAACTGCGTAGGGGTCTAGAGCTGATCTAACTCCCCCTATGACCCTGAAGGTCATTCAACCATAAATAGGAGGTGCATCCATTGTAGATGCAACATCTATTGTCTCATCAATATTATCCTTCTTTTCTTCCTTCCAAATCAAGCTCACATCATCTAAAGCTTTCACAAACTTGACTTCTCCTTCTTCATTCAATATTGATACCGCTGGCTTTTTAGGGCTTTCCTGACTTTTCATTCTTTATCTACAAAATTTTGAGATGTGTCTAGCCTTGTTACAAGAGTGACAAATAACTGGAGGCCTTAAATTCCTTGGTGCATTGATATTGGTTACCATTTTACATTGTCTAGCTGAGTGACCATTATAATTACATATCTGACATGTAATACTTTGAGAAATTCTTGCATTTGGTTGATTTTGATTTCTCTGATTATGCTGAGTCTTATTCTTCTGACTTGTTCTACAATTCATAGCTCTATGACCAAATTTGTTGCATGAATAATAGTAACCATTAAAAGGTCTTACCTCTTTGCAATCCCTTGCAATATGTCCATGCTTGTTACATGCATAACAAGTTTGGTCTACTGGCTTGCACTCATCCTTAGATGGTTCAATATTGTCTTTAGTCTGATTGCCAATCTCCTTAGCATATGTAGTGTCTTTTGGTGCTTTCATATTTTCTTGCATGTCATCAATCTAATTTTGTGCTTCATTGAATCCAATATAGCTGGTATCTCCTTTAAGTTTTCATGCATATAACTGTGACTCTATCAAATTAGAACTGGTGTGTAATTTCTCAATGTGATTCTTTTCCTCTTTCAACTTAGATTCCAACTTTTCTTTGCTGTTTCTTAGCTCCAAGATTTCCATGTTTGCTTGCCTCAATTATTCATTTAGTTGAAGGCTCTCTTTGATCTATTCATCATAAAATTATTGATTTTTAGTTATCTTTTCAACCAACTCTTCAATCTGATCTTTCAGAGATGTGTTCTCTTCATTTAGCTTTTTGACCATTTTCCCTAAATCACTGTTTGAACAATCTTTCAAATCTTTTCTCAGTCTATTGATGACTGCTTGAGAATCACTGACTTTTTCTTTTAGTTCTTCAATTTCTTTTTCAAATGTTTCATTTCTCCTTTATCCATGATCTCCTCAAGTGGTTAAACTTATTTTCCGAGGACCAAATCTCTGATATCAATTATTAGGAATGGGAACACTGAGGGGGGGGAGGGGTGAATCAGTGTTCACTATATCTATATAATTTCTTAACTCTTGAATCTTAATTTGATTTCTTAAGTACTGATATTAACATAAATGTAAACAAGATAAACAATCACAACACATAACACCAATATGGTTATGGGGAAACCCAAATAGGTAAAAACCCCGGTGGGAATTGACACCAACTAAGAACTGCACTAGTGTTTTATGATCCTTGTTAGAAGATCTGCAACCCTATTAGGAGTTGTTCTTTACAATGCTTTTAGTATAGTGACTTGGTCAAGGGTTGGATCCTGTTAGGAGTCTTTTACAATAACCTTGTTAGGGGTGGGGACACACTGTCCTAGAGCTCACTGCTCAAGTGGTGAAGGCTACAACCTTTTGTTCTCAGATACACACTATATCTGTTGGATGAACTGGTGCTGTGACATTGCTTGTCTGATTAGTTCCTTTTTTGCGCTGATGCTTTAACCCCTTGTAAAGCTCTAAATTATTCTATTTTCACTTCGCATGTCTCTACCTAGCTTATCTTATCTTTATATCCACATCCATGCTTTATTACAAAGGCACATCTTATATTTATATGCGCTAACAAAACAATTAACTAGGTCAGCCTATAACTGATTACATACAATGCTTCCAAGTGAATTGGCTCAAGTGTGTTTACAAACAAAGATTTTTACATGTCTACAACCTAATTACAATAGGTGCATAGCCTTTACAAAACAATATTATAACAGCTAATCAAAATACTAACAGTCGGCTGCATACTCTGTTCTTTTCTGGCATTCACTGACTGTGCCACTTCAATTGACTATATCTTTGACATACTGTCTCATCTAATCATACACTCTTAGACTTAGAATGAATACACACTTACCAGCTTAACTTCAAGGGAGCATACCATAACTCAGTCATACACATATGTGCTGATGCTATGATCTTTTGATGCTTTGCTAATTGTCCATTCTTCTATACTTAGCCATATTCTAACCTTGTGATAATGTGCGCTAACTCCAAAACTCTATATGAATTTTTTTCCATAATGATAACACTATATCTAGTCATATACAATAGTATAGTCAACTTTCCAACACATTGTTATTTGTTTGAGAAGTTTATCAAGGAAATTGAATGTGAAGTTGTTCAAGAGATAGTATAGAAGTTGTCTTTGATAAATATATCTTCTCATTGAATGAAAGTGACAACTTGATCTAGATTGATATAAGGACTGCCTTAGTTGATTTTTTTATATTTTAACCAAGTTAAGTCTTATGAACATAAAAATTGAAACTATATGTATGAACAAAAAAGTTGAAGCTATATGTCATTTGCAAAAGGGTTCATTTTTTGTTGAAAGGGGTGTGAAGTATTCTCCAGTGTTATGTTTCCTTAAAGGTTTATTATATACAAGATAGTTAACATGTATAACTAAGAGCTTATATTGTAAGTTTTTCTATCCTGTCATCATGGCGACATGAGAAAAACAATGTGCAACATGAACTTGAGACATAAATTAGTTACAATGATATGAACCCAAATAATTCTAATCAATTGTATTATCTTGAATGTTGAGAATGTTAATCATCAACATGACCTTTATAAATGTAAAAAAGGTTAACATGCAATTCCTAAGCATACATAGGTCTAAAATTCAAGTGTTCAAACATGAATGGCTTATTCCAATGAAATTTTTTTGAAGGGTGGTTTTCAGTTAGGTTCAAAAAATAAGAGACTTCTCTAACTACTCTATGATGATTGAAAAAGGATGAAGAGGGTCAGGAAGGTTGGATTGAGTATGAAAAATGAGAATTTTTTTGCATAATGTATGAATATTAAAAGTATGTTGATTTAACTCTACAAAATTGAATTTTATAATTTTACTATAGTAGAGATGATGTTTTCAGTGATATTGTTTGAGAAACCTAATTGGAGATCAATTTGATATGATAGAAGTGTGAATGTTAGAGTTTTGTTCATTGTTACCAATAGTCATATAATAAAGTTGTGAATGTTTAAGTTTTGATGTTATAGAAAAATTAATATATTCTTTGATATGTATTGAAATAGAGTAACCCTCTATACTTCATTTAACTCTCTTGATAAGGTTTCATATTGATTAGATACTCGTACATTGCTAATGAGGCTTATTTTTAACCAATGAAAAGAAGTTAAATTTCAAAGCATTTTCTCTAACCCTCAAGGGTTTTCCAATCATATATCTATTTGTTATGGTGTGCATATATGATTACTCTATCTCATCGATATATATATATATATATATATATATATATATATATATATATATATATATATATATATATTCATATACTGATCAAGTGTTATGTAATGAACATATATACATCCTATTTTATTGTTTGATAAGTTGATATTTGGTAAAGAAGACTTATTTTATAGACCACTGATTTACCCCCAGTGGTCAGAGTATTCCAACAAGTGATATCGGAGAAATATGTTTCTTGTAAGAGGTTTAAAAACCTAAGGTGGACCCTAGTAGGTAATAATTATATTAATGGTATATGAAGGTTCTTTAGTTGAAAAAATATCTCTATTTCATGGAAATAACTATGCCTTTTGAAAAGTTAGAATGAAAATCTACTTGATTTCTCTAGGAGTTGATGTATGGAGTATAGTTGTCAATGGTTATAATGTTTTTGCTACTATACCTACTGATGTTGAAGGAAAAAAGGAATATGAAACTAATATTAGAGAAATTCATGCTATATTGTGTGGTTTAACAAAATATGTCTTTGTAAAATTTTTGCACTGAAACTCTTCACAGGAAGTTTGGGATAAATTGAATATCATCTATCATGGAAATGATAGATTAAAAAAGACAAAATAAAAACATTGAGATCAAAGTTTGAAGGTGTAAATGAGTAAGGAAGACAAGATAGTAGATTACCCTCTTAGGGTTGATAAAATTGTCTATGTTGTTTGACGTTTAGGAGAAGAGATAGATAATGAAGATGTAGTCGAGAAGGTCTTAAGATCGCTACCATCTAGGTATACTCAAAATATATTTAATAGAAGAATCAAAGGATATAAAAAAGCACACAATGGATGATGTACAAGGTGCTCTTACAACATAAGAGATGAGAACATGTAAATAGGATTCTACTAGTAGAGAGACAAGCTTTAATATTGTGAGAAAGGATAAAGTGGTTAATTTAGACTCGGAAGATTTGGATAACAAAGAATGAAATTTTTTCAAGAATTTGAAAAGGTGGTCAATAAAATAAAAAGGAAATATTCCCTTTAAATACTCTAATTATGATAAAATGTGACATTTTTCTACATAATATCCTTATGAAGAGTCTAATTAAATATGTAGAGAGTATTGAGAAGCAAGAAAAAAATATTTTAGTCAATCTCAGAAGAATTCCTTATTTCAAGAAAAAGAAGAGCTTGTATTCTAATGTATTTGATAGAAACTCAAAAGACTCTACTAATGAAGAGGGAGAAGTCTTATTTTTAGTATGGAGAATGTAGATCAAGAAGATGAGCATGAAATAGAAAATACTCTCATAGTTTCAAATGTTAATATGTAAGGTAAAGTAGTTTGTGTATTTAAGAAAATGAAATCTTAAAGAAATAAGTTAATGCACAAAAGGATCAGGATATGCACGACAACAAAAATCTGATAAAAAAATACAAAAGTCAGATCAATTGGGTATTGATCTAAAATTGCAACTTGAGGAGGAAAAGAGAATTAAAGAAGTAATAAAGAAAGAGTTAGCTCTCAAGATAAAATAATGTCTTTAATTGGAGAAATAAATTGTATCATTAAGAAATAATCTTGCATGATATGAAAGTAATAATAAACTCAAAGTGATTGATGTTGGCAAAATTTCAACAATGATAGAAAGTAGTAGTAGTTGCAATGAAACGCAAACATACTCAAATTTTGAGCACATAGATACAATTTGAAGTATAGATGTTGATAATTATGCAAAGGAAAACAAAAAAACAATCAAAAGATTATATTTTAAAAATGGAAGACTACCAATCAAGTTTAACACTCCTTTCTTTGGATATTGTTTTCTTTTTAATCAACATGGTCACAAGATTAGTGAGCATAGACTAGACATGAGAAAGAGATGAAGGTTGTTTAATAGAAATGATTTTAATTTGATAAAATAAATTATGTGTTATAATTATCATAACTTTGGTCACATAGCCAAACTTTGTAGATTGAGTATTGATCAACAAAATGAGAAGAATAATACCGATATTTCAAAGGTGAATAAAGTGAAGTAAGTTTGGAAACAAAAGCTTGAGAAGCATGTTGAGAAGTCAATGTTTGTCCAAAAAACCCTACGTACCAACAAGAAATACTTATGGGTGATTGAAAATGGTTGGTCAATCCACATGACTAGTGATAAAGATAATTTTACCAAACTTGAAAGCTATGATGGTGGGATTGCCAGTTTTGGAGATAATACCTCTAGGAATATCTGAGGTTTAGGAACCATGTTGTTAGATGATGAAATGCTTATTCATGATGTTTATTATGTTGAAGGTCTAAAACATGACTTTCTAAGTGTAAGTCAGATTTGTGATAATGGCTATAATGTTTTGTTTGATGCTCAAGGGCGTCAGATAAAGAAATAACTACGGAAAATAATTGCAATAGGTAAGGGGAAAATATGAAGTGTTTACAATTCAAAGGTTATATCAAAAAATGATAAACAAAGTAATATTTTCCTCATATGTCATGTTGAGGAGAGTTGGTTGTGGCATACAATATTCTGACACCTAAACTTTGATAATCTGGTCAAGGTAAGAAAAAATTAGAATGTTAGAGGTATGCCATGGCTATTGGTCGAGAAATGTAGTTTATGATTTTTTTTGATGATTATACCAAGATAACTTAGGTGAAATTTCTAAGGCAAAAGTATAAAGAATTTGATAGACTCAAGGTGTTTAGGAAAATGGTTGAAAAGGAATTAGATTTGAAAATTAAATGTTTGAGATTAGAAAAGGGTGGAGAGTATACCTCAAAGGAGTTTGAAGACTATTGTGGGAATCATGGAATCAAAATGTAGTATGCTACTACAAGAACACTTGAAAAAAATAGGGTGGTAGAAAGGAAGAACAAGGTGGTGAAATAACTGGCTAGAATCATGCTTGATGAGGCCAAGTTACCTGATATGTATTGGAAAGAAGTTGTTCATACAATAGTATACACACAAAACAAAGCTTACTTTATATTTGAATCCAAGAATAAACCTTATGAATTATGGTATGGTAAGTTAGCTTCTGTAAAACACTTTAGAATTTTTAGAAGTAAATGTTTTAATAAGAGAGATGATGAAATTTTGGGCAGTTTTGAGTCAAGATGTTATCAGGGTATTTTTCTTGGTTATTATACACATATTAAGGCATATAAATGTTTCAAAAAAAGGCTAAAAAAGACAATTGAAAGTGCCAATGTTAAATTTTATGAAGTATTGAAAATTAACAAAAACAACATTGAGAATGTTGAAGAAGAATTTGAATCATATTTTGAAGTCGAAGAAGAAACTCCTAAATAATAAAAAAATATTGGATATCATGGTAAAAATTCCTCCTAAATTACTCTAAAGCATCATCCTCAAGAGAAAATAATTGAACACAAATATGCAAGATTACAAACAAGAAAGAAAGCAAAAATAGGTGAGAAATGACTTTTTGTTTACTCTCAAAAGTAGAACCTAAGAAATACATTGAGGATAAAATATATGGGCGTTAAATCAAGGTTATGGAGAACTAAATTAGATTGAAAAGAAAAAAAATGGGAAATCATCCCTAAGAATGAAGGTAAGAATATTATTGGATAAAAATGGGTTCTTAGAAATAATTTAGATGAAGATGGTAATGTTGTAAGGAAAAAAGATAGACTTTTTTGTAAAGGATACTCTCAGGTTGAGGGTATAGAATTTTCTCAAACCTTTGCACCTATGGATTGTCTTGAAGCAATAAAATATTCTTAGCTTTTTTGGTATATAAAAAATTAAATATTTACAAAATGGATGTTGAGGAAACCTTTCTAAATGGATATCTTGATGAAGAGGTTTTTATGGAGCATCCTGAAGGCTTCATTTGTGAATAGAGTCTTGATTATGTTTATAGAATGAAGAAGGATTTATATGATTTGAAACATGTTACTAGAGCTTGGTACTCCAGATTAAACAACCACTAATTGGAAAAAGGATTCACAAGAGGTGGTATGGATAACAGTTTGTATGTTAAAATACAAGGTGAGGATGTACTTGTAGAAGTTTATGTAGATGACATAATTTTTGGTTGCAACAATAATTATATGTGCAAATTGTTTTCTAATCTAATGCAATCATAATTTAAAATGTTCATGCTTGGTGAGTTGTCTTTATTTCTTGGATTGCTAATCTCGCACCATGAAAAAGATGCATTTCTATCACAAGCTAAGTATGCAAGAGAGATGCTTAAAATATTTCACATGGATGAATGTACACCTATGGAAATACCCATGGTAATGGGCTATAAGTTGAGTAAGGTCGATGATTCACCCAATGTTGATCAAACTAGATATAGGTAAATGATATAAATTTCACCACATCTCATAACATCTAGGCCTAAAATCATGAAGGTAATACATTTGTTTGCAAGATTTTAGTCCTCTCCCAAAGAATCTCATGTAAATGCTATCAATAGGATCTTTAGATAAGTCAAAGGGACATTGGATTATGGTTTGTGGTACCCTAGACATAATGGTTTTACTTTAACAACCTATAATAGTGATGATTAGGTAGGATGTCTTGATGACAGGAAGAGTACAAGTAGAGGTAGACATGTTTGTTGACAAATAAAAAATAGAAATAATAAGTATCCTTGTCAACAACAGAGGTAGAGTATGTGATTGCTACTTCATCTTGTACCTGGATTCTTTGGATAGTGAAAACACTTTTAAACATGAAGGTACAAGTTCCTAAACATGTTTCCATCTTGTGTGACAACAAAAACACAATCAACATCTCTAAAAATCTAGTTATACACTCAAGAATAAAGAATATTGATACTAGATGTCATTTCTTGAGGGAGAAAGTGTTATTAAATACAATTTCTTTGAATTATATTTCTACTTTAGATGAAGTTGTTGATATCTTCACTCAACCTTTAGCAAATGAGGCCTTTAAAAATTTAAGACATAGCTTGCGGGTCTAACCCTTATCCTCTATTCAATAATTCATCTGCTAGTGTTTTAGTCTCAGTGAGAGTTGTACATAGGGGAAATATGAAAGACTCAATAGATAGATTAGTAGCAATGAAATTAATCAAAGAAAACTACTATTAATCATAAACCTTACAAAACAACAAAATCTAAACATAATCAATTCAAAATGAAAGAAATCAAATCAAATCAATCCTATATTCAACTTATTATGTTATCTCTCTGCACTCAGTTGAAGTAGATAATAATGCTTAGTGTTGGATTCAACAACGCTTCGACTTAGAGATTCAAGAAAACTAAGATATGAAGCCTGAGTGCTTGATAAAAACCTACATAAATGAATTGATTTTCAAAATTTTTATCTTTATTATGATGAGGAATGGAGTTTATATAGAGATTCAGGTTCAGATGAATGATCGAGGTCAATCTAGGAAAACCCAGATCAACAGTTGAGATAATTAGAGAGGAGAAGACTTTGGGTAATCTTCTAAAAATGAAGATTTGTTTCCACTTCCAACTCAAAAAGAAGAGAGTAATTTGGGAAACATGAGAGAAGATAAGATTTGTTTCAAACATAGAGAATGATGAAACTAGAACAAAACTAATATGGAATTAGATGAAATTAGTTAGAAATGAAATTAATTTGAAATTGGGATGAAATTAAGCTAATTTTGGAAATTAATTTTATTTAGAATAATTAATTAGTTAGTTTAAATAATTAAGAGTAATTTTTAAACTAAAGGACATTAGAAATTAAATTTAATTAACTTATAAAGATTATTTAATTAAAGGTAAATTAATTAAATGATATTAATTATTTATTAATATTAAGGAGATGATTAAAGGATGAAAATATTAGGTTTATAGAAGAATTAAGATAATTAATTAAACAATTAAAGAATCATTTAACCAATTGAAGAATAATCAACAATTAATGTGAGTTCACAAGAATGGCCAATTTTGTGTGTTTACATTTACCCCTTTTTGATACAATGTGATTTAGAGCACTATGTCAAAGAATATCTAATCAAGTCTTGCCCCAGTTTGCCTTGGTGATGGCAGGTGGATTTTATGTCCCCTCAACAAATTAAGAGAAATTGCGCTGAATGAGCGTTAATTTGTTGACAACTTTAAATAGTGCACATAGAATTGAACAGATAAAAAACAAAGGCACAATGTGAAAGATATTTCAGTTTGAAGTTTCTGAGGTCCATGACGGTCAATTAGGATTCCAGTCAAGATTAGGGTTTTGGTCAACCAGTTGTAAATAGTGAACAAGGTATCATTTTCATTACTTTTCATCCTTGGAGCTCTCGATATCGGGTAAGCAATTTCATTAAGTTTCATGTGTTTTAGTAGGTATTAAGAGATTGATAGGTGTGGTGCATAGTTTGACCAGGTCTGGATATTTTGTCATCTAGAGGGAAGCACACTGGTATTGAGTACTCAAACCTTCCTAATTAATGATGGCATTTATTATGCATTTAAAAATTTATATTTTTTCCTTCTAAAATTAAGAGTGATGTAATCACCCATCGATTTTGTCGCAACTACAAAAAGGATGCCGCAATTGCAAAATGATTGTGGCATATGATAAACCTGTCGCAACTAACCCTTTAAAATTCTGCATATGCAAAATGTATGTCGCAAGTGATGTAATAGTACCGTAACTAAATAAGTATACCGTAATTGAAAGAAAAGTACCACAATTGATTAAAATAACATGTTTTGATGTTTTTTAGTTGGATTTTATGTCATGGTTTTGATGCATCTTTCCAGTCTCATTATTTTGAAGGAGGTATATGATGTTTTCAAATATCAAGAGATGAGGGCACAAAGTGTGACCAATTGTCTAAGGTTGAGAGGGATATTCTGAGACAGTTAGGCCTATACTAGATATGTTACAAGTTAAAGATCATGACTAATCATAGTCTGATGTATGCTTTACATGAGAGATGACACTTGAACATATGCACATTTCACTTGTCGATTAGAGAGGCTACTGTGACTGTGGAGGATGTATATCAAATTCTTCATATTTTGATTCAGGATGCACTGGTTGAGTTTTCTAGACAAACATACATTAAACAACACTTGTAGAGCTCTCTAGGTTACTAGAGGACCAGTCAGGGTTAGCATATCCGTATGAAATACCCTAGGCCAGATTTGGGGAGAGATCAATAGGTTGACTTTATTGTTGCATAAATTGATTGGTGGCATGCTCTATCTATACCGCAAATATTATGGATTCTTAGAAGGGTAGGGTGTGGTGCTACAAGGTATGGTGAGAGACAAGATAGTGTATGTGTATGGCCCTTGTATGATCTCACAAATCTACTTTCATATTTTTTTATGTGGCTTACCATGGGGATAAATCAATTCCTTGCAGGGTCACATTGTTATAGGTGTGGGCATGGGAGTATATAGCTATCTGTTGGTCAAAGCTTTCTAGAGATTTTATAACGGAATGCTTGTATATGCATATGTATGAGGGTGAGATTGTGAAGAGTCAATTGGGACATACAATTTATTAGAGGCAATAGTTGGATATGCTTCCATACTTCATTTGGAGGGCTTACAGATCATTTCTATTGTAGGCAGGTGATGAGGCACATCTATCATTGTGTAGACAAAGAAAATTCTTCATTGGGCACACCGTTGATTCGACACATATGATAGATTTGCATAACCCTAAGCATGTTTTGTGATAGTTTTGGTGAGTTCCAAGATGTTAGTGTCTCGTATGTACAGTTTGTATGAAGGTCATAGTATGTGGCTACCTGGGGCATAGTAATTTCGACCCATGAAGAATAGGTTGAGTTTTAGGGACTAAGACTGGCCAGATGGGCCCAAAGATTGACTAATATTTATGCCGGCATGATAATACAGTATGCTACCTAGTCGGTAAGTCACAAGCTAGTCCCATGTGTGTGAAAATTGCACCTGTTTAAGAGACTGAACACATCAGTAAAACATTATTGGTTAATAATCAGAAAATAAGCAATGAACAAGTATATCATTAACTAGGCAATTTACTAGCTTCTAATAGATGTGAGTATGGTATTCTCAAAATTTGACCGAGATCAGTGACAATGCAACATCTAAATGGAGGATTTGAATGTGAAAGCTATGAAAATGAATGCAGATTTAATCTATATTTTTGGTATTTTCTATGCAATAATGATGAAAACTATGTAAAAATGATCTAGAACTTGATGAAAGATGAATTGAAATCTAAACTATAAATGCTATGAATGCTATGAATCAAGAAACCAATGTTAGCAAATAATCTCAACAATTGCACAAATCTCAAAGATTCGACAATATGGCACTGCTATTCTCCAGATGCTTGATTCTCCAAATTTGCGGTTGTTTGTAAAGGACTGAGGCCTATTTATATAGAAATCTAGGGTTTTGAGGACTCATGGAAAGCCAAAAATCTTTCCCTGATCAACTCAGATTGATTGGTGAGTTATCAGGAAATTAGAAATAGTTATCTCACTAAAATCATATAAGATCATCTTTTTAACTTGAATTAGAAGTTGAGATCACTCCAATCTTCTTTTCAACTCACAATCACATGTTGAGTTTGAAAAGTTAACAAATTGAATTCAATAGTTGATTTTGAGTTTAACTGCTTTTCTGATTTGTGCATAGATAATTATGAGTTTATTTAATTTTCCACATGTTTTATTCTCAACTTAACTAATTTGAACAATTAAATAACTGATTTATGGGTTAATCAATTATTTTATCAAACTTTATTCAAAATTATATTATTAAATTTGAAAATTTGATTTTAATCAATTAAATAAATTTTCAATTGATTATTTTTAGAAATTTTGATTTATTGTCAAATAAATAATATTAATTAGGAATAAATATCAATTAAATCTAATTAAACTAATTAAGTGGCATAATTAAGTTTAATTAATTAAATATTCAACATATTCAATTAATTGACTTTAGGATAAATAAAATAATATCATTTATCGCCAAATAATATTTAATCAGAAATAATTAGGATAAATTAGGAATATTTATAAATATTCTCCGATGTAGATTTGAAATACAATCGAATAGGGTTTCAATGATTTGATGTGCAGATGTGCCTTATGTTAGAACTTTAATGTCGATTTCAATTAATTTTGTGGATGTAGGAGGTCAATGGTACTGAAGCCCATTTTTGGGTATTACATTTTGCCCCTCTTTGAATTACTATGCGAAGCGCAGTGGTTCAAAGATAAATTTGTTTGATTGAGACCCAAACTTAGTTATGTGATGGAGAAACTGAACCTGAAAAGTTAACCGATTCTGAGACAGAAATTAATTGAAAGATTTGAAGATACTGATTCAGGTCCTAATTGACCAAAGAATTGAGATGATGTTAACCGTAGCAACAATGAACCGGTGATTATGAAGAAGTGATAAAACACTTGATTCTGAACCTATGATTATGAGGAACTGACTATCCTGACTCCAGACCTAATTGTCCAAAGGAATTGAAAGGATGCCAAATCTAAACCCTTCAGTTATGAAGAATCAAGGAAATAACACTAATGAATCGATGGTTACAAAGAGCTGATACAATTTACAAGTTTATGAGAATACCAGACTGATATGGATTTTGATGAATCTGATATGCCCCAAGTGATGAGGACTTTGATGAGTAAGAAACTAGATGTGGTTGTTCTCTTAATTGCTAAAGAAAATTTGAATAAGAAGAGATTTGATAAATGATTAATGATATAGAATACCAAGCCCCCTTCAAGATTAAAATAGAAATCTGACAAGAAAGCCAACGTGAAATGATTAGAAGCAATGTAATTGATTGTAGAAATGGTTGTACATGTTTGGGGATGCATTCTGCATCATTTAGGGGTCTTGTTGACCAAATTTGACTAGGTTTGACCATGAGTTGATCATGGTTGACCAAATTGAAAGTTTGAAAGTTTGATGTACGATAATCAGTTAAGTTGAATACTAGATTTCTGTGATGTCATTAAGGTCGATTATGCAAGTAGTCGACTGTCTTGGGTCCAAAAATTTTAAATCACATTTTTGACAATGTAAATGATCTTAGATTTTGATTTTGATCCTGAAAATGGGTTCAGAACATCGACATTAGCTAGGGGTACAATTTTCACACAAATAGAGCACTTTGAAAATCTAGGTCAAAACCTATATAAGGCCAAAAGGGGTAATTTTCAATTCATTTACGCGAGTTGACTTTTGAAACCTTGTGGAGCCCTCTGAGAGAAAAATGCAGGTCCCAGTGTCTTCCATTGATTTGAGCATTCCCAACGGTGTCAACGACCCAAACAGTACAGGAATCTTGTAAGTGGACCTCTATGCCTCTCTTTGAATTCAATTTAGCACATTTTAATTGCATTTTAGGAATTTTCATAGGTTTTTATGCATTTTTAATTTTTAGTTCATGGGATGTCATATGACACATGGTAGCATGTCGTATGACATTTCAGGTCCTATCCGAATGTGGTGTCTATCATAGTATAATATCGTATGGGAGACACCCATCTCTCGTACGACATTTCATCGAGCCCCATAATTATCGTACGAGATCATGTAGAATGTCGTATAACCATAGAATGTCATATGGGTCGTTGTATATTGTCGGACAATAATTGACGCTAATTTTTGGTTTCTAAAATGTTGTATGGAAAACAGTGAGCAAATTTGAGGTCCTTAGTAATTTTTTCCAAATTTTTTGATTATCTAGCTGAATTCCATAGCCTTTAATGCACCTTTTGATATCTTCATTTTCTCATTTTGCATACATGTATCATTTATTTTGGATGAATTAATAATGTTAGTCCTATTTCTGTGCTTTGTAGGTGAGGTATCTTGATGTCCACATCCGTGTATCCCATCCTGCAACCCAAAGACTATGTTTAGCACTTCCTGATCCTATAAGAGTCCACCTTGCTACTTGTGGATTTGATTTCTTGATAGGTTTACTTGACATTCAGGTAAATCATAGGTTGATTATCGCACTTGTGGAGAGATTCCACTCAGAGACACAGGCATTCCACCTCCTAACAAGGGAGAAAACTGCTACACTGGAGGATGTCTATCGGATTGTATGGATTCTATTTCATGGACCCTGCCTAGAGTATCTAAGTTCTGAGAATATAGGTTTACAGGTATTCCACACACTGTTTGGAGCAAATGAGTAGATCACTCAGTAGATATCATGTGAGGTGCTGGTGTAGTGTTACAGGTAGACCCATAGGATCGAGTGCATTTTCGCTAGCATGATCAGCGGGATCATTATGTCAGACCATCAACAAAATAGTCTATTGATGGGTTGGGCACTGATGGTTTAGATGCTGATGGCATGCCTAATAGAGTATGGATTGGGGAAGTGTTTATTGGCCCATATGTTCGCTAAGATGCATGAGATTTCTACCACAAGGGTAAGACATTCACTTTTGGAGTGATTATTCTTCAGATCTGGGCATGGGAGAATATTCGTATCTATAGGCCCATTTGTGGTGACGATAGGCAAGATCAAGAGCCTCTAATTTATAGCTATTCTAGTTTTGTCACCTAGGTGAGGATGGGCTAGACAGAGTACTAGAATTGGGTTCTTGATGATATGATAGTGGTTGTTTGGCAGCCATATTTATAGGTAGAGGCTTGGCCCACAGTTAGGGTGTAGTTCGGCTACTTCAGACAGAGCCAGATACTAATTGGGCACTCTACAAACATCCTAGAGTGGTTTTTGATCACACAGGTTTGGAGGTAGTATGAGCTTAGTTCACATCTTATGCGAGCCAAGTGTGGGAGATCAGACTGGGATGGTCACCCAGATTGTCCTATGCAGTATGTATCCTAGAGTACAGTGCACTCTAGAGTAGAGATTGGGATTCCTAACCATAGGTGATCAATGCAGGTGTGATAGATACCTACATGGCATATCTAGCAGAGCATCCCATCAGGTGGTTCTCAGATCTAACTGAGCTAATACCCACGATGGAGGAGGCAAAGGATGTTATAGGTGCTCCCAAGGGGAGAGGACAAAGGAAGAGGGAGGTTAAGATCCCTATGGCTCAACCGATTCATCCAGTACAAAGGGAAGCATGGTTACCACCACACCCTTTAGGAGATGTCAGGCTTGCCCCTAGACCACATGCAGTTCCATTAGTTAGGCTGATAGTTTTGCAGCAGGGCGGGGTGAGGGTGGATCTTTAGGAGGTATTGGAAGAACTATATCTATGGATGAGGTACTGGGTGTGCACCAGGATGCATCAATGGATGAGGCGCATGAGGCACCCAATTTTGATTTAGGTGCTGAGGTTTGATGTTGTAAGGTGCAGATTGACATAGGTGGTGGCGATGATGAGACTATGGCTGAGGAGGAGGCAGTTAGAGAGGTTGCTCCTGTACCAAGGCAGACACCTCAGGATGTGATTTGATAGATACGATACTAGCTGAAGGACTAGATATCCCATAGCTTATCACTAGAGGTCCAGCTGAGGGAGCGTGATAGACAACCAAGGGAGTCACAAGCTGAGGTTCGGCAGCTGCAAGCAGAGGTGATCCACCAGACTGCCTGAGTTGCATATTATGTTTCTGTATACTTTTCTATTGTGCCACCTAGGTAGAGAGTTACCTCATACTCTCAGTATATGATAGCTTCTGAGGGAGTGAGAGCACCATGGGCTAAGCCACCACTAGATGCACTAGTAGGAGGAGGAGTAACGCCTAATGTTGAGGACCAGGCTGACAGCCGATTCATTTTGATTCCTCATTTTGACATTGTGTTATTGTACTAGATAGCTCATTATAGCTCACATTTTGTATCATATGCATGATGTGCACCCCTTATATGATATCGAGCTATATATATATATATATATATATATATATATATATATATATATATATATATATATATATATATATATATATATATATATATATATATATATATATATATATATATATATATATATATATATATATATATATATATATATATATGAGATCATTTTTGGTGGTTTTGACTTCATAGCACTTGTTATTTTGAATTAAGATGTTTATCATGTGATGCAAATGTATACAATTGTGAATGTTTACTCTGAATATATGAATATGCAATGTGACTTGCAATGGTTAATGTTAGATAGATAATGAAAATGTATGGATTTATTTATGTTTTATGGATGCACATGTATGTATGCAATGGATATATGAGATGATTTATGATATGCTATGTAAATGCAACAATACACATGATATGTTTTTGTAGGTACATGAAGAATTCAAGTGCTCAGTCCTTGTTAAAAGGATGCTTAACCCAGAATGATGACTGCTTGCTGATTAGATGAAGAGACCTTCACATGATGCTCAGTCCTTTGTGATGTGATTAGTGCAATCTAGAGAATATCAAACACCATGCTGAATTCAAACCATGAAATACGTAACCAGAGTAAATGCAAAGTGCAAATGAAATGCAGACCTAGGACTTAGTCACTGATCATTTGTTGGTCTTTTATCATCACTAAATATTTTAGGGAACATAGATAGTCGATACAATGTACATTGGTTTAGACAACCATGAACATATGAATATTGAATTTTAGTCAGAAATGTTAGATTAGATATAAGCACCAAGGCACAAAAATGAGGATAACCTGAATATCATGTCCATTTTGATTTAGCAATTCGTATAAGCATCAGAGCATAAATTCTGTGATGACTTGAATATGCCTTGCGTATAAACACACCAAGTAGTTAGGAGATCATCCTTGTTCTAATGTGAATTACCTGCAATGACCCTTTATCGTTCACATCCTTGGGTAATGTTGTGTTTCCTAATAGGAATAAGAAATCACTCAAAAAGAAAAAGTTAGATCTAACTTCCCTGAAGCATCCAGGTATCAATGATTGAGGTACATGTGGCCATCCAATTGTGATGGAGGCACTTATAGTGGACACCAATTCAATCTAGAGTTTCTAGAGTAATTAGATTTTCACTTACAAACATAAGACAAAGAAAAGATTATGCCCCCAGTCATCACTCTCTAAATCCTTATAAAGGACATCATTGATGAGCTCGAGGAACCATAATATGCAAAAATATCGATGTGAATCAGTTAGCATACAAGAATATAAAAACATATCACAAAGATTGTTTTTGTTTGTCATTGCAGTTTGTTTATTTGTTGTTAGGTGAAAAATCCTTTTTTGGTAAGAAGACAAACTGATTGACTCAGATATAGCTTTGAAGGATTTTGATTGGATATGAATCCTCTGAGGATACTGAGGACCATAAGAAATGACATTAGTTTCCCCCAAGTTGAAACTTTGATAGAATGAAGACGCTTTGTTGGTTGGTGCATAGACTGACTTTATTGGATTGCAAGATATGTACAAACTAAAGAAAAACATAAAGCTGGGAAATACCAAGATTGCGTTGATAGATATGAAATTTTGATACAAGTGGCACCCGTTTTCTAGGTTTTCACCATCATGGTAGATATTCTATTTTTTCTACCAAGGCACCTATTTACCAGGTTTTCACCAAGGCACTTTTTCTTTTTCTTCTTTTTTTGTATTTTTCATCTTTTCAATTTTTTTTTGTAGTTTTCCCTGTTTTGATTTTTTTGTTGAATCACCAAGGCACCTATTGCTAGGTTTTCACCAAGATGACCCTTTTTTTCAGGACTTTTTTTGATATTTATACCTTTTTTAGGAAATTTACCACATACCCAATGTCTTAGGCATAGAATTTGTTCAGATGGAGAATGTTGATTGGTTCTCAGAGCTATTCTCCTTCAGTCGTTGAGAGTTGATAGGCTCTTGAGCCAAAAGCAATAGTGATAACAAAGGGACCCAGCCAGTTGGGTTCAAACATCCCCTTGCATTCTCGATGGGATTAATTTTTAGTATCCTCTCTCAAGACTAGATCACCAGCCTAAAATTCTCTGTGTCTAACCTTCTTGTTGTAGCCTCTAGATATTCTTTTCTGATAGACTCTGAGATGATCATACACAACTTTTCTGCACTCATCTAGTAGTTCAAGTTCTTGTAACCTAGACAATCTGTAATCATCATCGGTTACCAAACCATGCATCCTAATTCTGAGTGATGGGATTTTAACCTCTATAGGAAGTACCATTTTAGTGCCATATACTAAAGCAAAAGGAGCAGCCCTAGTGGGCATTTTGATACTTGTTTTGTAAGCCCAAAGAGCTAGATTTATCATTAGGTGCAAGTATCTTCCTATTTTATTTTGTTGACTGTATGATGCAATATTTTCAACAATTTCTTATTGGATACTTTAGCTTGTCCATTCCCATGTGGATAGTAAATAGATGATCAATATTGAGTGATCTTGAATTTAGAGCATAAGGAATCTAGGTCCTTATTCTTGAATTGGCCTCCATTGTCTGTAATGATGGAGTGTGGGATACCATACCGACAAATGATGTAGTTTAGAATGAACATTAAGATCTATTTGTTGGTTGCTTGTGTCAAAGGAACAACTTAAACTCATTTTGTGAAGTAATATGTTGCTGTGATTATATGGGTATGACCATTTGATGAATGTGGATAGATAGCCCCTATGAGATCAAATTCCCATTATTGGAATGGCCATTGTGTTGTTATGGGAATCAAATCTCTCCTTGGTGCGTGAATCAAGTTACCATGGACCTGACATATCTGACAATTTTTAGCATATTTTGCAGCCTCTTTCTCCATATTTGGCCAATAGTACCTTTCCCTAATGAGTTTTCGAGCTAATGTTAGACCTTTGGAATGTAATCCACAAATACCTTCATGGACTTCTTCTAATGCACATTGTGAGTCTTCACATTCTAAACATCTAAGAAGTGTACCATCAAAACTTCATTTGTATAGATCATTACCAATGATGACATACCATGATGCATTTTAGATAAGGTAACATTTTTCATGTCGGTTAAAGGAATCAGGAATGACTTGGTCTTGAAGGTATGAGTATATGTTTTTGTAGAGGGAGGAATTATAACCAACAATAGTGAAGATCATGTGGGTTTCTGAGAAATCATAGGAAGGGAATGATAGTGCTTCCACTAGGAACTCATAGCATAGCTCATGTTCAGGCTACTGTAGAAGAGATGATAGCATTTACATGGTGTCAACAACCTTATTCTCCATTCTAGGTATCTATTCAAATGTGACTGAAATGAAGTACTTCTTTAGATCATCTACCATGCACTTGTATGGAACAAGATTTTCATATTTTGTTTGATACACATCATTGACTTGGTGTATAAATAGTTGTGAGTCTCCATGAATGTGTAGTTTTTTTACTCTCTATTCGATTTCTATTTTCATTTTGTTTAACAAAGCTTCATATTCAACTATGTTGCTGGTGCAAGGGAATTTGATTTTGAACGCTTTTCAAATGGAGTAACCTTGTGGTGTTATGAATAGTATACCAGCTCTGGATCCATTTTGTGTGTAAGATCCATCAAAGAATAAGTACCATGTTCTGGAAGATATGTGCATGATAGAGGAATCAAGAAATTCCATCTACATTGGTTGGTCATCAAACATTGGAGCTTCTGCTAGTTGATTTGTGATGACTTGTCCTTTGATAGCTTTTCATTCATCATACTCAATGTCAAACTTTCTCAGTAGCATTACCCATTTTGCTAATCTACCTATGAGGGAAACTTTTCTTAACAAATACTTTAATGGATCAATTTTTTCTACTAATTGTGTGGTGTGAGCTAACATGTAGTGTCTTAGTTTCTGTGATGCAAAGATCACAACTAGACATGCCTTCTCTATCATAGAATAGTTCTTCTCATAAGCTACCAATGTTTGACTAATGTAGTCGATAGCTCTCTCCCATTTATTTTCATCATGTTGTGCCAATAATTCCCCCAATGATGCATTTTTTGTAGAGACATAATATTAATGGCTTCCCCTAAATAGGAGGCATGAGAATTGGTGGATTTGCCAAATATTGTTTGATGTGATTGAAGTTCTTCTCACATTATTCATTCCAGTTGTAACTCACACCTTTATGCAATGTTCTAGTGAAAGGTTGTGATATGTCAGCTAACTAAGATATGAAGCGTCTGATAGATTGTATCCTCCCTTGCAGAGTGCGCATTTGACTAATGTTTCTAGGAGGTTGCATCTGCATGATTTCCTTAAATTTTTCTAGATCTACTTCAATGCTTTTCTTTGAAAAAATGTGTAATGATATAATTGTGTGTTTATGGGGGGGGGGATGTAAGATCCTCTTCTTAACCCAAATTCCTAAAGGAAAGATCCAAATTGATTAATCACAAGGAAAGGATTAATGTACAAATGAATCAATCGATGAAGGATATGAATGAAGGAGAAAACCTTATATCCCATTATGGAAAATATGTATTGAACTCTTAATTTAATTGACAAATCTAGAAGATGTTATTTTTTGGTGTTTGTACTCAGTTTCAAAAAATTCTGCAACCAGATCTAGCCTAGAAACATAGAAATAGAGAAAACCCAGAAACCTTCTCCTTTTCTGAGCAAGGTCAACCTTGACCCAAGATAGGGGTAAGATCTTGGGGCACAATCTTACCCCTAACATTCGACCTTGACCCGCACTACTCCAACAAAAATTCTGTTCATGGATCCTGAAAGTTCATCAAAAAGGGTACTCAGATCTGAACTGCGATTCACTGTCCCACACCTATACCTACAAGAAAAAGGGTTTTTTTGTTTGGATGAGGGGTTTGCCTTGGTCCAACCCCAGTTTGGAATCAACCTTAATAATGGAATTGAAATAGAGAATGCTAGCAATTAGTAGAAATAGATCTAACAATGAAGCTATGATATTCAATAGATATGCAATTGTAATTGAAATGTAAACAAGTATGTTGATATGAAAGCTTGGACTTAACACTAAAAACCATAAATGTAAATAAAAACCTCCATGATTGTATGCTTGGAATCCACCTTGAAAGAGGAATGAATGGATCTTGAAGTTGAACAAAGGATCTTGAAGGAAGATCACATCACCATAATGGATAGATCTAGGGTTTGAATGATGAATCTTGAATGCTTGAACCAAATCCCTCCAAAGGCTTGAATTCTTGAATCCTTGATATTCAATGGACAACTTGAATTCTTGGATGTGGATGATTGCTTGAATGCTTCCTTGATTGAGAATTCTTGCTTGACCTTGCTTGATGATGGAGAGATTTCATGGTATGAGGTGATATATCATGATGGAGAAAATGAGAGGAGAAGGCTTCCTTTTATACAAGTTAGGGCATAAAATTCTAGAGAGGCTAATATAGGAGAATTAAATTCCAATTTAAGCCTTTACTCTTGGAAGTGGACCCAATTCAAATATCATTTAAAAGTTTACTATTTCGAAGCCTGAAACAGCCGACTCGGAAGAAGTAGAATAAAATTTCTAAAAACTTGACATCTGAAAACTTATGGATTTTGAAATTTGGACCTAGGGTCAGGGTCGAGGTTGACTCTAACCTAGGTCAAGGTTGAGGTTGACCTTGACCTAGAATGTCGACCTTGACCCTAAGGTCAAGAATCTCAGGGTTTCAGGTTAGGATGCCAAAAATAGGTTTGAAAGAGGTGAAAATAGGAGCAGAACAAGGGGAAGAAGCCATAATCAAGTCAAAGGTCCATCAAGGCATCTGACTTGACCCAAAACCATTTACTCGAAGGGCTAAATCTATCCTAAATGGAAGTGCTTCCATTTTCCGATGATAGATTTAGCCCCCACTTTAGCAAGAGTATGGATTCAATGCAAACTCTTAGTAAAGGAGAAGAAAGATCCAAGTGGATTTTCAACGAGATAGAATAATACTTAGTTAAGGACATGAGCCCCCAAGCTAAGGATTCTAACTCAACATACATGCACGAGGGTGCGAAGACAAATACAAATAAAAACAAAGTTAAAAGACACAAAAAGAGGGGTTAGTATAAAAATAAACCTAAATCAACTAGCAAAGGAAAATTTGCTAAGAAATGGTTCCTATACAAATATCATATTTGGAAAGCTAACATAAAAGCATAAGTGATTACATAATAATGACAAGAGCAACACTATAAATAACATATCTTCGTGATCTAATCCTACTAGCATGAAAGCGAAAAGAGAGGAAGGGAAAAGAGTGATTACCTCACCCAGTAAGATGCCCACCTTAGTGTGAATCACCAAGGAGGGAGACCCAAATAGGTAGCCAGACCTGATAGTTCACCCATAAATTGTGCCTTGAAATTGTAATGCATCTTCTGATGGCTTTTGGAATACCCATAGATCCACCTTCCTGCATCACTATAGAATATAAAATGCATGTCTCCTCAGGATTTAGCAACTTATGTGCATTACCTTTAGAAGATTTACCATATTAAAAATTGAAAATGTGCATCTCTTCAGGATTTAGCAACTTATGTGTGTTACCTTCCAAGTATTTAGCATATCTAAAAATTGAAAAATGTGTGTCTCTTTAGGATTTAGCAGCTTATGTGTGTTACCTTTCGAGGATTTACCATATTGCAAAATGTAAACTATAGCATAAGGGAGACCCTATATATTCTCCCCTCCTTATCGTGGCTATCTACTAGACATAATAAGGAAGAGAAGGAGGATACCTACTTCAAAAAGTAAGGAGATATCCTATTTAACAACAATATATACTATATTCTTAGCGAAGGGTATTGACCCTTACATCCAAGATCATAGATAATCATGAAAAGGATATGTCACTCATGGAAAAAGGATCCTCAAAGAAAGAGATCTTATCAACAAGAGCCCCACCATAGAGGAGTGCTTGAGATAAAATATCATCTTTCAAAGAGAAACAAATATTCAATCATCCAACCCCCTGTAATTAAGAGGAAGAGGAATCTGTGAACAAAGGAATCAAACTCTAACCCTAGAACTAGGGAAAGAATTTATAAAGAACATAATTGATAAAATAAAGAAGAGGTGATGACCTAGGAAAATAACCTCTCACATAAAAGGATATCCATAGCCAAAACCTCAGTCAGTATAATGAAACAAATGCCACTAAGCTAAGGAAAGTCAATCCCTAGACAGAGAGAAAGAAGGAACAACCTTTCCCCCAAGGGATGAAAGAAAGGGATACCTTTGTAAAAAAAATTTCTTTAGAAAAGATATCTTGAAATAAAAGAGAATCTATGGATGATTATGAACATAATACAAAACCATAGGGAGGGAAGATAGAAAGAATACCAATTAAGCTCAAGACAAAATATATGCTAAGAGCATAATGGATCCTAGAAGACTGGATGAAATACCTCTTGGCCCCCAGTCGAGAGACAAGAGGAGAAAATATCTACATTATAGAAGAGTCAAGGGGATGCCCCTTATCAAATTTATGAAGGAATTGTAAAACTACATGAGAGTGGGATATAATTCCTAAAGCATCTCTTTCTCTAACATATAACTTGAAATGCACACAATCAGCAAGTAAATGTGTATTACTATAATGAAAAGGACATTTGTATTTGGAGAGAGCATATTTTGGCATATATTTAAAGATTTCTTTCTTGGAATGTATTAAGTGAACATACACCTTCTTAGCCACATCTTGAGGAGTATTAGGGTAATCTAAGGTAGGTGTTGGAAGAAGAAGGTGAAGAGGAGGACGATGACCAAAATCAACCACCTTAAATTAAGATTGCAAACAACCAAGACCATTCCTATCTTTTTTAGGGGGTATATGAACCGGATATTTAATACCATGTTCATTAACACCAAGCCCTGAACCTTTGTAACCTTGTTTAGCCATCATATTATATCCTGTAGTGTACAAATCTTGTAAATCTTCTGCAAGAGGTGATTGTTTATCATGATCATGAGAGAAGGTCATGTAAGGTGGAATGATAGGTTTAGAAGAAGTTTCTTTACCCTTCCCTTTAATATCATCATGAATCAGAGGAGAAGGTAAATCAAAGAACTCTTGCACATCTGCATCATGAACTATAGTTTGAACCCCATCATAAGTATGGGAAGAACTAGGATTAGAAGATGGATAATTAAGCATGTTAGGAAAGTTAGGAATTGAATTAGGAAGGATAGGATTAGGAATAGGAAGATTAGGAACTAGATTAGGAAGGATAGGAGTAGGATTAGGAAGATTAGAATATGGTGTATCATCTACCAAATTCTTCACATAATCCAAAAGAGTGATATGTCTGCCACATAAATCTTTAATAAAGACTTTGAAAGTGGGAAAACTAGTATTAGTCAATCTTACAATAGCACAGACAAGTGAAACATGAAGAGTGATAAACTTAATAAAATGGATGATACTCTCATAAACATCATAAGTACGATAAAGAGATGCTAGGAGGAGAATAATAAGAAAAATAACCACACACCAAAGCATCGTAGAGATCTTCATATTGAAATGCAAGAATTTATTTTTGCATTTTGTAGAATACATAGATTTTTAGTTTTTGAATTTTAAAATGCAAAAGCTAATCTTAAGAAAAGCATCTAACACCAAAATGAAAGAGTTGTCTATCGCGGGTTCACCAAAATGTAATGATATAATTATGTGTTTCTGGGGGGGGGGGTGTAAGATCTTCTTCTTAACCCAAATTCCCAAAGGAAAGATCCAAATTGATTAATCACAAGGAAATGATTAATTCACAAATGAATCAATCGATGGAGGATATGAACAAAGGAGAAAACCTTATATCCCGTTATGGAAAATATGTATTGAAATCCTAATTGAATTGAAGATAAATGATAACCTCAAAATATGACAGATCTAGAACATGTTTTTTGGTGTCTGTACTCAGTTTTGGAAAATTCTACAACCGGATCAGGCCTGGAAACACAGAAATAAAGAAAACCAAGAAACCTTCTACTTTTCTAAGAAAGGTTGACCTGGACCCAAGACATGGGTAAGATCTTACCCCAGGGAACAATCTTACCCCTAAAAGTCAACCTTGACTCGCACTACTCTAACAAAAATTCTGTTCGTGAATCCTGAAAGTTCACCAAAAAAGGTACTTAGATCTTAACTACATTTCATTGTCCCACACCTGTACCTTCAAAAAAAAAGGTTTTGTTGTTTGGATGAGGGGTTCACCTCTATCAAACCCCAGTTTGGAATCAACCTTAATAAAGGAACTGAAATAGAGAATGCTAGCAAGTAGAAATAGATCTAACAACAAAGCTATGATATTCAATAGATATGCAATTGTATTTGAAATGTAAACAAGTATGTTGATATGAAAGCTTGGACTTAACACTAAAAACCATAAATGTAAATCAAAACCTCCATGATTGTATGCTTGGAATCCTCCTTGAAAGAGGAATGAATGGATCTTGAAGATGAACAAAGGATCTTGAAGGAAGACCACACCACCATAATGGATAGATCTAGGGTTTGAATGATGAGTCTTGAATGCTTGAACCAAATCCCTCCAAAGGCTTGAATTCTTGAATCCTTGATATTCAATGGAAAAATTGAATTCTTGGATGTGGATGATTTCTTGAATGCTTCCTTGATTGAGAATTCTTGCTTGACCTTACTTGATGGTGGAGAGATTTCATGATATGAGATGATATATCGTGATGGAGAAAATGTGAGGAGAAGGCTTCCTTTTATACAAGTTAGGGCACAAACTTCTAGAGAGGCCAACATAGGAGAATTAAATTCCAATTTAAGTCTTTAATCTTAGAAGTGGACCCAATTTAAATATCATTTAAGAGTTTACCATTTCGAAGCCTGAAATAGTTGACTCGGGGGTGGGAGAATAAACTTTTTGAAAACCCTACATCCAAAAAATTATGGATTTGAAATCTGGACCCAGGGCCAGGATTGAGGTCAACTTTGACCTAGGTCAAGGTTGAGGCGACCTTGACCCAGAAGGTCGATCTTGACCCCGAGGTCAAGAATCTCAGGGTTTCAGGTCAGGATGCCAAAAATAGGTTGAAAAGAGGTAAAAATAGGAGCAGAACATGGGGAAGAAGCCAAAATAAAGTGTTCTTAAGACCAAATGGCATTACATTCCAACAGAAAGTACCCCATGCACAGGTGAAGCTATCTTTTCTTGATCTTCAAGAGCTATCTTGATTTAGTTGTATCCAGAAAAACCATCCATTAAAGAGTACATTTCAAAGCCCACAGTCATGTCCACTATTATATTAATGTTTGGTAGTGGAAAATCATCCTTAGGGCATGCTTTGTTTATGTATTTGACATTGGTGCATACTATGATAGATTTATCTGGTTTTGAAATTGGAACTATGTTTGAGATCCACTCTACATAATTGATGACTCAGATAAATCTATCTTTTAGCAACTTTTCTATCTCAGCTTTGACAAGGAGTGCAACATGAGGATGCATTTTACACAACTTTTGCTTGATTGGTTTAACTCCTAGAGTTATAGAAAGATGATGCATGATGAGATCAGGATCCAATTCTGGAATATTTGAATATTTCCATGCAAAGTTGATCTTCTCTGTTAAGAATTTGGTAAATTCTTGTTTTGCTTCTTCTGATAGAGATTGTTCTACATGAATTATCTATGGTTCCTCTTCCATACCTAGATTGATAGGCTGAGTTGGTTCTATCAACACTAGAGGTCTATCCTATAAATGACTCAGAAGGACATCAAACATCTCAACCTTAGATGTCTCAGATAGGTTTTCACCTTTGGATACGTGTTTCATTTTTACTATTTTTGGTTATGAGATTACCACATGTATGTGACTGAATGTGACCTCTAAATCAGGCACAACACAACATGGTCATTATTCACTTGATAGAATTTAGGAGAGAGTATGAAGAACTCAATCCAAATTCCATGGTGAGGCGACCTGTTGCCTCCTATGTGAATGGGGTGTTTGAATACTCTCAGAATGAGAGCCAACAGCCGGGAGACCAATTCAACAATGGAGGATTTGAAAGCAATAAAGATGAGCAAGATGAAACTAAGCTAAGAATGAATGCAATTAATCTAGAAAACTTTGAAAGAAATATGAAATGCAGATTTTTATTTGATTTTGAAATAAAGATGATATTAGACTAAGAACAAGTAAGAAAATTTAATCTAAATGTGAAATGCAATTACACTAATATGAGAAATTAAACTAGATAATGCAATAAAAGAGCTTTGAAAACAATGAATCAAATGAGACTTAAAAAAGCTATAGTAAGGATGCTCTCAAAAATTGCTCTCTTGAATGAGAAAAAGAGGCCAAATAAATAGAAGAGCCAAGAGGAGGAGGAAGAGTTTCTTGATTCGAAACTCCTGACCCTTCATATCCCTTTTGGGACAAATAAGCATGAATTACTTTATTAAAAGAATGGAAAATGCCACATGAGGACTTTTCGAATATCTCAAATTATTAATTCAAGAAAAGGTGTCCATTCAAATAACAAGCAATTAATTAATTCCTTTCAAGGGTATTTAGCTAAAGGGGGTGGAGTTTAATTTAATTAAAAGTACTTAGGACTTCATAATTAAATTAACTTATCATAGAGATTATTTAGCCAAATAAAGTCTAGGACTTAGGAATTATTTTAGCATTTGATTATTGCAATTTATGGTCTTTGCAATTGACATCAAGTCAAATTAAGTCAGATATGAGAGAGAAAATTGCCTAGGGAACTAGGACTTTGGTGATGTAAAATTGAGATAATGCACCAAAATTGATGAAATTAAATAGGTGCCAATTTTGGGGTATTACACCACATAGTGGATTTCACCCTCAAAACTCCTTTTCTTTTTTCTTTTATTCTTTTGACTAAGATATTTGATGTCCAACTCTATCATGCTAATGCTAGGTTCACTGATGGAAGTTGTCATGGGTTCTATTGTATTGAGGTAACATGTGAGAGTGTAGTCTATCAGGAAAGTATGGCTATCTTGGCTTGGGTCATTAGATGTTTGGTCTATTAGTTCGGGATGTTGGATAGTAAGCGTAAGAAAGGATTGGCTGATAGTGTTCACACATATGGTATTTTCATCATTAGTCATGATCCAACTCTTGAATTCAAAGGTGATATTACAACTCAAGATATCTAGTTCATTAAGTGTCTCAACGTCATCGTTGGATCCCGCATTAGTAATAAGTGAATCAAACTCATGAGGTCCTTCATTTTGTTCTAGACTCATGTCAGGTGTAGGTACATATTGGTGAATGACATCTATGTATTTTTCTATTATAATCTCATCTTCTTTTGGAAAAATTCCCCATTCACAGTCATTTGATTCATCATCTAGATCTCTGGGAAAATTAAGAACATGTGTAAAATTAGGACAAATTCTCCAAGAAGGGTTACCTTCAGAGTCTGAATGGAACTCATACTCATGGGAATCTATGTAAGAATCACCAGAGTGTCCCAAATGTTTAGGTATAGTGAGGGATGTCTCTGCTTCTTCTAGATCTGTATGCTCTTTTGTGGTAGTGGGTTCTTGTGTGTCTACTAAGTTGACTTATTCTTTAGGTTTCTTTTCCTCCTTAAGAAGGTCTAAGATGTTATAAGGAATATGTTCATAGGGGAAAACATCTATGGTATCTGAGTCATCATTGTCTTCTTGGTGTGTTTCTACCTCTTCATGGTTATTCATTCTTGGTTCTATCTATTCTATGACATGAGAAGAGTTTCCACTGAGATGGAAAGGTTTCTTCTAATAACTGATGCCTACTATATCCTTGTTTGTCCAGCCATAGTGTTCAATGGGTGTGATGATACCTTTGCCTCATGTTCCTAGAGGTTATTTTCTAGTGTATCACATTTTAGATATTAGTTTATGTCCTGGTCCATATGATTGTGAAGGAATTTTGGTTGATTTAGAGTCAAAATTTTGAACCAATTGTAATTGAGACTCATCTTTGTATAACCAGGCAAGTACAACTTCCTCTTCATCAGATTATTTTTTTGACATTTACTCTATGATAAAACTCCTATTGAAGATAACCTGGGGTTCCCTAGTTGAAGGTTTTACTTTCTCAGAAGGTTGTCCATAAGACTTCAATGGGAGAGATGTTAGAGATAGGACTAGTTCCATAGTGTATTCTCCCATGCCTGTGTCTTTGATCTTGACTCCTTTTGATAGGTCTTCCATTTTAGATGTAGATGCTATGTCAGCTTGTTTGGTAAAAGAGTCTCTATTGTGTGGGACAAGTTTGTCTGCGCTCTCCTTCAAAGAATTGCAAGATGCTGACATGTCTGTAGGTATAGTGACCTCTACTCCATCATAGGGAAATTTGACACATTGGTGGTACATTGATGGAATAGCTTGCATCTTGTGAATCTAAGGCCTTCCTAAGAGGATGTTATAGGCTAGTAGGAGGTCCAAAAATTGACAAGTGATATCTCTGATAACATGTCCCATCCTGCTAGGTAACACAATGAATCCTTTAGAGGACCTTTCTTGTTCATCATATACTTTTATTGTGATTTTATTTTTAGGATCAATAGCATCTTCTGAAAATCCCAATTGTGTGACCAATTTATAAGAACAAATGTTTAAACTAGCTCCCCCATCTATCAAAACATGCTTGACATGATGGTTTTGAATTAGGAGTTCAATGTGCAAGGGATGGTTATGTGAATGACTCTGTGAGTTTTCATCTTCCTCTGAAAAGGAAAGAGACGTTAGATGACCCACCATGGTTTGGAACCAATCAAGATCAAGATTATCTAGAATATTGGAATTGAGTAGAGCTTTGTCTAGGACAACTCTATGAGCGGGAGAGATTTGAAGCAACTCAAATATATATATTTTGGCATTAGTGTGCTATAGTTGCTAGATGATGTTGTATGATATCACTTTGGACTCTTTAGGATTAGAAGATTTGGTAGCAATCCTTTGTTTAGATGTAGATGCAATATTTAATGGTACCTTCGAGGCATTTGATGAACCCAATTTTTGTCCTTGGAGAGTTACCTGAGCTTGAGATTGAGTTACTACATTAGATGATCTAGTGTCTTTGTCCTTTTTGACAATGGTGATGACATTGTAGTGCTGAGGCATGCATGGCTCTACCATGTTGATGATATCATTATTTCCAGAATAAGTGTAATTAACTTTAGCACCCATGTTTGGTTTGGAAGATGATGATTCTTCCTGATTACGCTTTGGAAAAGGTTCTGTGAATGCTGTATGATCATTATTAGATTTATGGTTGTCAATCACAATTTTTCTAGCATCAATTTTTTCCCAAATGAGATGTTTCAGACACATGCAGTTGTTGGGTTTATGACCCTTGTTTCGATGGAAATCATAGAAATCAGTCTCCTACCACCATCTAGTTTTGACTTCGGGGTCATATGGTTTGATCTCAGGTAATGTGATGATATTTTTTTCTAATAAAGTTATCATGGCAGATTCCAAGGACTCACCCAAAGAAGTGAACTCATGCTTTGGTTTTGTAACCCACAATTTATAGTCACTAGACTTTTTAGTAGGTTCTATTGTCTTCATTTCTAAATCTTTTATGGCCTGGGTACCGATGGTGAGATTAAATGCTGGTGCCTTAGGTGGAGCACTAATGTGATCAACAACACCATCCGTGACAACATTTTTGTTTTTGTTCTAGAATTTGACTTTGTCTTTCATGTTGGAACTAGAACCTGACTCATATTTATTCTCCTTATGAAGCAATATGTCTCCTTTATGAACAAGTACATCCTCAATTCTTATGGAACTATCTACCATTTTATCAAATGAGGTATGATTTTACATCTGTAGATGATAGTTGATTTTTGGGACTATATTATTGATGAAGATTTCTAGTTTCTCTTTTTCCAAAATTTGTTGGGCATAGAGTGAGAACTTCTTTCACCAACATTTGAGGAAAGTCAGGAAGGGTTCTCCTGACTTCTATTTCAGATTGTAGATATCAATCATGGTGACCAGATGTTGGATATTGTAGGAGTATTGTCGATAAAATAGTTTGATTAACTCCTCAAAAATCTTTATGGTTGGAGGTATCTTAGAGAACCAGTTGATGGCTACTCCTCCCAAAGATTGTGGGAAGAGACACATTAAGAATGTAGGTTCATGCATGAACTCCATGGATAGAGTGCAGAACTCTCTAACATGATCTTGAGGATATGAGTTTCCATCATATTTGTCATACTTTGGAAGCTCTACCCCTTTAGGGAATGGTGGCATATACAAACTCTGATTGAATGGAAATGGACATAGGGCATCCATAGAGAATTCCTTGGGTTCTTTCTCTTTTTCCAGTTGGTTTAGTTTAACTTGCATTGCATGCATTTTTTTCATCATAGCGGTAATAGAGGTCTCTTCCTCATGTGTGATGATATTTTCAATGTTGAAGCTTAGAGGAAGTTTGGCCAATTCAAGGAAGTATGTCTCTTTGTCTTCTTGTAAGAAGTGTTTCATCATTTTATTAAAGAGATCATCATTTTGCTATTGTGCTATTTTAGAGGGCGTGGGTTCTTGGTCTCCACCATGTTCGGAGTGGTGATCCTATGAGCCTTGGTTTTCTCCACCTTGAGACATGGTAATGATTTGATTAAGATCTAGTGTTGACGTAGGAGGTGTTGTGTGACCTCCTTTCAAGTGCAAATTACCAAGGGCATCTTCTTCATAAAGATTGGTATCGTACGGTTGATGAAATGTCTGAGAAAGAAGAGAAGATGAAGGTGATATCTTTGGCTCTTCTCTTGGTTTTCTGTGTGAGGAAGCTCTAGTTTCCACCATTAACCTTGGGTGAATTTATAGAGAAAGATAAGACAAATGAGAGATAATCTGATTTAGGAAAGATCAAGTGACTCAACCTTGTCAAGATTGGATTTGAAAAGATAGATTGGATGTAAATGAAGGATATTGTGCCCGAGATGCATGGGTAGATGCCCAAAAGATGGTGGATATGAATTCACAACACTTAGTCATTTTGAGATATTGAATTGAGGTTATTTTGATAAGGATTGTGACACAGGATGATGCATGAATCAGACTGATCAATTAGATGACAAATCAAGAAAAATAGATCACTTTGGGTATATAAGATGAATTCATTATTTCTCTGCTTTGTTCCTGACATAGTGGTTATTCTGACAGAATTATAATAATAGTTGTAGGTTGATTGAATTTCTGATAAAATTTGGACTTTCTGGAAATTTTGGGTAAACTATCGTATGATAGTATCCAGGCTCGTATGACACATAATGGAGTCTGGCACAACACTTGCAGAATCTCATACTATAATTTATGTCAAGGTTCACTTTTGCTGAGGATTTTTGACAATTATAATGTGATATAGTATGGATTCCAATACAAAACATGGGGGGTGTTGATATGATAGTTGAAGGATTGAGGTAATTTTCATATGACAATTGTAGGCTCAGGATGACAATTTACACCAAAAAAGGATTTTGCTTCAGCTTTTCAAGATTTTTGGTGTTTTTGGTCTCAAATGTTTTGCAAATTTCTTTGTCCAATTTTGAAGATCTGTGTACTGGATTGTCTAAGGTTGTTTATCATAGTAATAGGCTCACAATCATAGAAAACATGAGGGAACTAACTCAATGAATCAATCACACCTATCTTACCCTAGCTAGGAGAAGAGATGTATTACTTACTCATTGAATTAGGAACACACTCAATGACTCCTTAGAATATGGTGGTCCAACAACACGCAATGGATGTTGGAGCCCATATCAACCAAGTTCAAATGTCAAGGAGGGTTTGATATGATGAGTTTCTTGGGGTGATTACTATTCACCTCACACAAGCACCTCAAATCCTTCGGGGGTGGATCAGTAGAAAACTAGCTTAGGATTTTAATTAAGACATCCGTTCACAACTGTCTCCCATAGTCATGCAAGCAAGATTGAGGCATATAGCCCTATGAGTACTCTGATCAGTGTAGTCTCATAAGCAAGATTTAAGTGGCTCCGCTCTACACAAAATCAAAGCATGTTCATGGAATAAATACAAGGAACACGTGCAACTATGTCTTCCAAGGCTTTAACCTCAAGGATGAGTCAAATTTTATAGTGGGGTATGACAACTATGTCTTCTCGCATGACAATCTACAAATGTCATATGAGATTGCACGAAAAAAAAATTGAATCTTGAATTGAAAATATCAGAAAAATGATGAAAATAAGAATGGAAACCCGTTGTCGGGCCCCACGGTGGGCACTAGAAATGTGTGTGAAAATTGTACCTGTTTAAGAGACAGAACACATCAGTAAAACATTATTGTTTAATAATCATAAAATAAGCAATGAACAAGTATATCATTAACCAGGTGATTTACTGCCTTCTAATAGATGCGAATATGGTATTCTCAGAATTTGACTGAGATTAGTGATAATGCAACATCTAAATGAAGGATTTGAATGTGAAAGCTATGAAAATGGATGTAGATTTAATCTATATTTTTGGTATTTTCTATGCAATAATGATGAAAACTATGTAAAAATAATCTAAAACTTGATGATAGATGAATTAAAATCTAAACTATGAATGCTATGAATCAAGAAATCAATGTTAGCAAAGAATCTCAACAATTGCACAAATCTCAAAGATTCGACAATATGGCTTTGCTATTCTCCAGATGCTTGATTCTCCAAATTTGTGGTTGTTTGTAAAGGACTGAGGCCTATTTATATAGAAATCCAAGGTTTTGAGAACTCATGGAAAGCCAAAAATCTCTCCCTAATCAACTCAGATTGATTGGTGAGTTATCAGGAAATTAGAAATAGTTATCTCACTAAAATCATGCAAAATCAACTTTTTAACTCGTATTAGAAGTCGAGATCACTCCAATCTGATTTTCAACTCACAATCACATGTTGAGTTTGAAAAGTTAACAAATTGAATTCAATAGTTGATTTTGAGTTTAACTGCTTTTCTTATTTGTGCATAGATAATTATGAGTTTATTTAATTTTTCATGTGTTTTATTCTCAACTTAACTGATTTGAACAATTAAATAACTGATTTATGGGTTAATCAATTATTTTATCAAACTTTATTCAAAATTATATTATTAAAGGTAATTTGATTTTAATCAATTAAATAAATATTCAATCAATTATTTTTAGGAATTGTGATTTATTATCAAATAAACAATATTAATTAGGAATAAATATCAATTAAATCTAATTAAATTAATTAAGTGGCAGCATTAAGTTTAATTAATTAAATATTCAACATATTCAATTAATTGACTTTAGGATAAATAAAATAATATCATTTATCACCAAATAATATTTAATCAGAAATAATTAGGAATATTCCCTGATGTAGATTTGAAATAGGATCGATTAGGGTTTTGATGATTTGATGTGCAGATGTGCTTTAGGTTAGGACTTTAATGTCAATTTTAATCAATTTTTTGGATGTAGGAGGTCAATGGTATTGAAGCCCATTTTGGGGGTATTACAAGTCCCAATTACAGATATGTCAGTTCTAGTTACCAGAGTGATCATGAGGATCTCATGTCAGGAAGGGGGTTTACGAGGCATAGGTAGAGGTAGAGGATGAGGAAAACAAGGGAGAGGAGGTTAGAGAGGGGTAGGAGAGTAAATGGTGGTGGAGACGGAAGAGGTGGGGATGGGGATGGTGGAGATGGTCCTCTAGGTTTTTTGAGGATAGTGGGGGATGAAGAGGAGGTGGGAGATCAATTAGTTAGGAGAGTGCAGGCTCATAGAGATGATTCCCTAGCACAAGGAGGAGAGAGAGAGGGGGAGGATGAGAGAAGTAGCAGTGGGTCATCTTCATCCTTAAACTCATATAGTTATACCAGTAATAGTACTAGCAACAATGAGGATGATGGAGATGAGGCTGTTGTAATGGGTGATTAGTGAAGGGAGCTGAGGGTGGTGAGGGTGAGGTGGAGAGTGCCCTTTTTATTAGTTTGAGGGTTTAGTTTAGAGATCTATAGATCAACCTTGATATGACAGAGGCTAGGGTAGTAGATGTCGAGTAGAGGGCAACACCAACAAAGGAGGAGGTAGGACCATTTATTGGGAGTTCTCAAAATTTGTCTCAATGACAAGCGTCTAATAGGATGTTTATAGAAGGCTAGGAAGCTCAGCATGAGATCAATTATTAGCGAGGGAACTATGAGCATGATTTTTTGGAAGAGCAGAGAGTTCCAAGTTATAAAACTTCTTACAGATTTGAGATATCCTAGAGGACTCAAAGTAGTGGAGTTATTATGTAGATAGTCAAACCATCACAGTAAGGTACATATGCACCCAAGGAACCTACTAGATAGGATGGGGTGGGACACTCTATGCCACCTCTTGGATCCACCATATTATAGAGTGGAGATAACACCACTTACATACATTGTTTATGCTATTTTATTATTTTGTTATAAACACTCTTTAATTGAGCTTTCAATCTCTCATTGTAATCAAACATTAATTTTGATGAGATATATATGAGATACATCTTTTTGGTGGTGTTCATGATTTCCCTTATGTGTACATTTAATTGTGATGTGCATTTCTATATAATGGCATTTGCATAGATTAAATGATGATGATTTCTATATGACGACATGATGCAGTTATGGATGACATGATTATGATGTTTCTACGTTATGATGATGATATATGATTTGATTATATGTTTGCATTTTTATCATTCAATATTAATGATTTATGTAAATTAGATGAAGGATGAATTATTTTTTATGAGAATGCAACCTTTGAACAAGTTGAATTAGTTAGAAGAAAGTTAGTGAGAAGAATGAATTAGTTATAAGTCAATACTTAGTTAGTTACAATCAACATGTGATGGATCTAATTATTTGCAGAAAATCTTTCAACAATATCATCATTGTGCTTTATTTGAAAAGAAAAATATGTGAAAGTATCTAGCTATTGACCATCTAGACACCACTATAATATTTGATTAAACAAGAACATAACAGAAAAGGAATGTCACACTCCATCCTAGGGTTCATATTCTTGGAGTTGAGGTATGTGTAGTGTATCATAAGAAAAGGTATCCATTGTAATGTGTTATCCAATTAGATACTTGATAAATATGTGAAGGCTCTTATCATAGACATCCCTGACATAATTTCCCCAAAACTTCATCAAAACACTCCACAAACGAAAAACAAAGGAAATAAGATTATGATCCATTTTTGCCACTCTCACCAATCAGTGGTATCCTTGAGGAGAGCACAATTGCAAAAGATAAATTGATAATAGGCTAACATGAATGAATTGGTCAACAACCTTATTGATCATTGTTTGGGTTGATGTAGATGTGTCTGGTTCTAGAAATGGACTACTTGTATATGTAATCACCTAAAAATGTCACCTAAACCATAAGCCCCTAATCTTGATTATTCATCAAAAAACCCTATTTTTTATTAAATTCCCTGAGTCCCAATCTAAGACAATTCAATTCATCAATTTTATCTGACCTATATCTCATTCGATTACTACACTTGATCATGTTTAATTAATTAATTTCTAAATATTAATATTATGGGCAATTAAATAAATCTTATATCATTTTTTCTGTTGCATATCAAAGGAACCAAACAAAGTTACATCAGAGTATATGACATATTACATTGAAGGATATATAAACCATCCCAACCAGACCAAAAAGGAGCTCAATATAATACATTTATCAACACCGAGAGAGTAACTATAGTATAAGTATTTAACTTAAAGCATAAAGGAAAGTTACATAGAAGGATCAATATGATCAACATTTGACTCATTAGAGTCAGGGGATACAAAAGTGTATCTAATGATCTCATGTGCCCTATAGCCAGCTATGTTAGATCCTAAATCACCTCCTCCTGTAGGTAGATTAGTCCTTTTCACCTATTTAATGAAGTCAACAAGCTTGTCTCCAAATTCTACCCCAGGCTTCATGGTTGTGCAACCATGTGCAATATCCTTCTTGTTGATGGTGGTCTCGCCATCTCTTAGAATCTAAAGGAACTTATTTTCCTTCATCTTAATGACTACTGTAACCTGCAAGGAAACATAAAAAAATATGAGTCTCCTTAGAGAATCAATAAGATTCCTACTCTTCCCTGCCAACACAACATTATTAAGAGCCTTCTAAATAACCCGCAATATAATAGAAGAAAGAATAGACCAAAAAATATTTCAATATTTTCTATTGTTAATGCACCCAAAAATGACATGAATACTATCAAAGTGATATTTATAGGTGAGACCAAACATCTTCCAAATTTTAACTACAAAGAAGCACTCAAAGAAGACATGAAAGACAAATTTAGGCTGCCTACAAATAGTACACAAATTAGGATCCCGCTCGATTTCTTGAAAGGGAGTTTATGCAGAAGGAGCTGCCATAAGAAATAGCTGATTTTGGGTTCAATGGGTCTACCCTAGAGTGAGGTGAAGTATAAGTTCCAATCAGATGGGAGAACACCTATCTACCATTTGGAATTAGCATGGGTAAGGATGTTAGGGTTTTGGGTGAGCAGGTGGTAGATGTATTTGTTCTTGATCTGGTGGAGGGGGGAACTATCAGGCCATAAAATATGAAAGGAGGAACTATTGGGAGAACAACAACCATTCAAGGGTCCTAACTTGTTAATGGCTTCTGAGAGCACTGCATATGTCCTCATTTAAGATTTGTGCAGGTCAAATTTGGTATCCATTGTCTCCCATGGGATAAGTTTACCAGAATGAAGCACATCTTGAAACTTACTTATCCCTTTGTCTACCCATTTCCTTGTAGAGCATCCTTTTAGAAGGGAAAGAGGCTTACCTTTGTCTTTCAAGCTCCACCATATAGATTTGGCCCCACAGATCAATTTCCCAATTTCTGAAGGAGCTGTGTTACAGAGGAATTCCTTAACATACTTCAAAATCTTCCATAGAGACTTGAAGACATTAGAACCTTTTACTGTAATGATAACATCAATGCAAAGAAGGTATGAGTAGTAAAGATTAGACCAGTACCTCTCTTTGACTGGGTGAGATCTAGTAAGATTACTCCTAATTAATATTTTCCATGGTTCCTCTCCCGAGGAGGCTTTAGAAATCCATTTAAATGTGAGAGCTATACCTTGTGTCTTGAGATCTTTCAGACCTAGACCTCTCCATGCCTTCTCTTTGGTACACCATTCCAAAGACATTGCATGAAGATTATTATTCCCTCTCCCATTAGACTAGAGGTAATCTCTGATAATATTCTAAACAGTGCTGAACCGGTTCTGGTTCAACTAGGTAGAAGAGAAGTAAATTGGGTAAGAAGAGAGGACCTTCTGACAAACTTGAAATCTACTAGGGAAGGAGAGGAGGTTGTTGTCCCACTTATTCAGTTTACTGAGGATTCTATCTTTCACCCACCCCACATCCCATTAATATTAGGGTTCACAACAAATGGAATACCAAGATATCTCACAATATGGTTGGGGCCTCCCCATTTAAAGTCAAATTTGTTCCACCATACCAGAGGATTGTTATCTCAACCCAGCATAACCAATTTAGAGATAGAGATCTTACTACCTGAGGCTTGGAAAAACAAGTCAAGTTTGTTCATAAGGAGTCTCATATTATTTTCTTCAAGATAGAGGAGAATGGATGTGTCATCTGCAAATTGTATATTGGACACTTCCTAACCATTGGGTAGGGAGATACCTTTAACTGGAGGAGATAGGGAATCATCTCTAAGAAGGTAGTGGATGGAGTATGTAGCTATGACAAAGAGGGATGGGGTAAGAGGGAAGCCCTATCTGATGGACCTTGTAAGTTCAAAGAAGCCTAATTTGATTCCATTAACCTCCACTTATTCCATCTCTCCCTTTAGTAAGGTGGAGACCATTCTACAAAAAAGAGGGTGGAAAATAAAGGTTTTCCAACATAGCCATGATAAAATTCCATTCAATAAGATCATATACCTTTTCATAGTCTATTAGAAGCATGGGACTTTGTTGTCTTGAAGATTTAGCCCAGTACATAGCTTTCTAGTATGTAACCAAATTTTCCAATATATACCGGCCCTTGACAAAGACTATTTGGGTATTATTGATCACCTTAGGGAGCACATTGACAATCCTTAGGGATAGAGCTTTGACAAGGATCTTATAACCTACATTAAGGAGGGTGATTGGTCTCCAATTCTTGATTAGTAATCTATCACCTTCTTTAGGGATCATTTTGATTAGGCCAGTATTCAGTATAGGACCTAGGGTGTCTGATGTTATGGCCTCTGGGTAGACCTTAAAAAGACTGTCACACACCCAGGATATATTAGCCTTATAGAATTCCACTATAAGACCATCAAGACTAGGAGCCTTATCATTGGCCATACTCAGAATAACATTCTTGATTTCACTCACTGAGAGTTCCCTTCCAATCAAAGCTGCATCTTCTTCTGACACATTAGTAGGTATGAGATCACTGATCTTCTACCTAGACAAGTCCATAAATCCATCATCTTTAGTGGTGAAGAGGTTACTATAGAACTTAGAAAAGGTATCCATAATATCCTCTTGTGCTATGATAGTAGCACCTTGATCAATTATGCAATAAATCCTACTCCTTGCTTCCTTCTTTTTTAGAGTTTGAAAAAAGAATTTAGACCCTTTGTCTCCTAGGTTAAGCCAGTTAATTTTGGCTCTCACCTTAGTACCTCTAGTCTTGGCTGGATGGAGATTCCTAAGAGAGTCCCTACAACTCACCACCTTGTCCAACAACAATGGGTCTGAAGGAGATCTTTGAATCTATAGTTTAGCCTCTTGAAGGTTTCCAACTAATTTGACTTCTTTCCTCCTAGGATCCTTGGCCTTTTTCTTCCCCACAATCTTAAGCATCTTTTTCCATGATGATGTGGTATGATTCCATCTATCAACTTTAGAGTCTTGATGGGCCACTTCCTCATTAAACCAAGCTATAATCGTAATGGCATCCTATACATCTTCATCTTTCAAGAGAGAGGAGTTAAGTGCAAAGCTTGTCTTACTAGCGGGTTTGTCACCATGGTTCAAAATAAGGTGGATGGAAGAAAGAATAGGGTGGTGGTCAGAGAGGGTTTAGGGGATAAATTTCACACAATTATCATCTGCAAGTGGGGGGGAAACTAAAGAACAATTTGTTCATGTAGATCTTGTCTAGTATAGAATAAATTATCTTATCTCCTCTCTAAAAGTTAGACCAAGTAAACCACACTCCTTTAGATTCCCTTCTCTTCTCTGCCAGGGGATCAAAGAGGTTAAGCTAAGACATCATCCAGTTCCAAAAAACCAATTCATTCCCTTTCCACTCAAATCTCAGTCCTCCTTATTTATCTTGAGCTCTCTCTACCATGTTGAAATCTCTTGCTAGAATCTAGGGGATGCTTTCTAGATTTGAGATCCATCTCCATACTCCTATCCTAGAATAGTTATCATTAGATATCATAAATAGAGCATACACAAAAGGTTTTTTCCTTGACTTCAAATGTAACCCAAAATTCTCTATTGCATGGGGAGGATCCCTAAATTTTGATCAATTTCCTCCACTTAGGGCCAATCAAAACAGAGGTTCCTCCTTTCCCTCTTTGGTGCTTAGTGAAAAACACTGTTGCATCTTTCCATATGCATTTTAAAGCAACATCTAGGGTGAATCCTACTGCCTTTACTTCTTGGAGCATAAGGATGTCTACCTCTTTGTGAAACTATAAAAGCCTCTTGTGTAATGCCCCTCCAACCCTATCAAATCTTGGTTATGCTCACCAGGGATTTAGATCATGCTATAAGTGATTTCATGGTTAGTTTGTAAGAGAATGATCCCTCTTGAGATGGTTTCTTACTAATCATGATAACTTCACATTTTAATTTGGGAAATAATAATATTCACATAAGTATGTCCTTTATATCTTCTTGTGTGTCTATGATAGTTTAGGATCTTAATACTAAAAGGATCACCTGATAGGCTTATATGCTTCTTTGTGAAATGCTCATTACTAATATTTATGTTTACCTTAGGTTAATTGACTATAATCGCTTAAGGGTTGGATCTGTTATCTTCTCTAAAAATGTTACTTGGGATTAGATATGATTAATACATTTGGGGTTATATGATTTATTTATCTTGATTGGATAATGGGACATTTTGAGTACATGTCTGATGGTTAAATGGGTTTGTGAAAGATAATAGATGATTTATGTTTACATGATTATGTTATGATTCATTATTGTTATATGATATAGAAAAGAGATCATTTTGGTACTAACCACACTAATCCAATTATGCCTTGCTGATCTGATTGTTTGATGTGACTATCAGAAGAGGGGAGGAAGTCATAGTTACTCCTCTAGGAGGTCCACATGATGTCACACTCTCCCTCCTTGTTTGCAATTGTTTGTACATATGTATATATTGGTGTACTTGTTTGGTGTTGTAGGATGGAGGTACCAAGCATTGACTGGACCTGGCTACATAGGTTTGAGCGTGCCTTCAAAATCCTCAAACTATTGTTGTGTGGAGGTATTGCCAAGATTACTCTCAAGGTTACCATGGACTTAGATTTCTGCTTAGGAGATTACACTAGTTGGGGGATCCGAATGCTCTATGTGATGTGGTCTTGTGAATTATGTTTTGATGTCATTTTGTGATTTTTGATGTGAGCCAGATTTATCCCTAACTAGTATATATATATATATATATATATATATATATATATATATATATATATATATATATATATATATATATATATATATATATATATATATATATATATATATATATATATATATATATATATATATATATATAAGTGTACATTGATTGTATGTTATATAGGTATGTGTATATGTGGGTGCACACGCATATACCCATGCTTATATAAATAATAATATTTGCATGGATTTATTGATTGTTTTAGTGGTATGTTATTTAAAGTGAATTCAATAAAGTGTATTAAATAAATGCTCTTTGCAGTAAAACTAGCTATCTAGGAGGGAGTTGAACTCGAGACCTCCTAGAAGTTAGGCTAGTTGGTTTCCATGTGTGCTATGTGGTTTTCTTGAAAGTTATTTGTCGAATGTTCTTGTTATGTTTTCCTTCAAAGTTATTTTTAATTAAATTCATTAAAAACCTTGTTAAGTGCTTACGGGAATAATTGGTTTGATTTTTCAACCAACTATGGAAGTTGGAGAAGTTTCTTTCTCGTAAAGCAACTCCTCCAACCACATAGTTGGAGGATAAATGTTTGAAGATTTTTGTGTGCGGAAAGAGGTTAATTTTTGGAAGATTTGTTTCTTTTTGAGTGGTCTGTAATTGTTTTCCCTGGAAATTTTTGGTGAGAGTTTATGGGAGTTTGAGAGTCTCTGGTTGGTGAAATCATCTATGTGAGGATTGCTTGGAGTTGATTGCCAGAGGAAGATTTCTAGAGGGACATCTACTCAAGGATTGAAGTTTCATAGAGATTCTCCAGCCAAGGGAAGAGGATTCTCTGTAGGACCCAAGGTAGGGTCTAAACCAGGAAGAATCTCCATTCTTCCTCTTTGTGTATGGACGTGTCCTCTGTGTGTTGTGATATCTATGTAAATTTCAGAATGATTATGTTCTACATATATATATGTTATGCCTATATTAGTGATTTGGAGTTTGGGATTGTGTTTAAATATTTTTCCATGATTGTATGTATATGATTATTTCTACATTTGTAGGAGGTTGTAGGGTCCTTAGCATTTCCCTTATATCTCCTTTCTTATCTAGAATGTCCATGAGTTCTTTGAGGCTTTAGAACTTCTGTTTCAGACCTACAGTTTCATATTTATTTTTGCAATGCTTTTATTTTCCCAGATCTAGAACATATTTATTAGATAGATAGGATGGATTGATGACCCATTTCTGAAGGGAAACTGGGAGATCTCAAATGGGTCGTGCTCAATTAGGCAACCATAGTTCCCATAATGCCTAGTTTTACTCGCAAGTCAAAGTTGACTGTCATATTTCATCATTTTTGGAGTCAGTTTAGTGATGACCGAGTCAGTCTAGTGATGACCAAGTCAGGCTAGTGATGACCGAGTTAGTGTAGTGATGACCGAGTTAGTTTAGTGATGACTAAGGAAGTTAGTGGTGACCAAGCAAACTGTATCAACCGACGTACTTTAATTTCTTATACTTTAAGTTATACTTGTATAAAGGGTTTAGGTACCTTCTAAGATGATTGGGATAGGTTTTAGATTCATAAGAGTTAAGATGCAATTTCTATATTTGAGATTTCTTTAAAAATCAGACTTAGCCAAATTTCAGGCACATGTGATTTTGCAGAGCATGGTGTTTTGGCATATGAAATTTTGTGTAAACTTTAATATGTTCATTTCTTGTTTTGTTGGGATTATATGGTGCATTTAGATGCTTGAATAAGGTTTAGGAGGTGTTTTAGGGATCAAAATTAGAGTTAAGATTGTCCAATGGACTAGGACTACTCTAAGGCCTCCTAAATGTTCCCCAAACATTCCTAAACTTTCCTATTCTTTTCTATGTTTTGATTCTAGTTCATGAAAGTATTTATGATGTATTTGTATTTGTGATGTGTGAAGTTTGTATCACCTATGTACATTTGTTACTTGTATTGTTGGGGTTATATGGCTTACTCATGATGTGTTTGCACTTGTCATATACTTGAGTTTAGTTTATGAGGCTAGGACTTGTCTCAGTGGCCTGTGTGCACGGGAGGGTTCCTTAGACCTATAAATGAGCCTTGGAAAAGTTGAACTTGTACATGTGAAAATTTTATGTTTCTCTTTGAGATGTCTTGTGATAGAAATTCTTCCAGTGGTTCCTGTTATGTATATGGCTAAGGTTAGGACTCACTCTGAGGGCCTGAGTGCGCAGGGGAGTTTCCTAAACCTATGAATCAGGACCTGGAAGTGTCATCTTATATTTGTGGATTGTGATGGGGTAAGGAAATAGGAACCTTAAGTGAGTGGCTCACCATAGGTGCTGGAACCCTAAAGTGGTTGCCGGAGGATCCTATGGGTGGGTTTGTAAAGAAGTGATAACCTTAAAAATTAACCTAGGAAGGGGGGATTCAAAAGATAATGAAAGAGAATATAATAATGGCCACACAGACCTGATTGGAGTACCAGGGCCAGGGCTGATTGCCAGGGTGGATCCCTATTCATAAAGGGGGGACCGGGGTTACATGGTTGCCAGGGTGGATCCCTATACACAGGTTGTGTGATGACACTCACTTAGGTGGTCTCCTAGAACCTTAACCTCACTGTTATAATATGATGATATTTTATGTGCTTTATTCTTGCTCTTTTGAGTCTTGGATTTATTGGTTTTTGAGACTTAGATTGCCTTAAGGTCTTGAGAGTACCTTGGTTCTATCTCCTAGCACGGGGGTTGGAACTTTACCAGTTTCACATGGTTGGGTGGCAAATCTCTTTTGAGGTATTGTTCATGGTTCATGTCATGGCTTGGATTCTGAGTTGTTCAGTGGCGAAGATTCTATTCTTGTATCATGTATCTCTATCTTTTGTTATCAAGATGTAAAGATGTATTTTAAGCCCTTGGGCAACTTGATGTAATTAACTTTCTATATGCCTTCGGGCAATGTGCAGTAACTGTAATTATGTTTGTAAAATAAAATTGTAAGGAATAAGTTATGTATATTGAAAAGATATGCTAAGGGTTGAAGGGTATCTCCAGGTGAAATAATAAGGGAAAAGGAAACATGTATGTTATTAAAAGAAGTAATGAGATTTGACTTCTTAAATGTATAGTTCATTGTGAGTAGTGTGTGATTTTCAAACAAGGTTTTAATCTCAATTCTTAACTAGGCCCATTTAAGGTTATAGATGATGATTTGTGGAAGTTAAATGTATGGGAAAAGAAAGATTCATTGAATGGTTTGTGTTGGTTAACAGTATATGGTTATTACTTTACACTACTTGTATTATTATATTGAAAGTAGAAAGTAAGGACTCTTATTGTAAAAGTTTAATTGAGTTTTGATGGTGCAATTGAGTTGAGCATAAATAATGTTAAGGAGTAAATAAACATGAAAGAATAAATGTGCTTAGTGGATGTGATAAGTAACATGTACTTGTTTCACTTTTGAAGGTAAATTACGTATTAGTCGGTAAGGGAAATTAATTCCACTAGTTCATTAATGTAATTGGTTATGATGTGAAATGGAATTAATGTTAATTGAGGTTGTAATGGAAATATAATTGTATTAGATTAAGTAATTAAATGAAATACTTGATAATGGTAATTGAATTCATTAAGGGAACCTTAAGGAATGTACTTGTGAATGGTAATGATGATATGTTAAAGTGTAAAAAAATTTGTTAGCTGTAATTTTAGGTCATTGACCTGATTCCTTATGGGTTCCCTAGCGGGGACATTACATCTTGACTACATATTTCCTATCAGAGGATTCCAAACCTCTGACATTCCAGGACACATTGTTGATACTCATGAAAATTTTTATTGGTCTGTGTCCATGGGAGTTTTGAAACTCTTGAAACACTACAGTAAGTCACTCTTTTGGTGCTTAAAAGGTTTTGGGTTCCCATTCAATAGTGGGGGCCTCCTTCTTTTCTTCTTTAAGATAACCCCACTTGGGACATCTATAGAGGCCTTTCTCTCTGCCAACCCACCCTTCCTCTTGCCCTTCTCATATTCTGAGAAAAAGATGAACTTGTCTCCTTCCCAACTATAAGAAACTTCTTGATCTCTAAAAAATTCTCCTTCCTTAAGATCAAGGCCCTTCTCCTACCTAGCCTTCGTCCTAACTAAAACCAATGGCAAGGTGGGTACTTCTATGTCTCTCCTCCTCCTAGGTTCTAATCTCCACTTATTAGGAGGGGGGAGGGAGGGGATAACTACCACTGAGAATTAATTAAGCTTGTCACTAAGGGTTAGTCGAGAGTTCAAACCATCAAATATCTGGCCCCTGTCCTGAACAATAGACAATGATGTGGAAGGGGAACTAGAAGGGAGAGAGAAGTCTCCAGGACTACTGACCTTGTCAATAGAGACAACAAAGGGGGTGGCTGATTAGGAGGAGGGTCTTGATCTAGAGAGAGGACTGAGTACACTTTCCACTTGGGTCTAGGAACAGTTTCAACTGCATCAGCCTTGGTTTGAATCCTTTCCAATACTAATAATTGGGAATTATTGATTCTATGTTTGGGATGTGGGGAGTTGGTACTAGGGCCCAATCCAAAGTCCAATTCTCTAGCACAAGGGAGATTCTGCATTGTCTTAGCGACCACCAAGGATAGGCTTGGGGGGGACACATTGTGCATCAAATTGAACTTTAAGATGGTCTAGTGTATCTGAGATCTTAGTCGAGTCTTGCATCCAATCTAAGATAGAACTCTTTAAGGTGGGAGGAGGACCTTTAATATCTAGGGGGGAAGGATAGGAGGAGTGGTTGGCTAAGGAAACCCAGGGGGAGCTCCAACACAGTTTTTATTTACATGGGTAGGGGGGTTAACACTAGGGGTGGGAGGGTTTCCTATGGGTGAGGGATTACACTTCTTACTTATAGGGGAATCCCATTTCTTATGGCCCTCCTTTGTGTAGAGGTAGCAATTGTTAATACATCCCAAAAAGGTGATAGGGAAATCAATAGGGTAGCTATCAAGGTCAAAATGTAGCGAATTGGGGAAGTCAATACATGGCTTAAGGGAGATGAGAAACCTAACATCAGTGTGAAAAATAAGGACATTGGATTGGTCCACCCTCATCACCTTACCTACTGGTTCGAGCACTTGCGGGATTGTGTTTAACAAAAAGGGAGGGATATTCTTGATAACAATCCACCTGGGACTAGAGAGAGCTAAAACTTCATTGTATGAGGCTTTGAGAGACCACGGGATGGCTCTAAAATCATAAGGGCCAACTCTCCAGAATTGTTTATCAACAATGGCTTTCTGGGATTTCGAATCAACAAAAAACATTAAGAATAAACCATTTTGCAAGATTCTACAGTAAGAAAAGTGGAACCCTAGTTTTTGCCCCCATACTTTATGAAACTGGTCATTAAGGAAACTTATGGATGGAATCTTGGCCACATCAATAATAACATAAAATATAACACTATCCTTAAGCCTAACCGTTTCTTGCTCAATTGAGAGAATCATTTGTGGATTGGATTTAATAATGAGTTGGGGAGGCAATGAAATCTTACCTCCATGTCATGTGATTACTACAGGGGTGTGGGAGAAGGACGGGATGAAGCACACACCTTTTGGAAGAGTCCTTTCATTCTGGACCACTTGTTTGAAGGTACTTTGTTTGGGCTCCATTCCTTGCAGTCCATTATCCACTAGCTCTTAGCTGCTTTCGACCACAACCACTGGTGATACTCTGCTTAACAGTTTTACATTGGGTTTAACAATGGAACTTTTGACAAAGCCTTGCCTCTCAAGATTGTTTTGGCAATGCATGACCTCTTTATTGCCATTAAGGACCTCAAGGGATGTGGAGGCCATTAATGAAACTCCCACTTGCATTTGCGAGAAGAAAAATTTGTGCCGGAAGGGGATGTCCTAGTTGCAGAGTGAAAAAATCTCGGCCTCCTTCCTAGTTCAATCTTATATCATTTATTTAAGATGTTGATTAAATAAATAAATAATTTTCAATTAATCTTAAAATGGAATTAAAAATTATTATCACATTTTGAGGAAAATGCATTAAAATCATTGAATAATTCTAAGAATGCATTTATGTCATCATCCTTAGTTAACTAAATACAATTTTTGAAATAGTTTAGTTAACCAAATCACATTTTAGAAACAAGTTAGTTAACTAGAAAACCAATCTAGATGACTTGTTAGTCATTTTGGAAGTTCCCACAAACTAGTTCAGTGGCTTGTTAGTCATTTTGGAAGTTTCCACAAAGACTAATGCACCTTTGGAGTTAACTGATTCTTTGAAGCAATCTCCATCACTCATCTCCAATCGATCTCAACTATTCATTCCCTAAGGGATTTCTATATAAACATGCCTCATTTCTTCAAAAAGGACCCCAATCTTTTGCTTAGAGTAATGCTACTATTTTGTTTGCAATCATTATTAGCTATTTCAATTATATAAGTTTGTTTAGTTTATTTTATTGCATTCAAACATAGGAACACTTCAACTATTCTTAATATGGATTAACTTTAGATTAAGAATTGTAATCATTGTTGATATCATAGGTTAGTTTTTTTTTAATCATTATTGCATTAATATAACATCTAGGAACACTTCATTTCTATTAATTGTATTAATCTTAGATAATTTTAAAAAAAATTGTATTTGCATATAGTTTGCATTCAAAATCCTTTATTTAGATTATGTTGTTGTCACTGAGTTTGCAATGACCTGAGAGCAAAATCATACTCAAGTCTACTAGAAGGAAATGAGTCACCTTAGTTAGTCTTAGTTTAGATTAATTTGTCTTCATTTAGATTGACTATGCAATGATTCATTAAAGTGTTGTATTAGATTAGATTACACATTTTCACACACACATGTCTGGCACCCATCGTGGGGCAGAAAAATCAATTTTCTATCTTCACATTTATCATTTTTGCAAATATCGAGGATCATTCTGTACTTTGATCATGTTTTCTTCTATGATCATTCTCACAGGCCAGTACGAGTCTGGATTGAAACTCATAGAAGAACTAGTATATTCTCGTACTGGAGCCTCTAGGTTCTCGTATGAGAATCTAGTCTAGTAATGCACTTTTTTGATTATAGGTTCCTAGTATTTTGGTCATACCTTGGCTTTGTTTTCTTGCACGAACATTATCAAAGGAAAGTACAAGTCAAGATAGCCACTTGTGTTAGAATAACTAAGAGGGGGGTGAATCAGTTAATCACTGTCCCAATACAAAATGTATAATCTAAAAAATATGCTTTAATTACTACTGCTCGGTAACTTAAAATACTTTCACTGTTTGTGCATTTACTGATTATCAACTTAAAACTTATCATAGTTACCGATCAAATCAAATATGAAACATGTAAATATGACATCAAAACAAACATCATAATCAATACATAACACAAGAGATTTAACATGGAAACCCTTTGAAGGGAAAAACCACCTGGGACCGACAACCCAAAATATTCACTCTTCTAAAGTGAGGTCGGTGAAGACCCAACCCTGTTAAAGGTTACAAACACACTATTAGGTGTGACCTTGTTAGAGGATTTTAGACCAACCATTATTGTCCAACTAGCAGTCACTCTGGGATTGATAGGATAACAATGCTCATTCTATGAATGATACATAATAAGACTTTCTTAGTCCACTTAGTTAAGTGATTTGACTATGTACAATGGTTAACTATGTAATAGTAGGTGATCTGACTTAATACAACTTCACTTGAAAATTATAGATCAATGTTCAGCTCATACAAATCTTTCTGATCAATAAATCAATTATGTCTCAATAATATATCAACTTACTATCTATCGATAATCACTCTTTGTCACTCGGTAATGCTCTACAGTAGGGTTCTTCTTAACCAGTATGATCAGAATGCATGAAAACTTGTTCATGCGATGATTTTGTAGTCTCCTTCTTCTTCCGGCATGACCACCTTGTAGTGAAATTTCTAGTCTCTAATATAGACATGTAAACCATTTTCTTCTGCTCCATCAGATTTTTCCGCTTAATCATATTCATTGATTTTGCCTCTTAAACATACCTCGGCACTTGTGTCAATAACATGTTTGATTCTCATCCTTTAGATCCTTCCTAAATTTTGTTAGTCGTTGATCTATGTAACAAACTTTATTTGTTACCTTGAATTCATACAGTTGCCAGCTCATCAATCTTATTGGCTAAACTAGTCATTTAGTTCATTTTGTTCTTCTTGGTTAACAAAAAAATGTGTCGGTGAACACAAGCTTGGTTAAAATTGTGCTTGGTATACACTACACTCTGTCAATGTATACTAAATTGCTTCATCAACCGACAACACTTCTTTGTGTCTTTCAACTCTTTTCCTCATCATAGATGAATGAAACATAATCAAGTCAATAACATGTGTATCATCTTAAAATGGAAGGACTTCCATGTTAAGAGTGTTTAGCCCTCTGAGTAAGTGGTTTAGGGTCATGATTGGCATCTTTGCATTCTCCCTTGTCTTCCACTTCTTCTCTGCACTTGATTTTTGCATTCTAGGTGAAATTAGGGTTAAGGTCTTAAGGAATTTCTCAATTTTTCTTCTTTTATGGCCCTATTTTCTAGGTAGGGCTCAGAAATGAGACCTCCTAGTCCTTCATCACATCATTCCAAGGATTTTCTATATGTTCCTGACACTGGGTCTTGCTCAGATATCAAATTTTGCATTTCTGGCACCCTTGGAACTCTTGTTGCAGAATCTGGAAAAGTTAGGGTTTGAGGTCAAAGTTGACCTCGACCCTGACTAGGTCAGGGTCAACCTCAACCTTGACTAGGTTAGGGTTGACCTTGACCTTGACCTCTTCCTGCCAAAATTTCAAAGTTTCATTTGCCGATAATTTATCTTTTGGGAAAGTTATTTCCCGCTTCTGAGTTGGCTGTTTTGGGCTCTAAAATGGTAAATCCTTTAATGGTATTTAATTAAGGTATATTTTCTAAAGGTGAGGACCTAATTGGGATTTAATTCTTCAAGGTGACCCATCTAGAGGAGTGTGCCTAGATCACTATAAAAGGAGGCCTTCCTCTCTCATTTACACATCACAAAAACATCAAGTTTTCACATCTCATCCAAGCAATCAAGCTCTCAAGTTCTCAAGGTGATCAAGCAAGCATTCATTCAAGTATTCAAGTCTTCTTCTCCATCCAAGTTCTCCATTGAAGATCAAGGATTTAAGCATTCAAGCTATTGAAGGGATTTGGCTCAAGCATTCAAGATCTATCATTCAAACCCTAGATCTAGCCACCATGGTGGTGTGATCTTCCTTCAAGATCCTTTGTTCATCTTCAAGATCCATATCATTGTTTCCTTAAGGTGGATTTCAAGCATACAATCATGGAGGTTTGATAATGTTATGTTCAAGCTTTCATATCAATATATTTGATTACATTCCAAAAACATTAGCATATCTATTGAATTGCATAGCTTCATTGTTAGATTCATTTCTACTACTTGCTAGCATTCTCTTATTTCAATTTCAATATTAAGGTTGATTCCAAACTAGGGTTTGACCAAGGAAAACCCCCCAAACAAAAAACAAAACCATTTAGGTATAGGTGTGGAATCTCAGATCTGAGAGTGAATTTGGATACCCTTTTCGACAATCTTTTAGGATCTGCAAATAGAATCGGAATCGAACTTCAAATAAATAATGTGGTCTTTGACCTTTTAAAAGGTCAAAGTTGACCTGTGTGAATTTGGAGAAAAGATTTATGGGTTTTGTCCACGTCGACATTTCCAATCCAGAATAGGTGATGGAATCTTCAGAAAGTTCATACAAAAGCCAGAATTTAGCATTTTCTAGATCTGCCCTAATTCAAGGTTAGTATTTGCACTTCAATTATTTCAAATTTCAAGCTTAATCCAACTATAGGGAAGTATAGGATTTATTCTTTCTTTCATAGATTGATTTGGTTGTGTATTAACCTCTTGGTTGATCAAATTGGATCTCTCTTTTGGGAATTTGGATTTAGGAGTGAATCTTACATTTTCCCCACACACACACAAATAGTGGTGATTCCAAATTACCACTATTCAACATGAAGTCATAGACTCATCAACAAGTTACTCAATGTATTCCTTATCTTCATCTATCATATCCATCTTCCTCATGTAGATATTTCTATTCTTTATCACTTTCATTCCTTCACTACAGATGTATCGGTATAGTAACTTACAAGATAAGTGTTGTCAAACTAGTTGACATCAATGACAACATAATACTGATTTAATCATATTACATATCTAATCAATTTTCTTGGTGATCTTAAATCATAGTTTCTTCAATCAGGTTCTAAATCAATTGTAGTTCATCAATCTCTCCCTTTGGAATTGATGGCAACTCAAGAAATATGAAATATACCATACACATACCAAACATGTATTCTACAACTCTGTGAACAAATACTATACAAGCTCTCCCTAGCTTAATATGTTTAATCACTACGTTACTCAAAAACATTGCAAAATATAGCTTTGTCAATCTGCAAATATGATCTTTTTAGCTCTTAGATTCCTTCTTCCATTCTCAGTAATTGATCTTTAATGCTCTCCCTTTCTTCAATTATCTCTCCCTTAGATAGTTCTCATCGGTGCATATTTAGATTATCTCTCCCTTTGTTTCATATTGTTTATCTCTCCCTTTGACAAAAATGCCAAAGAAACAAATTAAAAAATAGCTCTGTCTATAGCCAAGTAACTCTCTATTGTCCAATGCATACTTTGTATCTCTGTATACTGATATGCCAATCTGTTCTAGTACCTTTCACAGCTTTAGACATGATCCAAAGTGTGAACTATGTTGCATCAACATGTATGATCTTCTAATAAGATTAGGCTGATGCAACATCTGAATCACCTTAGTGACCGGTAGATAGGGGACAGATCCCAAGTCTAGTCCTCAAATACTCAAATGTATCCTTCGATAGAGTTTTTGTAGATATATCTGCAAGTTTTTCTTTTGATGTAACAAACTCTAGCTTAACTTGCTTCTCCTATACTTGTTCTCTCAAGTAGTGATACTTTATTAATATATGCTTCATTTTAGAATGCAACACTGAATTCTTTGAAATATTAATTGCACTGGTGTTATCACAGTATATAATCACTGGCTCAGTGATTATCTCATTCATACCTTCAAGAACTTGTTTAATGTATGCAATATTTGAATAGTTTGTAGCAGTAGCAACATACTCTACTTCAGCTATAGAATGAGAAATGCAAGCCTACTTCTTACTTGTCTAGGTAACAAGTCTTTCACCAAAGAAGAATGCTCCTCCGGTGGTGTTTTTTCTATTATCCACATTTCCAGCTCAATCAGTGTTGGTATAGACTCTAAGTTCAAACTTGCCTTCCTTAGGATACCATAATCCATAGTCCTCTATTTTCTTTAGGTATCTTAAGATTCTTTTAGTAGCAATCATGTGTGATTCTCTAGGATTAGCAAAAAATCTAGCAACCATTCCCACAACATGTGCTATGTCTGGTCTACTGTGAACTACATACATTAGTTTACCAATCATTGATTGGTACAGTGTCTACTTTACCTTAGTAGTTTCATCTTCCTTAGTCAATTTGCAACTAGTAGCCATTGGTGTTCCCACAGGTTTAGCATCTTCTTTGCCAAATGTTTTCAATACTTCTTTTATGTATTTAGACTGTGTGATGAATATCCCATCACTCTGCTCCTCCAAATATGATATCATCCACAAAAATTTCAGCAATAAGAATTGTATCATCAGTATCTCCTTTCATATATAGATTGCTATTTTCACTTGTTCTTACAAATCCTATACTTAACAGATAAGTATGCAGCCTCTCATACCAGGCTCTCAGTGCTTGCTTCAAACCATATAAAGCTTTATGCACTCTACATACCATATCTTTCTTTTCAGGATCAACAAACCCTTCAGGTTGTTCTATGTAGACTTCTTCTTCAAGTATTCCATTCCAAAATGTTGACTTGACATCCATTTGACATACCTTGAATTTCTTGTGTGCAACATATGCAAGTAGCATTCTGAATCCTTCCAATCTAGCAATAGGTGCAAAGGTTTCACCATAGTCTATGCCTTCCTCCTATGCATATCCTTTGCATACCAATCTAGCTTTATTTCTAGTTACTTCTCCATTCTCATTCTGCTTATTCCTGAATAGCCACTTAGTACTGATAACATTCTTATCTTTAGGTCAGGGTACTAAGGTCCAAGTTTTTTTCTTTTCTATCTGCTCTATTTATTCTTTCATTGCATTAACCCATTCATTATTCTCTAATGCAACTTTCACATTTTTCAGCTCGTAATCACAAACTAGACATGTACCTTGTCTTGCTTTGCTCCTTGTCTACATGCCAGCTTTCTTGTCTCCAATGATTTGTGATTCAGGATGGTGTCTTTTGAAAAAACTTGCCAGCATCCTATCTCTCCTTTCTTGTTCATCCTATGCAGATTCATTTGCTTGTTTGGTAGGGCCATTCTGCTTGTTGGTTTCTCTTTCCTACTGTTCGGTATTGTTTTCCTGTTGATCGGTTATCACAGGCTGAGACTTCGGTAGATACTCTAGTTGTTCAATGTAAGTGAATCTACCATAGTCTTTCAATTCCTTTGTACTTTCTTCTATGTTCTTTTCATCAAACTCATCAACATGGACGTTAGTGCTTCAATCATTTTGTTAGTAGTTTTATTCAGACATTTATATGCTTTTCTTTTACTAGAATATCCTAGAAATATTCCTTCATCACCTTTTGAGTCAAATTTTCCATTTCTCTCATCTTTCAGAATAAAACATTTGCTTCCAAAATTTTTGAAATAACTTACAGTAGGTTTGTGTCCAAACCACAACTCATAGGGTGTCTTGTTGGTGTCCTTTTTTAATTGCATTCGGTTAAGAACATAAACTATTGTGCTGATAGCTTTCATCCAGTATGTCTAAGTAACATTCTTTTGCAGCATCAATGTCCTAGCATAGTCAACTATTGACCTATTCCTTCTTTTGGTGATCCCATTCTGCTGAGGTGTCCTTAGTGCACAGACCTGTCTTTTGATACCATGCTCATTATAGAAGTTAGTAAATTCATCAGAGATAAATTCACCTCCTCTATCAGATCTTAGGCATTTCAATTCCTTTCCAGTCTCTTTTTCTACCTTAGCCTTATAACACTTAAACATCTTAAATGCTTCAAATTTTTCTTTTAAGAACATAACTGTCATCAATCTAGTATAGTCATCAACAAAAAGAATAAAGTATTTATCACCATAGTAACTCTAAGTTCTCATAGGACCACATAGGTATGTATGAACCAACTCAAGTATCTTCTTTGTTGAGTAATCCTTACTTTTGAAACTAGATTTAGTCATCTTACCTTTCTGGCATTTATGACACATAACATGATCCGGTTTTGACAAGTTAGGTAGCCCTCTAACTCTTTTTCTTTTACTAATCTTAATCATGTTATCAAAGTTCACATGGCATAACCTTTTATGCCACAACCAAGCATCTTCATTTTTCATCATTAAGCAAGAAAACTCATCAGTATCAAGATAAAATAGGTTACCTCTTGATTGTGCTCCAGTTCCAACTAGTCTTCCACCATCATCAAAGATTTTCACTTTCTTGCTCTCAAAAGAAACTCGGTGACCTAAATTATTCAGTTGTGCCACACTTAACAAGTTATAGTTCAATCCATCTACCCAATAAGCATTATCACATTTTATCATCTCATTTATCATTAAGGTTCCTTTACCTCTTAGCATATAGGGTGTGTCATTACCCATCTTAACTGAACCTCCATTGTATTCTTCAAGTACATCAAACTTCTCCTCATCACCAGTCATGTGATGTGTACAGCCACTGTCTATGATCCATGTATTATTTTTGTTAAATTTAGAGATCAGTGATGTTTCTTCATGCTTTTCTTCTTCCTCCTCTGAGTCATCTTTCATAGCAACAAATACAACTTCTACATCATCATCAGAATTAGATTTAGATTCATTATCTTTAGCTATGAAACATACCTTTTTCCCTTTATCATTGTTGTCTCGGTTATCTCTATTGTGTCAGTAGCCTCTGTTGAATCTTCTCCCATAGCTTCCTTCAGATCGGTCTTTGGTTCTATCTTCATCTTTCTTATGTGGCCAACCTCTTTACAATTAAATCATGCCAAAGGTAGCTTACCTCTATACCTTCCTTTACCTTTGGGTAATCTTCTAGCCATAAGAGCTTCAAGTTCATCAAGCTCATCATTGGTATTACTGTCACTATCATTTTTATTATTCTTGCTAGACTTACTAATCTTCAAAGAAGACATGAAAGCAGATTCCATAGATGGTATAATACTATTATCAAAATTATTTAACTCAAAGGTTGTAAGCTTACCAATCAGATTGTCAAGTGTAAGTACATTAGTAGATGAAGACCTTGTCTCATGGATAGCAGATATTATGATTGCATAAACCAGAAAAAGGGTTCTGAGTACTTTTCTTACCATAGTTTCTTCACTAATTTGTCCATCAGATGCTCTAATAGAATGTACTACTTCTTTTAGTCTATTTGTATATTTCATAATATTCTCACCTTCTTTCATCTTCATATCATCAAATCGGCCTCTTAGGCTTTCTACTTTGGCTCTTTTAACATGTACATCTCCACTGTAAACTTGAGAAACTTTATCCCACATGGCTTTTGTAGTTGTGAAACTTTTGATATCTTCAAATTTAGCATCAGTGTAGGTAACAACAAGTTCCATCATAGTAACATTGTGTTCATGCCTGTCTTTCAGTTGATCAAGAGTCAGGGGACCTAGTGTCGGTTCTATATAACCATTCTCCATCAAATCTAGTACAACATTCCCAATTCTAGATATGTGCAACTTCATCTGGCTCTGCCATACTACAAAGTTCTCTTTGTTCAGCTTTGGCACTTCCCTCTTATACATTTTGAGATCTTTTTACTAAAGTCCTTAAAACTCTGTTCAAAGCAACCAATGCTTTGATACCAATTGTTAGAATAACTGAGAGGGGGGTGAATCAATTAATCACTATCCCGATAAAAAATGTATAATCCAAAAACAAATACTTCAATTACTGCTGCTCCATAACTTAAAATACTTTCACTATCTGTGCATTTACCGATTATCAGTTTAAAACTTATAACAGTTATCGATCAAATCAAATATGAAACATGTAAATATGACATCAAAACAAACATCATAATCAATGCATAACACAAGAAATTTAACGTGGAAACCTTGTGAAGGGAAAAACCACCTTGGACTGGCAACCCAAAATATTCACTCTTCTGAAGTGAGGTCGGTGAAGACCCAACCCTGTTAAAGGTTACAAACACACTGTTAGGTGTGACCTTGTTAAAGGATTTTAGACCAACTGTTATCGTCCAACCAGCAGTCACTCTGGGGTTAATGCTCATTCTATAAATGATACATAATAAGACTTTATTAGTCCACTCGGTTAAGAGATTTGACTATGTACAATGGTTAAATATGTAATAGTAGGTAACCTGACTTAATACAACTTCACTTGAAAATTACAGATCAATGTTCAACTCATACAAATCTTTCTAAACAATAAATCAATTCTATCTCAACAATATATCAACTTACTATTCATCGGTAATCACTCTCTATCACTCGGTAATGCTCTGCAATAGGGTTCTTCTTAACTAGTATGATCATAATGCATGAAAACTTGTTCACACGATGATTCTGTAGTCTCCTTTTTCTTCTGACATCACCACCTTGTAGTGAAATCTCCAGTCTCTTATATAGACATGTAAACCATTTTCTTCTACTCCATCAGATTTTTTTGCTTAATCATATTTGTTGATTTTGCCTCTTAAACATACCTCAGCACTTGTGTCAATAACATGTTTGATTATCATCCTTTAGATCCTTCCTAAATTTTGTTAGTCGTTGATCTATGTAACAAACTTTATCTATTACCTCAAATTCATACACTTGCCAGCTCATCAATCTTATTAGCTAAACTAGCCATTTAGTTCATTATGTTCTTCTCGATTAACAAAGAAATGTATCGGTGAACACAAGCTCAGTTAACATTGTGCTTGGTATACACTACACTCTGTCGATGTATACTAAATTGCTTCATCAACTGACAACACTACTTTGTGTCTTTCATCTCTTTTCCTCATCATAGATGAATGAAACATAATCAAGTCAATAACATAAAGTCATAGACTCATCAACAAGTTACTCAATTTATTCCTTATCTTCATCTGTCATATCCATCTTCCTCATGTAGATATTTCTATTCTTTATCTCTTTCATTCCTTCACTACAGATGTATCGGTATAGTAACTTACATGATAAGTGTTGTCAAACTAGTTGACATCAATGAAAACATAATATTGATTTAATCATATTACATATCTAATCAATATGCTCGGTGATCTTAAATCATAGTTTCTTCAATCAGGTTCTAAATCAGTTGTAGTTCATCAACTTGTATCAGAACACAATGATAATCATATTAATCACAGTATATTCTCATATGAGTTTGATTCAATCTTTTTTTGAAAAACAAGGTTCCTTTTCTGGTTTTTGGGTTTCTGCAACTTTCTTCTCCAACTAGGTCTGACAAAATAGTACGATGTTATGTTTCTATGTTTTCTTGGAAGCCTAACAAGTTCATGCAAGACCTTTGAGCTGAAGATATTAATCTAAATTCTTTTGTAGGACATGTGTCAAAGAGCACAAAATGAAACTACTAATGAGTTGATGTAGGTTTCCTATGACAAAAGCAACTAAAAATTTTGTTTTCTTTAATGTTTTTAGGAACTTCGCATGCTATTTTAAAATGAACAATTGCTTGATGTGCTTGTGAGTAGTGAAAAGGATAGGAGGATATGATCTTTTCCCCTTGAGGGAAAATCACAAATCCTGACCCTTGTAACCATTATTTTCATTTATTGCAATCCTTTAGATAGGCCTGTCCAAGTGGGAAAAAGTACTCACCCTTGGAGAATTACCCACATCATGAGCATGAGGTGTAAGCCACACCACTCCAACTCATGTTAAGTAAATAGCTTCTTTGAGGCCAAAGTCTCGGAAGCCAAATTTCATTTGAGATTATACACAACTCTCACTTGACCACATAATAGGGCCCTAGGGTCTAAATCAAATTTACGTGACTATTGGTGTGAAGGTGATTTTTGGGGCTATATTCCTTAATCATGATTGTGCAGACTTAGAGAGAGTTAAAATAGGAGAACCTTACTCAAAACCATAGAGTAGAAACCACTGGGTTCACCCCCAAAAGTTGGATAATCTAAGTGCAAGGCAAATAGTAATTTCCCTAAGATACTCATCATATCATGCCCCATTAGAGTTTGGAGTTGGATAATATGGTATTGAGAGATCCAATGCATGTTCTCCAGTGACCATATTCTAATTAGCTATTGGGTGTGTACCTAAGTTTACAAGCAAGGATTTTCTCACTCAGCCAATTAGACTATAGGGCTAGGAATTGGTGCTTTTTCCACATGGGGTTGATGTGTTTGTAAAAATTTGAAACCTTTGATATTGAGACTTTCCAAAAACACAAATCACCAAAAACAAGAGAATGATCCTACCAAACACTTTGAAAAATAATCTGACACCTTGTCGGTGTTTTTTCAGATACCCGGTTCAAACATTGTCCCACATTCTACAAATATACTTTAGATATTGAGAGCTTATATTAATCAAGGATAATCCTTGGTCACTCAGAGTTACATTATTGTGATTTCAAATCTTGTTGACCCTATTCTTTGATCAGCCCCATCACCAACATCTTTCCAACCATCTCTTTTAAGTTGTGAGTGCATCATCATCTAGATTACTTAACCTTGAATCAGATCTGATTCATTTGCACCTCCTTCTTAAGAGGACATTATCTTATTTTCATCACCATCTACCTAGGACTTGTTCAAACATGATTTTTCTTGCTTCAGAACCTTTCTGATGACCAAGCTGACAATAGCTAGGAGAGGAAGAGAGACCCCTTTCATTTGAAAAAGACCCTCTTTTTGGAGAACAACCGGGAACCTCTGGAATATTGACCCATCATCAAGATAAATCCTTTGATCCCAACATGTCTAGAAGAGGAAAAGGACATGAAGATTTTTTATATTCCAATCGTAGTGTTAATGCTCATGATACCGATAATGATTGTTCATCAAGTGAATTTGAGCCTGATGAGGCTAGCATTGCTAGGTGTAAGATTGAGAAAGGATTCCTCAAGATGATAAAATTTATCATGGCTCAAGAGAAGGACCAATACTTTCTTGAGTTAGAAAAACAAGGAGAGAAACTGCCTCCTCAATATAGAGCTGAGGATGTCATTGCCAAGGAGGAAGAAACTCCTTTAACACTAGTAACCAAAAAAATCCAATCCATGCAAGAAGAATAGAAAGAGATGAAAAAGATTCAAGAGAAACCAACCATGAAGTACTCTATAGAATCTATTTTCCCATTCCCCTTTGATAAGGACTTACACTTGCCTCCATTCCCATGTGGAGTGGAGATTCCAAAATTTGACAAGTACCTTGGGAACTTTGATCGTCAAGACCATATTCAAGAATTCTATGTACAGTGCATGGAATTTATGCATGATAAGGCACACCTTATGCATCTATTCCCCTAGAGTTTGGGAGGTCAAACCATTGAGTGGTTTTACCACTGGCATAAAAACTTTTGATGAACTTGTTGAGCGATTTTTGCAAAACTATTCCTATAACATTCAACAATCGTAATAATGATAGATTTATGCAACACAAAGAAAGAAACATGATAATATTTTTTGAGATTTCTCCAGTGACAGAGGGAAATATTTTCTCGATATCCACATCTCATTCCTGAGACTAAAAATATGGATATTTTCATCAATGCATTGGTCCTAAAGTTGAGTTTTACTATTCAGTTGCAAGACCTAGAAACCTTTGATGGGTTGGTGAAGAATGCACCAAAAATAAAATATGTGCTTGTTAAAAAGGGTGAAATCACCCTTTACAAAGAGAAAATGTATAATTCTAGTTCTAAGGACAAGAATAAATACTGGAATAAGAACAAGAATGTGGTAAATGATGGGGTAGTTGACCAAGTTGCTCCATAGCCAAAACCAATAGTTTTTAATCTAACAAGTGGCACCAAGGCCCTTAAAGCTATTGAAACTACCACCAAGGCTCCTTCCAAAGGAACAAACAATCTTCTAAAAGATAAACCCTGGGCTAAGCCTAAGTAAAACTTTACTCCCCTCAAAGAGTCATATGAATCAACACTGAAGACTCTCTTGGAAAACCACATAATCACATTGCCATACAATTCCATGTCATATGAGATGGAAGTGAAATCCAAATGGTGGAATGACAATGACTATTGTGACTTCCACATAAATAAGGGACATATGACCAAAAATTTCATGAGACTCAAGCATGAGATCCGGGATCTCATTGATAATGAAGTGATCATGGTTGATAATCACACCACCAACACAAATCACAAGGCATTCAAGGAACCTTTACCAAATTGTGAGAAAGGGGAAATTTCTAAACCAAAAGATGGCTCCCACATTAATCATACCTATGGAACCAATAATAGTAATTCCATCAATATGCTTTAGGTAGTCCCTTACAAATATTGCAATGTCATTATTGTCCCAAAGAAAGAAAGAGATTCTTGAGTTTCCAATGATATGACCTGAGTGCAAGAAAAGGCCACCCTGGGGGGAGTGAAACCTTCCAACTCCTCTAATCAGCCATCTTCATAAAATCCCTCCAGATTGGGAAAACAACTAGTTACAACCACTTCTAAGTCATCAAATTCTAAATAGCTAGTTTTATCACATGCTACTAACTATAACATCATTGAGCACTTAAAAAAGATGACTGCTCAGATATTGATCTTTGAGTTACTCAAAATATCTCCTGCTTGCAAATATATCTTAGAAAAAGCCTTGTCAGCTGCCAATGTCCCTATTGACTTGGAAATAGACCGATTCCAATGTATGGTGGGTCATTTGACCTCACCACATTACCTATATTTTTATGAGGAAGATGACAATTCTCTAAGTCACCCACATAATCACCCCCTCCATGTCAAAGTTATGATCCACCAATGTCAAGTCAAATGACTGCTGATAGATGGAGGCATGAGATTGAATATTTATACATACCAATTGATCAAACAACTGGGCTTTTCAGAGTCTTCTATTGATCCAAAGAAGAAAATAACTATCAAAGCCTATGATGAACATGAAAGATCTTCCAAAGCTCTTGTATGCTTATTTATCAGAGTGGGACCTGTTGAAAGAGAGGTCATCTTCCAAGTCCTTAATATCCCACTTGCATAAAATATTTTGTTGGAATGACCATGGATCCATGAGATGCAAGAAGTGTCATCCATACTCCATCAGTGTATCAAGTTCCCATTCAATAGTATAGAAGTCACTATACCTATAGACATCAGATATGTTTGCAATGCACTAAACCAATCAGCTGACACCCTCATACCACATAATAAGGAAGGATCTACTCTTGAATATGGAAGAAATATGATGATAGAAATGGAGAGGAAGCTAGAGATTAGAGATATCAGGATGAGTAGATACATAATCAAACCTATCCTATCAATGACATCATTGCCCATATCTCCCAGATCTCATGGAAGAGCTTTAGAGGCAATGAAGCCAACAACTAAACCACCACAAGTTATCTATCATGATAGCTTTGTTTAGGAAAATTTGCCTCTGGAATATGAGAATGCAGAGAAATCCATTATGGCATGGCTCTATAAAGAACCTGAGGATAATGCGGTCAAGCATTGTGAGATATGCCCCAAAAAATATAGTAAGGGATATGACTTGGTAAAAAAAATGGGCTACAAAGGGAAAGGACCTTTAGGGATGACTAAAATAGGACTTGTTGAACCACTTCATGTAGAATTCAGGAATCCTAGAGATAAAACTAGTGTCGGTTTTAAGGAAGCTAAGTTTTATCGGGTCACTAATCAGGGTGGACCTATATTTGATTCAGATAGTGAAGAGGAAGCTGAAATTGAATCTTTACCCTTTGAAAGATTATTGCATATTGGAATAGGGGATCTTGATTATCAAGGGGAATCATATCTTTAACAATGGTGGAGAGATCTTCATGAACCCAATCCATCAAGCCGACTAGCAGAAGAACCTTTGGTCGCTCAACATGAGAAAGATATTATCTCTGCTACAAAAGAAGAATTAACTCAAAGAACTATTGCAATAAGTCCATCTCTTCCACAATGGTGTAGATATATCCTAGGACCAAGTTGACCAAGTCCTCCAACAAAAGAATTTGATATTGAAGAAAATGAGGTTAACCAAGATTGGATAATAGGCATCCTAACTAGGGACAATCGTAACTACATCAGATGTGATGGATCTTCCCCACTTCATTGATCCTAAAAAGTTTCCCATATCTACATAGGAAGAGGAAAGACAACATGAGAACAACAATCAAGGGGAGGATGAAGAGCCTCCCATGACCCTTGCACAATACCTGGGTTGGTCTGATGACAACTAGACTAATTCACATGAGTATGAATGGGACATAATCTCAAATGCTACAATGGATATCAAAGTGGATGTAATACACACGTATGCTACTATCACAATTATTGAGATGGGAGAGAGCTCAAATTATTGAGAACAAACAAATGATAAAAAACCCTTCAATCCTCCCATAGAAATTATCCCCATGGTCCCTAGGCCATCTTACAATAAACACAACACTTTGATTGATCATGAAAACCATGGCTACATTAGACCTCATCCTAAAATAACTACATGGAATTTAAGGAGGTCTAGGAGTGAGATTGTTGAACAATGAGAATGCTTGAATGCAAGAGCTACAAAAAATTGGAATTTTGGAGATGGTGATAATGCTTCAAAAAATTTAGCACAAATAACCCTGCAATTCTCTGACCTAACAATTTAGGATACAAATGAGATAGAGGTAAACACCTAGGAGATTCTAGTAGAGTCTGAAAGAGTGTCTATCCATAGAAATCTAGACTGAATAAATGCTGACATTAATATATTCCTCTCAAGAAGGTCTAGGATTGAGATAGTTCCTTTTAGGACATGGATTCAACAAGAAGGGGAAATAGACACTAGAACAAGATGAGAAAGGAGTCCACATTCTAGGGTTAGATCAACTGGGTTAGGTTTACATGTAGCCAACATGAATTTTTATAATAACGATGAGATTCATTTTGGTCTAAACACACTATTTCAAAATGATGCTTTAGATCTTGACTTGCCAGTCACAAGTTATGATGAACATACTGTGAATGCCTTGGAACCAGCTGATGACCTATCCCTCATACATCTTGAGCTAATTGATTGGACACAACAAAATGTACCACTTGGCCTCCCCACCTTTACCAATTACTATTCCTTGGCCTGTTACCTCAATGCTATCGAACCTGTGTGTGTGAATTTTGTACCTAGCTATGAACACAACACTTCAGTAAAACATTAGAGGTTAGCAAAAATCAAAATATGCAACTAAGAACAATATAGCTAACCAAGCGATTTAATGCCTTCTATTAGGTGTGAGTATGGTATTCTTAGATTAGACTGAGATTAGTGACAATGCAACACCTTAACAAAGGATTTAAATGATGAAAGCAATAAAATATGAATGCAAATTACTCTATTTTTTTATTTTTTTGATGTAATAAGATGAGAAAAAATGATAATAAATTAATCTAAATGGATTGAAATGATATGCAAATTAAGCTAACAATGATATGAAATATGAAACTAGAATGAATTGAAAACAAGATTGATCTCACAAAACACTGATTCATAAAAAGCTTGATGATTCCTCTGATGTCAATTCGCTAGAGTAAGTATGCAAATTCTGTGGATGATTTGTAAAGAGCTGAGCCTTGATTTTATAGAAATCCAGGGCTTGAGGGTGCATGGAAAAATTCATAAATCACTCTTGATGAACTCAGGTTCATTTTTGAGTTAACAAGAAATTAGAAATAGATAACTCATAAAATCATGCAAAATCATGCAAGAATAACTTTTTAACTCAAATCAGAAGTTTAGATCAACTTTGAACTCAAAATAGATGTTGAGTTTCGAAAAGATAACAACTTGAATTGATTTTTTGATTTAAAGTTTAACTGGTCTTTGAATGTGCACAAATAATCATGAATTAATTAAATAAATAAAGTGATTTATCTTCAACTTAACTAATTTTAAATTTAAAAATAACTGATTTGTGGGTTAATCAATTATTTTAATCAAACTTTTATTTAAAACTATATTATTAAATATTGACAACTTGGATTTTAATTAATTAAATAAGAATTTAATCAATTAGTCATAAGAATTTTGATTTATTGTCAGAATTAAATAATACAATTTAGGAATAAATTTAATTAAATAATTAAGTGGTAGTATTAAATCTAATTAATTAAATATTTAGAATATTCAATTAATCAAACTTTAGGATAAATAAGATTTATCACCAAATAATTATTAAATTAAAGATAATTAGGATAAATAGGAATATTGCTAGGAAAATTCCCCGATGCAGAATTTATGATAAAATCAATTAAATTTGATAATGTGCAGATGTGCCTTAGGTTATGAATTTTGTATCAATTTCATTCGATTTGAAGATGTAGGAGGTTAATGAACCTATAGCCCATTTTTGGGGTATTACATTTTGCCCCTCTTTGAATCACTATGCAAAGTGTAGTGGTTCAAAGAATAGTCTATGTATGATAAAGATTTGAGTTTTGAAACTGATTTGAAAGATTTGAAAGATTAACCGATTTTGAGACAGAAACCGATTGAAAGATTTAAAGATTCAAGATTTGAGATTTTAGGTCCTGAATGACCAGAGATAATGTCAACTATAGCAATAATGAATCGGTGATTATGAAAAAGTGTCAAAACACCTGATTCTGAACCTTATGATTGTGAAGAAGTGAGTGACCGATTCCAGACCTAAATGTCCTTGTATGAATGATATTGGTATCACATGCTAAACCCATCAGTTACGAAGAACCAAGGAAATAACACTAATGAACCGATAGTTACAAAAAGCTAATACAGTTTACAAGATAGATTTCGATACTAGATGAATCTGATATGCCCCAAGAGATGATATATTTTCCCCAATCGATGAGGACTTTAGATGAATCAACAACTAGACGTGGTTGTTGTCTTGATTACCGAGGAAAGAATGATTGACAGAATTGATTTATAGACTTTGAATGATGTGCAGTGCCATGCCCCCTTCGGGATTAAAATTGAAATTTGACAAGAAAAGTTAGTGTTTATAGTTTAGAAGCATGTTAATTGATTTGAGAAGTGGTTATACACATCTGGGAATGCGTTCTGTATTGTTTAGAGGTCTTGGAGACCAAGTTTGACTAGGTTTGACCATGAGTTGACCATGGTTAACCAAGTTGAAATTTTGATAGTTTGATGTAAGATAATCAGTTAAGTTGAATTCTAGATTTCTTTGATGATTGAAGGTTGATTATGCAAGTAGTGAATAATATAAACAATCTCAAATTTTGATTTTGATCCCAAAAAAGGATTCTACTTTTTGTTTTGTTGGAGGAACCTTCATGTGAGATTTAGCTCTTATGCTATGTTTTTAGCATTTTTGAAGAATCATTTAAGCATTTAAGTTTAATTCAATAATTTGTGAGATCATGCAATTGTGCAAAGTGCAAAATGAAATGCAAACCTAGGACCTAGGACCTAGGACCTAGTCACTGATCATGTGTCGATTTGTTATCATCATTGAAATTTTTAGGTAATTGGATAAATCAATACAATGCCCACTAGTTATGAAACCATAGACATATGAATATCGATTTGTATGTGCAGGAATCAATACAACACCCACTAGTTAGGCAACCATGGACATATGAATATTGAATTTATTTTCAGAATGTCGGATTAGATATAAGCACCAAGGTACAAACGCCAGGATGACTTGAATATCATGTCCATTTTGATATAGCAATTTGTATAAGCATCAAAACATAGATGTCGTGATGACCAAAATATGCCTTGCATACAAACACATCAAATAATCAAGAGATCATTCTAAATCCAGTGTGAATTACCCGTAGTGACCCTTTATCATTCACATCCTTAGGCAAGATCGTGTTTCACGGTAGGAGAAAGAACTCACTCAAAAAAGACAATAGTTAGACCAAACTTCCTTGAATTTTTTGGGTATCAATGGTCGAGGTACGCATGGCCATCCAATTCGAGATAGAGGCTCTTACAAACAGACACCATTTCAATCTAGAATTTCCAAAGTTGTTAGATTTTCACATACAAGCAGAAAACAAAAAAAAGATTATGCCCCCAGTCATCACTCTCTAAATCCTATAAAGGACATCATCGAAGAGCTCATGGGAATAAAATATGCAAAAATCTCAATGTGAATTAGTAAGCATACAAGGAGATAAAAGGATGTGAAGCATAAATTGTTTTCAGTTTGTGTTTGATTACGTTGTTGTAGATGCAAAATCCTTTCTGGAGATGAGATAGACTGACTGACTCAGATGAAGCTTCAAAGGACTCTGAATGGATATGATACCTCTAAGATACATTGGAGGCCATAGGATATGACTTTGATTGCCCCCAAGTTTGAACATTGATAGGATATAGATGCTTTAGCTGATTGGTGTACAGACTGACTTATTGAAAATAGGAATGCAGAAACAAACTGGGAAATATGTACAAACTAAAGCAAGACTAAAAGTTGGGAAAGACCAAGATTGTGCTAATAGATGGAGTGTTTTGAAACAAGTGGCACCCATTTGCTGAGTTTTCACCATCTTGGCAGAGATTCTATTTTTGCTACCAAGGCACCTATTTCCAAGTTTTCACCAAGGCACTTTTTCTTTTTCTCATTTTTTTGTATTTTTCATTTTTTCAATTTTTTTGTACTTTTGATATTTTTTTGATTTTTTTGTGAATCATCAAGGTGCCCATTGCTAGGTTTTCACCAAGATGTTCATTTTTTCAGGACTTTTTAAGATTTTAAAGATTTTTTTAGGACATTTTACCATAGATCGAATGCCTTAGGCATAGAATTTCTTTAGATGGAGAATGTTGATTGGTTCTCAAAGCTATTCTCCTTCAATCATTGAGAGTTGATAGGCATCAGAGCCAAAAGTAGTAGTGATTACAAAGGGACCCAACCGGTTGGGTTCAAACTTCCCCTTGCACTCTCTATGTGATTGATTTTTAGGATTCTCTCTCAAGACTAGATCGCCAACCTAAAATTATCTATGTCTGACTTTCTTGTTGTAACCTCTAAACATTCTCTTTTGACTTTGAGATGATCATACACTACTTGTTTGTGCTCATCTAGTAGTTCAAGTTCTTGCAACCTAGACACTCTATAGTCATCATCAGTTACTAGACCATGCATTTTGATTCTTAGTGATGGGATTTCAACCTCAATAGGTAGTACTACTTTAGACCCATAAACTAAAATGAAAGGTGTAGCCCCAGTGGGCATTCTGATACTTGTTCTGTAGGCCCAGAGAGCTGGATTGATTATGAGATGCCAATCTCTTCCTATTTTATTAACTGTATGGTGCAAGATTTTCAATAGATTCTTGTTAGAAGCCTCTACTTGTCCATTCCCTTGAGGATAGTAGATAGATGACCAATGTTGTGTAACCTTGAACTAGGCACATAAATCATCCAAGTCGTTGTTCTTAAATTGTCCACCATTATTTGTGACTATGGAATGTGGAATACCATACCAGCATATGATGTAGTTCAAGATGAATATAGATATTTGTTTTCCAGTTGCTTGTGTCAAAGGGACTGCTTCTACCCATTTTGTAAAATAATCTATAGCTATGATTATATGGTTATGTCCATTAGAAGAATGAGGATGTATAGCTCCTATAAGATCAAAGGTCCATTGATGAAAAGGCCATTGCGTAGAGAAGGGAATTTGATCTCTCCCTAGAGCATGAATTAAGTTGCCATGTTCTTGGCACTTTTGATAGTTCTTAGCAAACTTGATAGACTCTTTCTCCATTGCTAGCCAATAGTACCCAACCCTAATAAGTTTTTGAGCTAGTGTTAAACCATTCGAGTGTGACCCATATATACCCTCATGGACTTCCTCTAACGCACATTGAGACTCTTCCAATTCTAAACATCTAAGGAGTGTACCATCTAGACCTCATTTGTAAAGATCATGACCAATGATGACATACCGGGAGGCATGGTGGATAAGGTATCTCTTTTCATGATGGTTAAAGGTATCAAGAATGATTTGGTCTTTGAGATAGGAGAATAGGTTTTTATATCTGGATGAATCATGACCTAAAAAAGTGCAAATCATGTGGGTTTCAGGGTAGTCATATGCATGACAAGATAGTGCTTCCACTAGGAACTCGTAGCGTAGCTCATGTTCAAGCTGCTATAATAAAGTAGATAATGTTGCCATTGCATCAGCAACCTTATTCTTTGTTCTAGGTATTTGCTCAAATGTGATAGATATGAAATAATTCTTTAGATCATCTACCATTCTCTTGTATGGAATGATCTTTTCATCTTTAGTTTGGTACACATCATTGACTTGATGGATTACAAGTTGTGAGTCTCCATGAATGTGTAATTCTGTTACTCTCCACTCAATTGCTATTTTCATACCATTAAGAAGGGCTTCATATTCAACAATATTGTTTGTGCAAGGAAACTTGATTCTAAATGCTTTTGGGATTGAGTATCCTTGAGGAGTTATGAACAATATGTTTGCTCCAGATCCATTCTATGTATAGGAGTCGTCAAAGAATAACTTCCATTCTCTAGAAGAAAGATTCATGATAGAGGAATTTGGGAATTCCATTTGCATTGGTGTATCATCAAATAAAGGTGCATCTGCTAATTGATCAGCAATAAATTGGCCTTTAATAGCTTTTCTTTCAACATATTCAATGTCAAATTCACTTAAGAGCATGACCCATTTGGCTAATCTACCCGTGAGGGCAGCTTTGCTTAGTAGGTACTTTAGTGGATCAATCTTAGATACTCAGTGTGTAGTATGAGCCAACATATAATGTCTTAGTTTCTATGATACAAAGACCACATCTAGACAAGCTTTCTCAATCATTGAATAGTTCTTTTTGTATGCCACCAATGTTCTACTGATATAGTATATAGCTCTTTCCTTCTTGTTCTCATCATGTCGTGCAAGCAATACCCCCAGTGATGTATCTCTAGTGGAGACATATAAGATCAAAGGCTTCCCTTGAATGGGAGGCATCAAGATAGGAGGATTTGATAGATATTTCTTGATATGATTAAAGTTCTTTTCACATTCCTCGCTCCATGCAAAGGTCACACCTTTATGTAATGTCTTTGTAAAAGGTTGTGATATGTCTGCTAGCTGAGATATGAAGTGTTTGATAGATTGAACCCTACCTTGCAATGTCCTCATTTGACTGATGTTCTTGGGAGGTTGCATCTCCATTATAGCCTTTACTTTAGCTGGATCAAATTCAATGCCCTTCTTTGAAACTATGTATCCTAAGAGCTTTCCAGAAGTGATACAAAAAGCACACTTCTTAGGATTTAGTCTGAGACTAAATTTTTCCATTTTGTCTAGTATCTTGCTCAAGTCATTTAGATGTTCAACTCTAATCATAGATTTTGCTAAAGTATCATCAAGATAATCCTCCATAGTTCGGTGCATCATGTCATGAAAAATGGATGTCATAGCTCTCTGATATTTAGCACCAGCATTCTTAAGCCCAAATGGCATGACATTCCAATAGAAGGTACCCCATACACATGTGAAAGCAGTTTTCTCTTGAACCTCTAGAGCAATTTTGATTTGATTATATCTAGAAAAACCATCCATTAAAGAATACATCTCAAAGCCCGCAGTCATGTCCATTATCATATCAATGTTAGGTAATGGAAAATCATCCTTAGGGAATGCTTTGTTTACATCTCTGAAATCTATGCACACTCTTATAGATTTGTCTAGTTTACACATAGGTACAATATTAGAGCCCCATTCCACATAATCAATAACTCGGATAAATCCAACTTTTAGGAGCTTCTCTAATTCAGCTTTTACCAAGAGTGCAACATGTGGATGCATCTTTCTCAATTTTTGCTTAATAGGTTTAACGTTTGGAGCTAAAGATAAATGGTGCATTATAAGATCAGGATCCAACCCTAGCATATCTGAATATTTCCATGCAAAGTTGATCTTCTTCTTTGTTAAGAACGTTGTAAAATTTTGCTTTTCTTCTTCTGATAAATATTGTGCTATATAGATCAACTGTGGTTCCTCTCCCAAATTGATAGATTGAGTGGGTTCAATTAGAACTGGAGATCCATCCTGTAAATGACTTGAAAGGACATCAAATATCTCATCCTTAGGCACCTCAGAGAGGTTTCACCTTTGGATACATCTTTTATTTTTATTTTTGTAGGTTCTGAGACTGCCACAAAGTGGTTTTCACCCTCATAACTCCTTTTCTTTTTATTCTTATTCTTATTTTTCTGACTAAGATACTTGATGTTTGACTCCATCATGCTAATGCTCGGTTCATTGATTGAAGTCCTCATAGGATCAACTGCATTTAGGTAGCAAGCAAGGGCATAGTCATTGGGAAAGGTATAAATACCTAGGTTCAAGTTGGTGGATGTTATGTCAAGAAGGTTAGGGTGTTGGATAGTCAAAGTGGTGAAAGATTGGGAAAGAGTGTTTACGGATACAGATCTATCATCATTGGTTGTAACCTGATGCTAGAGTTCAAAGGTGATATTACAACTTAAGACATTCAATTCATGAATAGGCTCAATGTCATTATGGAAATCTACTTATGCCATCGGTGAATTAGACTCGATAAGTTCATCATTTCACTCTAGACTTACATTAGGTTGAGATGCATATTGGTGAATAACATCAACATGCTTTTCTATAACAAGTTCATCTGGTTCTAGAATGACTCCCCATTCATAATAATTTGATTAATCTTCTGTTTCTTCATCTAGACCTTTAGAAAATCTAAGAACATGAGTAAAGTTGGGATGAATACCCCAAAAAGGGTTACCCTCATATTCTGATTTGAATTCATACTCATAGGAATTTGTCTCAGAATAACTACCACCTTCCTCTTTTTGATTGCCTTCGAGATTAGTTGGTTCTTGTGTTGCAACTATGTCTTGCTCTATAGTAGGTTCTTGTGTTTCTACTACATTAATTCTTTTTATTGGATTATCTTCAGCTTCAAGGAGGTCTTTAATTTCTTTAGGCAAATGATCATAAGGAATGAGATCATCAGTGGTGTCTGAATCATCACTATTAGATTGTTTAGTTATTTCCCCCTTTAGTTGATTTGCTATGGAAGGCTCAATTTGTTCTAGAACATGTAGGGAGTTCTTGCTAAGATAGAAAGGCTTCTTCATGCATCCTAGACCTATTGTATTCTTGTTTTCTCAGCCATGATGATCAAGAGGTGACATAAGACCTTTACCTTGTAGTCCTAGAGGTCCTTTTCCTTTATATCCCATCTTTGTAATCAATTTATCCCCTAGGCCATATGACTTAGACAGGATATTCGGTATTTTAGTATCACATTTTTGGACAACTTGAGATTTAGGTTCATCTTTGTATAGCCATGTGAGAACAGTTTCATCCTCTTCAAACTCCTATTTAGATACTTGTTCTACAACAAAATTTCCTTTATATGCTTCAAGAGGTTCTTTAAATTTGAGCTTGGACTATTTTAGAGTTTGTCCATAAGACTTAGGAGAGATAGGGAGAGATGTGAAAGATAAGACTGGCTCTATAGTATATTCTCCCATACCATTTTCTTTGACTTTAACCTCTTTAGCAATGTCTTCCATCTTGGAGGTTGAAGCAACGTCTAGCTACTTAGTGGAAGATTCTCTATTATTGGGAACAAGTTTATCTGCACTCTCTTTCAAGGTATTGCAAGTTATATACAGAGTAGCTAGAATCATCACCTCAACTCCTTCATAAGGAAATTTCAAACACTAATGGAATGTAGATGGAATGGCTTTAATGTCATGTATCCAGGGTCTTCCTAGGAGGATATTATAAGCCAAAGGTAGATCAAGAACTTGACATATAGTATCTCTGATGATAGGACCTACTCTAATAGGTGGGAAAATAGTTCCGTTAGAAGATCTTTCTTGCTCATCATATCCTTTGATAGTTATCTTCTTCCTAGGATCAATGACCATTTCTGAAAATCCCAATTGTGTAATGAAGCTGAAAGAACAAATGTTTAGGCCATCGCCTCCATCTATCAAAACATGTTTGACATGATAGTTTTGGATCAAGAATTCAATATGCAAAGGTTGGTTATGCAAATGACTCAAGGAGTTATCATCTTCCTTTGAAAAGGAAATGTACTGTGGAGATGTAAGATGACCATGTTGGATACAATTGTCTGAAGGAGATTGTTGGAATGATTATGTGTTGTCTTTGATGTCACACAAATGTCATATCAATTATCAGCTTAGTCAGTCAGCAAAGCAGTTCCCAGTGTCTACCGAGACCTCTCGGGTGTCAAAAGAAAAGTCTGGCAGAAAATAGTGTTAACCAAGCTTCCTCGGTTATCAAAGGAAAGTTAGTGTCTACCGAGTTCACTCGGTCTCCAAAGGATGTTGAAGAATTCACAGTACTTACCAAGTTCTCTCGGTCACCAAAGGAAATCTTTTTTGGATTAATGTTTACCGAGCAAGGTCGGCCCAGTAAAGGATTTTGTCAATGTGAGAAATAAAGTTGGTTTATTCTAGCCGAATGTTGTAATGATTAGTAATGTTTTGTAATAATTATTAGTGTCGACTTGACAATCCTAATAGTATATATATAGAAGGTCAAGTTGTGAATTATGTGAAAAAAAAAGAAAAGTGAAAGAGAAGAATAGTATGAGCGAATTTTGAAGGATGGTTAGATATCCTTGAAGAGCAGCAGAGATATATTTGATTAGGAAGGATCTAGTTAAGTAGAACAGAGATTTGTAATCAGAAATTTAGTTGCATCACTATTCATGTCACTTCATTGTTACCTTCTTACCATTGTAGCAGTGATTTCAAAATCTCCTAACCGAGTTGGTTTAACAGCCATTTTGTAAATCCTCTAACAAGGTGACAGTTCTATTGAATTGTTTCAAGACCTCTTACAAGGCCACTCCTAGCAGGGTGATTAAATCCTCTAACAAGGTCACACCTAATAGTGTGTTTTGTAACCTTTTACCAGGTTGGCTCCTAACAGGGCATCACTTCAGAAGAGTGAAAATCAGTAACTAGTTACATTGGTGGTTTTTCCCATATTGGGTTTCCACGTTAAATCTGGTGTCTCTTGTGTTCATGGTATTTTCTTTATTCATGCATGTTAATCACTAATGAATGCTTAAGAATAGTTATAATTAACACTCTCTGTAATTACCGAGTTTCAACATTTCTTTGTATGTCAGCAGTAAATAATTTAATAGGACATCTAAGGGATCAGTGGTAATATTTTATGGTTAACTGATTCACCCCCCCCTCTCAATTACTACATCTATATTTCCAACAATTGGTATCAGAGCTTTTGGTGCTTGCGGGAAGGGTTTTAAGGACCTAAGCTAAAGATCAGGATGTCTTACAAGAGATAAATTCCAAGGCTTAACAAATATAACTTTTAAGCATGGCAAGGTCTCATGAGACTTCATTTGGCTTCCATTGGTGATTCAGGATGCAAATATATTGATCAAGAATATACTGTTCCTACTGGCACATTAACTGTTGAAGACATTGCAGAAAAAAAAAAACCATAACACCATGATGATAGATATTGCATCAGCCCTTAGCTATGAAGAATTTGATGAGATCAAAGACTGCACAACTGCCTATGAAATGTGGAACAAGCTGAAGAAAATTTATGGTGGTGATGTCAATGTGAAAAGAGCCAAAGCAAAAAGTCTAAGAGGACAATTTGATCAGATGAAGATGAAAGAAGATGAAAACATTGCAAAATATGTTGAAAGGATCAAGGTGAGTGTTAGTGCAATCAAAGCTTCTGGAGGAAAAATTGATGATGAAACTGTTATAAGTAAGGTTCTTAGAAAATTGCTTCCTATCTACGCAATAAGAGTATCTGCTATTCAAGAAAGAAGATGTGAACAAAATCACAATATAACTTTGGATGCCTTAGTTGGATGATTCATAGCTTTTGAATTGGATAACTATGATAACTATGTTCCAACTTCTAAAAATATTGAATCAGCATTTGAAGCCAAACTCTCACTTAAGAAGGGCAAGAAAATCCAGTCAGAAAGTGAAGAAGAATCAGAGGAAAGTTCAGACAGTGATCTTGAAGTTATTGAAGCATTACTCGCAAAGAAATATACTAGAGGCAGAGGTAAATACAAAGGTAAAACTCCCTTAATCTATTTTTCATGTGAAGAAATTGGTCATATTGCAGCTAGGTGCCCAAAAAAACAAAGAAAAGATGAGAAGAAAGGTCACAAGTACAATGGCAAGAAGAATTTCAAGTCATTCAAGGATAAAGGTAAGAAAACATGTTTTTTGGCTAAGGATTTTGATGATAGTGAAGAAGAAATTGTCTTCATTGCTGTAAAAGATGAATCTGATGATGATGAAGATGAGATGGCACTTATCTCTCATATAAGCAAAAATGATACATGGATTATAGACAATGGATGCTCACATCATATGACTGGTGACAAAACTAAGTTTGAACATTTTGAAGACTATGATGGTGGTAGTGTAAGGTTTGGAAATAATGAACCTTGTTGTATAAAAGGAAAAGGATGAATTTCATTAAACAAAGAACTTATATGTGATAATGCATATTGGGTTGAAGGACTAAAACATAATCTTCTAAGTGTAGCACAACTAATCAACAGTGGACTCAAGGTTGAATTCATGAATGGCAAAGCAAGACTGCTGAATGACAAAGGAAAACTGATTGGTTCAAGCAAACAAACCAAAGGTAACCTATTTTATCTTGATCTCGGTGAATGCTCATGTTTTATTGCTCAAATTGAAGAAAGTTGGTTATGGCACAAAAGGTTATGTCATGTAAATTTTGATAATATGGTGAAAATAAGCAAATTCAAGAAAGTAAGAGGTATTCCTACTTTGAAGAAACCTGATATTGGTCTATGCAAGAATTGTCAAATTGGTAAAATGGGAAAGACTAGCTTTAAAAGTAAAAACTATCAGTCTGAAGATATTTTGGATATTGTGCATACTGACTTATGTGGACCTATTGGAATTGAAAGCTATACTGGAGAAAAATTCTTTATTCTCTTTGTTGATGATTACTCTAGAATGATGACTATTATGTATTTAAGAGAAAAGTCAGAAGCATTTGAGAAATTCAAATGGTATTTGGAAAGAGTAGAAAAGGAAACAGGAAAAAGAATGAAGTGCTTGAGATCATACAGAGGTGGTGAATTCATCTCCCATGAATTCAATAACTTCTACATTGAAAGAGGAATCAAAAGACAGGTATCAGCTCCAAGAACTCCTGAGCAGAATGGAATAGCTGAAAGGAGGAACAGATCTATCATGGATTGTGCAAGGACTCTAATGATTGAAAAGAACATTGCTATGAAATACTGGAAGGAATCTATGAGCATTGTAGTTCATACCTTGAACTGAGTATAGTTGAGGAAAGACACATTCAAAACTCCTTATGAGTTATGGTATGGCTATAAACCCAATGTAAGTTACCTAAAAGTATTTGGTAGTGAATGTTACATCTTGAAAGAATCTAGAAAAGGAAAACTTGATGCAAAAGATGATGAAGGAATATTTTTGGGATATTCTTGCAAAATTAAGGCATATAAATGTCTAAATTTGTCTACTCATAAAATCATAGAAAGTGCACATGTGAAAGTAGATGAGTTTGCAGAAAAGACTGAAGAAGAAAGAAAAAGGGAACCAGAGGATTACAGAAGATTTGTTTACATTGAACCTGATACATTGCTAGAAACATCTGTCAATGAGGAGACTACATTGACTGAGCCCAGTATAGTAACCGAGTCACAAGAAGAAGTTCAGACCGAGTCACAAGAAACTGAGTCTCAGCCTGAAGCTACCGAGCAAATATCTACCGAGCCCAAGCAAACTAAACCTGAAGATGAAATTCAAGAAGATGACAATGTAACTCATTCAAGAGGAAAGGAACCTATATTGGCCAAGTATGTTAGGAAGCATCATGCACCATATCAAATTATTGGAAACAAATCAGATGGCACTATGACAAGGAATAAACTAAAAGGTACATGTTTACTTGCTGATTTTGAACCTAAAAATGTCAAAGCTGCATTGGAAAATGAAAGTTGGATTGAGGCTATGAATGAAGAAATAGAGCAAATAGAGAAAAATAAGACATGGACTCTTGTACCTAGGCCTAAAGATAAAAATGTAATTGGGACAAAATGGGTATTCAGAAATAAGTTGAATGAAGATGGTCAAGTATCAAGAATAAAGCAAGATTGGTATGTAAAGGATATTCTCAAGAAGGTATAGATTATGGAGAGACTTTTGCTCATATTGCAAGATTAGAAGGTGTAAGGACTCTACTTGCATATGCAGCACATAAAGGATTTAAGGTATATTAGATGGATATAAAATTTGCATTTCTCAATGGTATTCTTGATGAAGAAGTCTACATTGAGCAACCTGAAGGTTTTATAGATCTAGACAAAAGGGATATGGTCTGCAAGTTACACAAAGCACTATATGGTCTGAAACAAGCCCCTAGAGCATGGTATGAAAGATTACATAACTATCTAACTCAGATTGATTTCAAAAGAGCTAATAACAACAGTAATTTATATATCAAAGAAGGACCAGATAACAAAATTGTTTTGGCAGAAATATTTGTGGATGATACTGTGTTTACAGGGAGTGATGATCAGTGCAAAGAATTTTCAGAGCAAATGAACAAAGAATTTGAAATGTCTATGTTTGGTAAGATAAAATTCTTTGTTGGACTTCAAATTCAGCAGAGCAAGAATGGTATCTACATTACTCAGTCTAAATACATCAAGGAAATACTTAAGAAGTTTGGTATGGAAGATTCAAAACTAGTTGGTACACCCATGTGTACTGGAATAAAGCTTACCAAAGATGATGATTCAAAAGAAGTAGATCAGACCTTATACAGATCAATGATTGGAAAATTACAGTATGTAGTACATACAAGGCCTGATATTGCCTTAGCAGTTGGTATAGTAGCAAGATTCTCAGCAAAACCTAGAGAAAATCACATGATGGCAATCAAAAGAATCTTGAGGTACTTGAGAGGAACTGAAGATTATGGCTTGTGGTATAAATTTGGAGGAAATCAGGATTTAAAAGTGTTTACTGATGCTGATTGGGCAGGAAACATTGATGACAGAAAGAGTACAAGTGGGGGAGCATTTTTTCTTGGCAAAAGGTTAGTATCTTGGACCAGTAAAAAGAAAAATTGCACATCCGAATCCACAGCAAAAGCAGAATACATTGCTGTAGCAGTAAATTGCTCTAATATTGTTTGGTTCAAATAGTTACTGGAAGGCATGAAAGTTGATATCAAAGAACTAGTTGTTATGTTCTGTGATAATACAATTGCAATAAATATTTCAAAGAATCTAGTAATGCATTCCAAAACCAAACACATTGCTATAAAATATCACTTTGTCAGAGAATTGGTGCAGGACAAGGAAATCAGATTGGAATATGTTCATACAAAAGAACAAATTGCAGATATCTTCACCAAGTCACTACCTAAGGATGCATTCTTGTATCTAAGAGGCAAGTTAGGGGTCATTCCCCTATCTGAGGCTCACTAAATTGAGTTTTAGTAATGCATCAACCAAAGCATGTTGAAGATCAGTCAGTTGATGCAGCATAGTCAAGGAATCATTGCATATGAATCAGTACTTAAGGTACATTGGTATTCACTGGAAGTGTGTTATCTTTGGCATGTGTTGTCAAAGAGGGAGAGTTTTCTGTTTGCTGTCATTATTTCATGAAATTTCTAAGAAAGAGAGTTTAAAAAATAAAAAAAAAGAGGGAGAGTTTTCAGTCAGAGAGAGAAGTTTGCTGACAGAGGGAGATGAGAATCAGAATGAAGCTAAGGATATGTTCCTTATTCTATGTTCGCTGTGAAATTTCATTGTGCTATGACATATTGTGTTGCCATCAATGCCAAAGAGGGAGATTGTTGGATACAATTGTCTGAAGGAGATTGTTGGAATGATTATGTGTTGTCTTTGATGTCACACAAATGTCATATCAATTGTCAGCTTAGTCGGTCAGCAAAGTAGTTCCCAGTGTCTACCGAGACCTCTCAGGTGTCAAAAGAAAAGTATGGCAGAAAACAATGTTAACCGAGCTTCCTCGGTTATTGAAGGAAAGTTAGTGTCTACCGAGTTCACTCGGTCTCCAAAGGATGTTGAAGAATTCACAGTACTTATCGAGTTCTCTCGGTCACCAAAGGAAATCTTTTTCGGATTAATGTTTACGAGCAAGGTCATCCTAGTAAAGTATTTTGTCAATGTGAGAAATAAAGTTGGTTTATTCCAGCTGACTGTTGTAATGATTAGTAATGTTTTGTAATAATTATTAGTGCTAACTTGACAATCCTAATGGTATATATATAGAAGGTCAAGTTGTGAATTATGTGAAAAAAGAAAAGAAAAGTGAAAGAGAAGAATAGTATGAGCGAATTTTGAAGGATGGTTAGATATCCTTGAAGAGTAGCAAAGATATATTTGATCAAGAAGGATCTAGTGAAGAAGAATAGAGATCTATAATCAGTAGTTTAGTTGCATCACTATTCAGGTCACTTCATTGTTACCTTCTTACCATTGTAGCAATGATTTCAAAATCTCCTAACCGAGTTGGTTTAACAGCCATTTTGTAAATCCTCTAACAAGGTGACAGTTCTATTGAATTGTTTCAAGACCTCTTACAAGGCCACTCCTAGTAGGGTGATTAAATCCTCTAACAAGGTCACACCTAACAGTGTGTTTTGTAACCTTTTACCGGGTTGGCTCCTAACAGGGCATCACTTCAAAAGATTGAAAATCAGTAACTAGTTACATTGGTGGTTTTTCCCATATTGGGTTTCCACATTAAATCTGGTGTCTCTTGTGTTCATGGTATTTTCTTTATTCATGCATGTTAATCACTGATGAATTCTTAAGAACAGTTATAATTAACACTCTCTGCAATTACCGAGTTTCAGCATTTCTCTGTATGTCAGCAATAAATAATTTAATAGGACATCTAAGGGATCAGTGGTAATATTTTGTGGTTAACCAATTCACCCCCCCTCTTAGTTACTACATCTATATTTCCAATAGACCAACCATAGTCTGGAATCTATCTAAATCAAGGTCATCAGGAACATTGGATCCGAGCAGAGCTTTGTCTAGAATGACTCTATGAGCTGGAGATATCCGAAGCAACTCAAACATGGAGATTTTAGCATTTGTGTGCTAGACTTGTTGGACAATACTGTATGAAGTAGGCCTCATGTCTTTAGGATTTGAAGATTTAGATGTAGACTTCTGTTTAGAAGTAAATGAAAGATTGAAAGGCACCTTAGGGACATTTGATGAATTTGGTATTTGTCTTTGTAGGTGTGCTTGAGCTTGTGATCGAGTAACTGCATTAGTTGATTGATTATCTCTATCTCTTCTTACAATTGTGATGACATTGCAATGCTCAGATAGGCATGGTTCAACCATATTGATAACAACATTGTTTCCTGAGTAGGCATAATTGAATTTAGCACCCATATTAGGTTGAGAAGAAGAATCTTCTTTACCATGTTTAGGAAATGGTTCTGTGAATGCTGTATGATCATTATTGCTCTTATGATTGTTAATCATGATGTCACCATTATCAATTTTGTCTTGTATAATGTGCTTCAAGAGAATACAATTATTAGTCTTATGACCTTTATTGTGATGGAATTCATAGAAATCATTCTCTCTCCACCATTTTGGTTTAGGTTCTGGGTCAAAGATTTTCATCTCAGGCAAGTAGATGATTTTGTTTGGCAATAGAGTTTTCATGGCAAATTCCAAGGATTCCCTGAGAGGAGTGAATTTTTTATTAGGATTTGTAGCCCAAGGTTTGTAATAATATGACTTTTTGTTGGATTCTATGGCTTTGGCTTCAAAAGCTTTGATGGCTTGGGTACCAATAGTAAGATTGAAAGCAGGTGCCTTAGATGGGGCATAGATATTATCAACAACACCATCTGTGAAAATGCCTTTATTCTTGTTCCAATTTTTTTTCTTGTCCTTAGAACTAGATCCAGATTCATACTTGTCTTTTTGAAGTGATATGTCTCCTTTTCGCACAAGTACTTTCTCAATTTTGATTGCATTATCTACCATCTTGTCAAAAGATGTATGATTTTGCATTTGTAAAGGGTAGTTGATTTTTGGAACAAGATTGTTGATGAAGATTTCCAGTTTCTCAGTTTCTGGAATAGGTCTAGCATATAGAGAAAATTTCTTCCTCCACCTCTTGAGAAATGTCAGGAATGGTTCTCTTGGATATTGTTTCAGATTTTAGATGTCGATCATGGTGACCGGATGTTGAATATTGTAGGAGTATTGTTGATAGAATAGTTTGATTAATTCCTCAAAACTTTTGATAGTAGGGGGCATTCTAGAGAACCAATGAATGGCTGCTCCTCCCAGAGATTGAGGGAAAAGACACATTAAGTAGGTTGGTTCATGCACAAACTCCATAGATTGAGTACATAATTCTCTGACATGATCTTGGGGGTTAGAGTTTCCATCATACTTATCATATTTAGGCATCTCCACTCTTTTAGGCAATGGTGGCATGTACAAGTCTTTATCAAATTGAAAAGGACATAGAGCCTCCATGGAGAACTCTGTAGGTTCCTTTTCTTTCTCAAGTTTGTTAAGTTTGACTTGCATGGCATGCATCTATTTCATCATAGCCATGATAGGAGTTTCTTCCTCATGTGTAATGATATCTTCCACATTAAATTTTGGAGGAAGTTTAGCTCCTTGATGAGCTAACTCTAGAAAGTATGCTTCTCTATCTTCCTTTAAGAAATGTTTCATCATTCTTTTGAAGTCATCATCATTTTGATATCAAACAATTTTAGATGTAGGTTCTTGATCCATACTATGTTGAGATTGGTGTCCTTGAGACCCGTGATGTGTCCCTCCATGAGACATGTTAGGAGTTTTAGGGCTCCCTAGATTAGATTGAGGTGGGGTTTGTTGATTACCTCCATGAGTTGATGGAGGGGGTACATAACCAATTTTCAATCAAAAATTTCCAAGAGCGTATTCTTCGTAAAGACCAAAATTGTAGAGTTGTTCAAGAGTTGGGGCCTAGAGAGTATTAAGAGGTATTGTATGGGATACCTCTCCAAATTTCTTGTGTGACAAAGCTCTGGTTTCCACCATTAACCTTGGGTGAAGCCAAAGAATAAGATGAAGACAACTGAAGAATGAATTGATTCTAGAAGATCAAATGATGCAACTTTGTCAAGATTGAAGTGATTAAAGAATAGATCAGACATAAATGAAGGATACTATGCCACAATAGTGTGGGTAGACACCCAACAGATGGCAGGCATGAGCTCACAACACTTAGCTATTTAGTAAAAAGATTGAATTTTGAAGATAATTTTGACAAGGTTTTGACACAAGATGAAAAAGACTCAAATTGATAAATCAAAAGGCTAAATCAAACTCAAGCGACCACTTTAGGAAAATGAATGTATTCATTATTGGTTCTGCTCTGTTCCTGACACAATGATTTGTTTGACAAATTTTGGAAATAGGCTATAAAATTGGATTTCTGACAAATTTGACCAATCTCTGACAACTTTGACTTTGTCTTTGATACGAGTTTTGAAATTTTAGGATGACTTTTAACACCAGAAAGGATTTTTGCTTCAGATTTGCAATTTTTCAGTTTTCAGTACCAGTTTGTTTGCAAATATTTCTATCCAATTTTTGAAGATCTGTGTAAAAGTTTGTCTCAAGTAACCAAGAAGATATCAAGCATGCAAAATAGCAAGAAAGGGAAGCAAGCAATCATCTGAAAACAATGAATAAGGGAAAAAGCAACCTTGCACATGAACAAGCAATATTGACTTATTGTGCTAATCCCTAGAAGTGCTAATTGTGTATGTTCCAAAAAAAATTTCAATAACGCACATATTCCTAGAAAAATAAAAAAATTTGGCCTCACTAGGGTTTGTAGTAATGATCTGACTCTGCAACTTTTGTGATCTTAAGAGGGAAAATTCCAATCTAGGCGCACTGGGGTTTTGACACAATCTAAGAAATTAATCAATCAGGAGCTGCTAGGGAGATCTGACAGCCCAACAAGAGACCACACCTATGAAGATTTCCTCCACAAGGACATTTATATAGCGGCTGTTGCTACCACAGTGAAAATGGCTATTACTGCTTGAGGTTTCATCCTTGTGGTTGACCCAATTAAGGGAATGTCCACTACGGTTAACCCTCTCTAAAGGTGACTCACAAAAGATACCACAGGGGGACTAGATCAGATTCAAGGATCTGGGTTTCTAGTACTATCGAAAAAGGAAGTAGAGCATAATCCCCTAACCTCTTCACTTCACCAAGACAAAGTAGATAGATTAATCTAACATGCTAAGACAAAGATTTATCTCACAAAGATCTATGATGTCAACCGCTTATGATCTATCAACCTCTCCAGAGAGAGAATGTATAAATCAAAAGTTGAAGACACACGAATCTAGTAGAACGTGAGACTTTCTCAGTACCTTCCCTACCTATAAGGGGATCCTTCATCAAGAGGATCTTCACATGAATAAACAAGCGAAAGAAGCTCAATCTCTCAAGATCATGCACAAATCATGTTCATAGGGCCTATTTATTATGTGTAACAGATATGCAAAAAGAAAATCTATGTTCATTTTATAGCCCAAAAATTGAAGTATGATTTATGAAAGCAAGAAAGGCACTCAAGCTAGACACGTGAGATGTTCATTTTATATCCAAATTGAAATGTTTTTAGATGTAGTAGAATACCTAAATTCCCTCACAATGTGCTTAGTATATTTTACCTGATTTTTAGCTTTGTTAAGCAATCCCACGCAAGCAAGCCACAAACTCTCTGACAAGAAAACAAGCAAACAAGATATGCAACGCATATTCAACTTATGAAAACCCTAGGGTTAGATCTGAAAATCAATTATTAGGAGCAATAATAACCAACAACTAATCCAAATGACAACTCATATCATTCATTGAACCATGTGAAAAATAAGTGCATACCCATCACAAAATTTTATTTTTTTGTTGCATTTGACCTAGTCAACAAGATCTGATTTTTTTGATATGATTTCGGCCACAAAAATAGAAATACAAAACAAAGACCCCTGCTAAAAAATAGAGAGCTTTCCAAAAATGTAAAATTTTTAGAAAAATCTGGGTATGTGCAAGAAGATGAGGGGCCAAAAAGTGGCGATGTGAAAAATATTCACTTTTCACTCGTCCAAAAGCGCATGAAAGCGCTTGTTGACTTTTTAGTAGGCCTGGGTGTCAGTACACCTGGGCAAGCCTGCCACCAAAACACATTCCTAATCGGGTACCCAAAAATATCAGGTACCCGATAATATTAGGTACCTGATATTTTCGGGTACCCGATAATTGTGGCATATATCCCACACCCGCGAGCCCTATTCTTCATTTCCTAGCACGATTTTATCATTTTCTAGCTGCGGTTTTTTGATACCCGATATATTTTCGAATACCTGATATTCAAAACGTCAAATTTGACTTCAAGCATATTTTGTAAGTAGTTAATTGTATATTTTTATTAATTTATTTCATTTTCATTGTAAATGTAGTGTTTTTTTTTAAAATAGGGTTTTGTATTTATATTTGTAATAATATTTGAAACTTAGATTTGTTTTTTATTTAATCAGGCATGGCTGACAACAATGAAGAAAATAACCCTCCAAATAACAATCCTGAAAACAATCCCCCATATCTAAACCCTAAATCTTTACAAGATTTGATAGAAGAAAATTTGAACACAATATGAGGTTTCCAAAACACGTATCAAAATATACCTACATTAGCTCCCATGCTTACCACACTAAATACAATTGTTGGAAATATTGACACACTCACGCAGCAACATAATGCAGCTCTTCATTGGCGTGATGATATGCATGACCAATTTGATGACGGGCTTGACCATGATGGGATTGCAGCCCTTAATATAACTAAGGAAGATATAGCTGCCCTTTTTGTCGATCCTAAAACTGAAATACCAGTTGACCCCAAAAAGCCCAAATTATCAATAAAATGGTGCACAAATGAAGCAATGCGCACAAACTTTTGGGATCACTGGTGGATGGTTTTTGATAAACCACCACATGGCAATTTGGAGGTCCCATTTTATTTCCTTAAAAAATTGTATGCTTAGTTTGTGCTTGGTCAACATGTTGATTATTGGAGTATGAGGCCCAACATGGGTGTAGGCAGGGGAGCTCCTTAGACTAGGCCATCTTCCCAGCGCCGAAAGGCCACTACCTTTTTCCCCCCCACTGATGTTGCACCCCCTCCTTCAGTGCAGCATCCTGATATCATTAGAGAGGCTGCTGAACAGACTATTAGGGAAATTCATTTACTGAGTGATTAGTTGATCACACAGACTAGGTCAGTGTTGCCTCCTGTGGATGCTGCTGGCACATTGACATCTCGTAGGAGTTCACATGTATGCGAGCCCCATACATGCATTATGTGTAGGCATATGTGCCTCAGACCGCTTACTGATTCTGATATATATCAGTTGCATGATATTGATGAGGGAGATACAGGAGAGGCTACTGCAAAGGCTGCAACACCTCATGGAGCATCTACATCTCATGAGAGTGCTTAGGAGGTGCACGTAGAGCCATTGACTCCTGTTGATACGGTAAGAGTAAACATTATAAATAAATTTGTCACATGACTTATTTAATTTAAAAATAATTTATTTATTTAGATTAGTTTTAATGATTGCATGCACTTATGTATATATATTTTTTCCATTTATGTTCAGTTGATGACACAGGAGGAGGTGAGACAGGTGGATGAGTCCACAATTTCGGCCATTTCATTTGGCCTTGATGCCTATATGGTATATTATAAATTATGAACCCATTAGTTTTTTTTTATATCATTTGGTGTACATGCTTAAATCTCTATCAATTAGAGCAATAAAATTCATACATTTACTAATATATATTGTCATCTTATTGTGTTCTTGCAAGCTATAACCAACGTCAGTGGGGGGCGTGAGGGGGTTCCTTCATCAAGTGTCGACAAAGGAAAGGTAGTTAATTGTTTAAGATTAATTATGCATGCATATGTATGCCACTTGTGTGTAGTAATAAATATTTTACTTGCACTTTATTGTATAGGGTGTGGCTATTGATGATGTCCCGACACCGGTTCGGCAGCATAGGGTTATAGGTGTCTCGATTCGGAGTGATAGCCCGATTGTACATAGACTTTTACATATTGTTATTTGTATTTTGTAACTAGGGTTGCTATGATGAAGTACATTGATATATAATTGACAATCCTTTTACTCTCATAGGTTACTCCGACTATGAGGGAGGTCCCACGAGAATCTTTCATTTCTTTGTTGACCCAGCCCACTATTCCAGAGGAGGGATCACCAGATGTAAGTTTTAATTTTAGTTCAATCAATTTGTAATTTTATTATGCTATCATCCTATTTTGTAGATTTATTACTCTATGTTGCACCAGTCTACTAATCTCATTATTGCAAATATATATTTATAGGTCAGAGTTGTTATTGTTGGCATGGTCCCTTCGCTACCCAGGACTTATGTTAGGACACCTGATCGTGGTAGGTGATCGAGAGACCAGGTACAAATTTATTTGTATTCAGTTATAATTTTAATTAAATTAGTGTTTGAAAATTATGAATTATATATATATATATATATATATATATATATATATATATATATATATATTTATGTATGTATGTATGTACAAATCATATAAAGTAAGCAATCTAACTTTGGTTTGAACTCATTTTTTATGCAGGATCAATCAGAGCCCAACACTTCTTCAAAGAGGCTACATTTTGATGATCCCCCTACAGTATAGGATGCAGTTTTAGTTTTGTGGTCATTTAGAGATGACACTTGGCACATTTTGAGATGGCATATATGCCACATTGTACACCTTAAAACATTGATTTTGTAGACATCTTGAAATGGCATGTGCCATATTTGTATATGGACATACTTTTGATACATTTGATACATATATAGAACATATTCATTTATAAGTTATATTTGCATCATATTTTGTATATACATATTTATTATTCATGTTTGTGGAATTGAATGGTGTAGTTATATCTTGACTATGATTATCATTATGATTTAAATTATATCTTGTTGAAGTTACATTTGTTTTTTTTTACTCTGGAATACCTTGTTCATGGAGCTTATTATGTTTGAGGTTTAACTTCTTGTTGGTGAACAAATTTGTCTTCGAAAGAAACGCTTACAAAATGACCTTTAAAGCCCAAACAAAAAGACTCAACCAACACCAACAGTTGGGTCACTTCGCTATTGAGAAGCATAAGCACCCTTTGAATTATCTGAGTACAACTCCCCGTGCAGGATTTACAATGAATCAACTAAACTATAAATGATAATGCTTTTAACCTGAAAGCAATAAAGGCTTACAAACATCTATTCATAAACATGAGATAGACACAAAGGGACTAATTTACTGAATAGTGCCATCTGGATCTTATTGCAACACAAGTATTAATGCGTTTATGTTTTGATTGGACGCTTGGTGCTATAACTAGAGCATGTCATTTCTAGCTCTCCACAAACATACTACTTCATGCAAGTGACACCAATAAATATTTTGTCGAAGCCATCATACATATGTATTTTGGGATTCAATTGTGAGCACGTCCTCCTCAATTTTCCCACCCTGTGAACCTAAAGCCAACATCTCTGAATCATGATTGATGTCAACACAAAGAACTGCATTGTCATGTGTCATGAAAGCATCATCATCTTGGTATTGAAAATCACTCTTGAGTTTCACACTAATATAGTCCCAGTCCTCTATGAATCCAACAACCGAAAAGATCGCTGCCCAATCATGCTTAGTGCACCTTGGGGTCACTTGGGTTGAGTGTGGTCGCGAGCATTTTCATGACTCTGTGGGTAGAATGGGGTTGTCACTAGCATTTACCCGGCCAACTGGAGCCGATGGAGCAGATGGTTCGATGCCAGGTCGGATGGTTTGAAAGATACGCTGCTGAGCCACTTTCAACTGACCCTCACTGCAAGTTTTGGCATCGACTGAGATCGCCTTGCCAAATGCAAATGAAGTTGAATCACCCAAAATTGAGAGAGGTTATTGTAGACCTTGAAAACACAATCCCATAGCACCTAATAATTTTTTGATAGCTCTCACGAGGTCTAAGATACGAGCCCCAGAAGATCACTGCCTAATCATGCTTAGTGCACCTTGGGGTCACTTGGGTCGAGCGTGGTCGCGAGTGTTTTCATGACTCTGTGGGTAGAATGGGGTTGTCACTGGTGTTTACCTGGCCAACCAAAGCTGATGGAGTAGATGGTTTGATGCCAGGTCAGATGGTTTGAAAGCTACGCTGTTGAGCCACTTTCAACTGACCCTCACTGCAAGTTTTGGCATCGACTGAGATCGCCTTGCCAAATGAAAATGAAGTCGAATTGCCCAAAACTGAGAGAGGTTATTGTAGACCTCAAAAACATGATCCTGTAGCACTTGACAATTTGTTGATAGCTCTCATGAGGTCTGAGATATGAGCCCCAGAAGATCGCTGCCCAATCATGCTTAGTGCACCTTGGGGTCACTTGGGTCGAGCGTGGTCGCGAGTGTTTTCATGACTCTATGGGTAGAATGGGGTTGTCACTGGCATTTACCCAGCCAACTAGAGCCAATGGAGTAGACGGTTCAATGCTAGGTCAGACGGTTTGAAAGATACGCTGCTGAGCCACTTTCAACTGACCCTCACTGCAAGTTTTGGCATTGACTAAGATTGCCTTGCCAAATGCAAACAAAGTTGAATCACCCAAAACCGAGAGAGGTTATTGTAGACCTCAAAAACATGATCCTGTAGCACTTGATAGCTTGTCAATAGCTCTCATGAGGTCTGAGATATGAGCCCTAGAAGATCACTGCCTAATCGTGCTTAGTGCACCTTGGGGTCACTTGGGTCGAGCGTGGTCGCGAGCATTTTCATGACTCTATGGGTAGAATGGGGTTTTCACTGGCATTTACCTAGCCAACTGGAGCCGATGGAGCAGACGGTTCGATTCTAGGTCGGACGGTTTGAAAGATACACTACTGAGCCCCTTTCAACTGACCCTCACTGCAAGTTTTGGCATCGACTGAGATCACCTTGCCAAATGCAAATGAAGTTGAATCACCCAAAACCAAGAGAGGTTATTATAGACCTCAAAAACATGATCTCGTAGCACCTAATAGTTTATTGATAGCTCTCACGAGGTCTAAGATATGAGCCCCAGAAGATCGCTGCCCAATTGTGCTTAGTGCACCTTGGGGTCACTTGGGTCGGGCATGGTCGCAAGCGTTTTTGTGACTCTGTGGGTAGAATGGGGTTGTCACTAGCATTTACCCAGCCAACCAGAGCCAATGGAGTAGATGGTTTGATGCCAGGTTGGACGGTTTGAAAGATACGCTGCTAAGCCACTTTCAACTGACCCTCACTGCAAGTTTTGGCATCGACTAAGATCACCTTGCCAAATGCAAACAAAGTCGAATCGCCCAAAAATGAGAGAGGTTATTGTAGACCTCAAAAACACGATCCCGTAACACTTGAAAATTTTTTGATAGCTCTCATGAGGTCTGAGATACAAGCCCCAGAAGATCGCTGCCCAATCGTGCTTAGTGCACCTTGGGGTCACTTGGGTCGAGCATGGTCGCGAGCATTTTCGTGACTCTATGGGTAGAATGGGGTTGTCACTGGTGTTTACCCAGCCAATCAAAGCTGATGGAGCAAATGGTTTGATGCTAGGTCAGATGGTTTGAAAGATATGCTGCTGAGCCACTTTCAACTGACCTTCACTGCAAGTTTTGGCATCGACTGAGATCGCCTTGCCAAATGCAAACGAAGTCGAATCGCCCAAAACTGAGAGAGGTTATTGTAGACCTCAAAAACATGATCTTGTAGCACTTGAAAATTTGTCAATAGCTCTCATGAGGTCCAAGATACAAGCCCCATAAGATCACTGCCCAATCGTGCTTAGTGCACCTTGGGGTCACTTGGGTCGAGCATGGTCGTGAGCATTTTCATGACTCTGTGGGTAGAATGGGGTTGTCACTGGTGTTTACCTGGACAACCAGAGCTGATGGAGTAGACGGTTTGATGCCAGGTTGGACGGTTTGAAAGATATGCTACTGAGCCACTTTCAACTGACCCTCACTGCAAGTTTTGGCATCGACTGAGATAGCCTTGCCAAATACAAACGAAGTCAAATTGCCCAAAACTGAGAGAGGTTATTGTAGATCTCAAAAACATGATCCTGTAGCACTTGACAGTTTGTCAATACCTCTCATGAGGTTTGAGATACGAGCCACTTTCAACTGACTGTTAGTGGTATGTTTGAAGTTTGAACTGTGAAATTAATCATGATTAAGCTTGTTAAATTTGATAAAAAATAATATCCTTAAAGCATTACAAACAACAATCAAACATGTAAGAATTCAAACCATGCAAATGACATGTAAGATCTCTTCTTGGCACAATTGGCCACCCATACATGATTTTGGTCATAAGTCCTTATGAAGAGTTTTAGGACATTTAACTTTTAAATCAAATTGATTGTTACAAATTGCCATTATAGGCTTCAAAAGATCTCAATTAACCATTAAGGATCCTTTTGTCCTTCTATCTCTAATTGGATCCATGGTGACCATAGGCATCTTCATAGGTGCTCCTACACAAGTGACATTCCACATACAAAACCAAGTTTATTGACTCAAAATACAATCTAAGAAAGGTCAAATTAATGTATTGAAATTAAGCTTAACAAACTTAGAAAATAATGCACTAAGTTAACTTATTACCTAGTCAAGTGTTCCTGAAGGGTCATCTCTTTGCTTCAGGGTCTTCAATAGTGCTTCATGATCAGCAATAGTAATAGTCTAAAGTTCTTTTGTCTTTGGTCTTCCTTGATGCTTTGACAACTTGACATTTGATAACAAGGTGTGAATACATAAGAATAGATTTGTGCTTCTCATAGTCTTCAAATGTGGGAACTCCATTCTTTCTAATCATGTATGTTCACAGCCATGTTCCCGCAACAACAACTGAACCAGTAGGATATGTGAACCCATCACCATCTGTCATCAGTTGTACAAGCTTTTGTTTACCTTGTACACAACGTGCTAACCAATAATCTGACCTCTTATCATTCCCCTGTGGTGCAACCAATGCAAAAACATCTCCTGGCTTCAAAAGATCTGAAAGATGGTCATAGTCAACTAAAGTGTCCATGTCATCATTTCTGATAGAGAGTGTCAAAGATAAAGGAGTCAGATACTATGGAACCCATGTATCCACGCACTCATCTGACTTGCAATGATCCCAATCATACTAAAACAACATGGGGCAAAAACAAGCCAACTCTTGTGTCCAAATGGTCCATGTACTACTATTGGAGCTTCGGAATGAATGCATTTTTGAAGAGTCTTTCACTGTTTGACAATCCAATCTATCTCCTATAGTTCCGTCCTCAACCAACCAAAAGAATCTACACACTGTAGAATCAAGAGTCCCCCCCTGTGACAATGATAAAGTACACCAATCAACAATAGAATGAGCATCAAGAAGTATAGCACCTGAAATACTTAATTGCTCCTTAACTAGAGCTCTCTTGACACACGCACCTACTCTGTCATGCTCCCCTTTCCCATGCCCTGACTCAAAAAAACTCCAAATATGAGGTACACCTCTCTCCAAATGCATTCTACACAACCAATAAAACATTTTGGCATTCTTAAATTGACCAGTGCAATTATTCGACCAAATGAGATGCCTATCCATAGCAATACCATTTTCCTGCAAGAAGTCAAAATAGTTCTGGAAACAATGTTGAACAAACTCATGAGAGTGAGACCTGTCGTCCCTCATATAAAAATGGTACTCTCTAATTATCTTTCGCTCATCTTTTGTGCTATCAGGGGAATGTCTATATGTGATGTGTACAAAAATAGCAACCTGAATCAAATTGTAATATTGAGCTTGAGTCTCATTTTGGGGCTGCAATGTATAGTTCTCCGCAAAGTCTACAATGGATATAATAGTTCCAATGGGGAAAGTGTCCTTACATGTGCTGAATTGTTGATCCAACCATTGAGACCTGTGACTATGCCTTGCATACTTGTAGAAAAGATTTTTCTTGAAATCTGAGATAAAATCAACAACATTGTATTCTTTTGCAACTAACTCACATCTAGAGCCTTCACCTCCACTCTTCAATGTATATTTCACTGTTTCATATACCTTTTTTTGGACGAGTGTCTTTCCAAAATTGTGTTCCAAACCCTCATGAAAACATGTTCTAAACTTGGACAAGCCACCACATTCTGAGCACTTGGCATTTAAGCAATTTTTTTTATAAAATAAACAACCATCATCTCTATGACATAAAAATTGATCTAGCAAGTCTCTTGATGATTTGGGAAGACCACTTGCACCATAATCCTCTAGCATTTCATTAGTATGCAATTTAGAATGAATGGACCGTAATAATTCATGATGCATTGAAAACTCAACATGATATTTGCAACAACATGTATTTTGAATCTTAAGGGGTACACAATAAAATGGCTTCATGGATTCAAAAGACCTTTGTGATATTTTCAGTGTTGGATGTGTCTCACAAAATTTTTTATACAACATTGTTTGACTTACCTCCACATAATGTTTAGGATGTGGAGTGCGGTCTCAATTGCCAACTCTCAACTTCAAGACATCCTTCACATTTGGTGACACTCTTGAGTTAGCATCCCAAAATTGTTGAATTTCATCCTTGACAACGTCTGTTAGCTTCTTATCAAAATGTGGAAGTCTCCCACCATAAGCCCATGTATCAATTTGAAGCGAATCATCAAGTCAACACAAGTTTGTCTCATCAAACTAGCCTTTCTCAACTAATGACTTACTAAGGAGGTTGTAATAACCCTCCGAGAAACTCTCTTGTCTTTTTCTCTGCTAGTCTTCGCAATGTTATTGAGAGCATTGAAAAGTTTTTTCACAACAATGGCATTTCTCTCCATTTTTTGTTCACACAAATCTTCAATTTCACAAGCACAGGTATCATCTTTTGCATCTTTAACAACTGCACAAAAATTTGACATTTCTCAACCAATGTCTTGTTTTGAAAAAATTGATCATAAAGTCGTGAAGCCCACAACCTAAAAGTTCTATGTGACCTCTTTCCTTCCCAATTATTCATAATGTTCTCCTCAATTTCAATTAACCATTTAGGTGTTTTTGAAAGCCCCGAATTTGAAGATTGATTATGTTTATTACAAGGGACTTCATTTCGCATATAATTTGGAGATGTATAACATTCATGTCATTCTTGTGCAACATTTTCATTCCCAAAGTCTACATTTTCAATCTCCATCTGTGCATTTTCAAATTGAACATCCTCTTCACTTACAACTACATTTACGGGGTCACCTTGATTAATGGTTAACATACCTTCTCTCCTTCTTCGGTGATTTTCCTTATCTTTTTCCCTATATGCTTGAATTTTGTCATCTATCAGCTTCCTCTTACGTTTAGCCTTTCGACGACTGGTGCTTCCCATGGTGAAACCACAAGTTGACAAAAATCAAACAATGGGCCCCAAATCACATTTTTTGTTTTGCAACGCGTGAAAAAAGTATAAAATCTCATGATTGTCTGCTCTGTGGGGATAGGGAATATTTTTGTCAAATATTGCCTGGCAAAAATTTGGTACCCAAAAATATCAGGTACCCTATATTCCCCGACTGATGAAAAAATGGCGGGAGCAAATTAAAACAATTGAACTTTTACATATATTTATCTATATAATATATATAAAAAAGAGGCATATGATATATATAATATATATTATATATGTACTAATGTTGTCAGCTAAATCTTTGTATTAAATGTGCCTTTTATAGGTGTCATAAACCCTAGCTATGCAAAAATGGACGCTTCAAAGAATAGTTCACTGGAGGTAGAGAGAGACTCCCTAGGGGTCCTAACGCATGATAAGGGGTCATGGGAACTCCCTAGGGGTCACGATGTATCAAAATGGGTCACGATGATTCCCGAGGGGTCCTAGTACACTTTATCACACATTAGGACACCTAGGGAGTCCCTATGACCCCTTTTGACACATTGGAACGCTCGAGTGTGTCATAAGGGGTCCTTTTGACTCCCTAGGGTTCCTAACGCATAATAAAGTGTACTAGGACCCCTAGGGAGTCATCGTGACCCCTTAAGACACACTTTAGCATTCTAATGTGTCAAAAGGGGTCAGGATGACTCCCTAGGGGTCCTAGTACACCTTATCACACATTAGGACCTCTAGGGAGTCCCTGTGACCCCTTTTGACACATTGAAATGCTCAAGTGTGTCTTAAAGGGTCCTATGACCCCTTATGACACACTAGAGCATTCCAATGTGTCAAAAGAGGTCATGATGATTCCCTAAGGGTCATAGTATGCTTTATCACGCGTTAGGACCCCTTAAGGCACACTTGAGTGTTCCAATGTGTCAAAAGGGGTCACGGGGACTCCCTAGGTGTCCTAACACATGATAAAGAGTACTTGGACCCCTAAGGAGTCCCCGTGACCCCTTTTCAAACATTGGAATGCTCAAGTGTGTCTTAAGGGGTCCTACGACCCATTAAGGCACACTTGAGCATTCCAATGTGTCAAAAGGGGTCACAGGGACTCCCTAGCTGTCCTAGGACCCATAGGGAATCATTGTGACCCGTTTTGACACATTGGAATGCTCTAGTGTGTTATAAGGGGTCCTACGACACCTTAAGACACACTAGAGCATTCCAATGTGTCAAAAGGGGTCACAAGAACTCCCTAGGTGTCCTAACGTGTGATAAAATGTACTAGGACCCCTAGGGAATCATCATGAACCCTTTTGACACATTGGAATGCTCTAGTGTGTCATAAGGGGTTGTAGGACCCCTTAAGACACACTTGAGAATTCCAATGTGTCAAAAGGGGTCATGATGACTCCCTAGGGGTTCTAGTATGCCTTATCACGTGTTAGGAACCCTAGGGAGTCAAAAGGACCCCTTAAGACACACTTGAGCATTTCAATGTGTCAAAAGGGGTCACGGGGACTCCCTAGTGGTTCTAGTACACGTTAGGACCCCTAGGGAGTCCCCCTGACCCCTTTTGACCCCTAGGGATTCCTAATGCATTCCAAAGGGTCATGGTTCCATAGAAGTTGCATTTTGAACCCTAATGACCCCTTAACATGCCTACTAACCCCATTTCAACATGTGGTCTCCCGAGAGCTCGCCATGGACCCCTTTTGTGTTTTCCTAAGAAAAAGTCATCCAAATTTGGTACATAGGTCCTCTGACATGTCTTAATGAATTTGAAAGGGTCACCATTCCATAGAAGTTTCATTTAGAACCCTAATGACCCCTTAATAGGCCTACACACCATGATTCGACATGTGGTCTCCCGAGACCACCCCATGGACCCCTTTTGAGTTCTACTAGAAAAAAGTGATCCAAATTTGGTACGTAGGTCCTTTGACATGTCCTAATGCATTCCAAAGGGTCACCATTCCATCAAAGTCACATTTGGAATGCTAATGACCCGTTAACATGCTTACCAACCCTGATTCAACATGTGGTCTCCTCAAAAGGGGTCAGGGGGACCCCCTAGGGGTCCTAGTACGCGTTAGGACCCCTAGGGAGTCCCCCTGACCCCTTTTGACCCCTAGGGAGTCCTAATGCATTCCAAAGGGTCATGGTTCCATAAAAGTTTCATTTTGAACCCAAATGACCCCTTAACATGCCTACTGACCCCATTTCAACATGTGGTCTCTCTCGAGCTCCCCATGGACCCCTTTTGCGTTCTACTAGAAAAAAGTCATCCAAATTTGGTACATAGATCTTCTGACATGTCTTAATGAATTTGAAAGGGTCACCATTCCATAGAAGTTGCATTTAGAACCCTAATGACCCCTTAACAGGCCTACACACCATGATTCAACATGTGTTCTCTCGAGACCACCCCATGGACCCCTTTTGAGTTCTACTAGAAAAAAGTCATCCAAATTTGGTACGTAGGTCCTTTGACATGTCTTAATGCATTCCAAAGGGTCACCATTCCATCAAAGTCACATTTGGAACCCTAATGACCCCTTAACAGGCCTACCGACCTTGATTCGACATGTGGTCTCCTCAGAGAACCCCATGGACTCTTTTTGAGTTCTACTAGGAAAAAGTCATACAAATTTGGTACATAGGTCCTCTAACATGTCCTAATGTGTTCCAAAGGGTCACCATTCCATCCAAGTTGCATTTGTAACCCTAATGACCCCTTAACAGGCCTACCGACCTCGATTCGACATGTGGTCTCCTGAGACCACCCCATGGACCCCTTTTAAGTTCTACTTGGAAAAAGATGTCCATATTTGGTACATAGGGTCATCGTTCCATCAAAGTTTCATTTCTAACCCTAATGACCCTTTGACAGGCCTACCGACCCCAATATGACATGAGGTATCCTGAGAGCACCCCATGGACCCCTTTCGCGTTCTACTAGGAAAAAGTCATCCAAATTTGGTACGTAGGTGCTCTGATATGTTCTAATGTGTTAGAAAGGGTCACCATTCCATTGAAGTTGCATTTAAAACCCTAACGACCCCTCAATAGGCCTACGGACCCCGTTTCTACATGTGGTCTCCCGAGAGCAGCCCATGGACCCCTTTCGAGTTCTACTAGGCAAAAGTCATCCAAATTTGGTATGTAGGTCCTCTACCATGATCTAATGCATTCCAAAGGGTCACCATTCCATCGAAGTTGCATTTTGAACCCTATTGACCCCTTAACAGGCCTACCGACCCCAAGTTCCCGTGACCCCTTTTCACACACTGGAATGCTCAAGTGTGTCTTAAGGGGTCCTACGACCCCTTAAGGAACACTTGAGCATTCAAATGTGTCAAAAGGGGTCATGGGGCTCCCTAGGGGTCCTAACACATGATAAAGCGTACTAGGACCCCTAGGGAGTCCCCGTGACCCCTTTTCACATATTGGAAAGCTCAAGTGTGTCTTAAGGGGTCCTACGACCCCTTAAGGCACACTTGAACATTCCAATGTGTCAAAAGGGGTCACAAGGACTCCCTAGGTGTCCTAATGCGTGATAAAGCGTACTAGGACCCCTAGGGAATCATCGTGACCCCTTTTGACACATTGCAATGCTCTAGTGTGTCATAAGGGGTCGTAGGACCCCTAAAGACACACTTGAGCATTCTAATGTGTCAAAAGGGGTCAGGGGGACTCCCTAGGGGTCTTAACGTATGATAAAGCATACTAGGACCCCTAGGGAGTCATCGTGACCCCTTTTGACACATTGGAACACTCAAGTGTGTCTTAAGGGGTCCTACGACCCCTTAAGGCACACTTGAGCATTCCAATGTGTCAAAAGGGGTCACGGGGACTCCCTAGGTGTCCTAACATGTGATAAAGCATACTAGGACCCCTAAAGAGTCCCTGTGACCCCTTTTCACACATTGGAACACTCAAGTGTGTCTTAAGGGGTCCTACGACCCCTTAAGGCACACTTGAGTGTTCCAATATGTCAAAAGGGGTCACAGGGACTCCCTAGGTGTCCTAACACATGAAAAAGTGTACTAGGACCCCTAAAGAGTCCCCGTGACCCCTTTTCACACATTGGAACACTCAAGTGTGTCTTAAGGGGTCCTACGACCCCTTAAGGCACCCTTGAGCATTCCAATGTGTCAAAAGGGGTCAGGGGGACTCCTTAGGGGTCCTAATGCATACTAGGACACCCAGGGAGTCCCCATGACCCCTTTTGATAAATTGGAATGCTCAAGTGTGCCTTAAGGGGTCGTAGGGCCCCTTAAGGCACACTTGAGCATTCCAATGTGTCGAAAGGGGTCACATGGACTCCCTAGGTGTCCTAATGCGTACACTTTATCATGCATTAGGACACCTAGGGAGTCCCCGTGACCCCTTTTGACACATTGGAATGCTGAAGTGTGCCCTAAAGGGTCCTACGACCCCTTAAGGCACACTTGAGCACTCCAATGTGTCAAGAGGGGTCAAGGGGACTCCCTAAGGGTCCTAACACATACTAGGACACCTAGGGAGTCCCCGTGACCCCTTTTGACACATTGGAATGCTCTAGTGTGTCTTAAGGGGTCCTTCAACCCCTTAAGACACACTTGACCATTGCAATGTGTCAAAAGGGGTCACGGGGACTCCTTAGGGGTCCTAGTATGCTTTATCATGCGTTTGGATACCTAGGGACTCCCCGTGACCCCTTTTGACACATTGGAACACTCAAGTGTGCCTTAAGGGGTTCTACAACCCCTTAAGGCACACTTGATCATTCTAATGTATAAAAAGGGGTCAGGGGGACTCCCTAAGGGTTGTAACACATACTAGGACACCTAGGGAGTCCCTGTGACCCCTTTTGACACATTGGAATGCTCTGGTGTGTCTTAAGGGGTCTTAGGACCCCTTAAGACACACCAGAGCATTGCAATGTGTCAAAAGGGGTCACGATGACTCCCTAGGGGTCTTAGTATGCCTTATCACATGTTAGGAACCCTAGGGAGTGAAAAGGACCTCTTAAAACATAATTGAGCATTCCAATGTGTCAAAAGGGGTCACGGGGACTCCCTATGGGTCCTAGTACGTGTTAGGACCCCTAGGGAGTCCCCCTGACCCCTTTTGACACATTGGAATGCTCAAGTGTGCCTTAAGGGGTCATAGGACCCCTTAAGGCACACTTGAGCATTCCAATGTGTCAAAAGGGGTCAGGGGGACTCCCTAGGTGTCCTAACGCGTGATAAAATGTACTAGGACCCCTAAGGACTCCCTGTGACCCCTTTTGAGCACATTGAAATGCTCAAGTATTCCTTAAGGGGTCGTAGGACCCCTTAAGACACACTTGAGAATTCCAATGTGTGAAAAGGGGTCACAGGGACTCCTTAGGGGTCCAAGTACGCTTTACCACATGTTAGGACACCTAGGGAATCCCCGTGACCCCTTTTGACACATTGCAATGCTCAAGTGTGTCTTAAGGGGTCCTTTGACCTCTTAAGACACACTTGAGCATTGCAATGTGTCAAAAGGGATCACAGGGACTCCTTAGGGGTCCTAGTATGCTTTATCACATGTTAGGACCCCTAGGGAGTCCCCGTGACCCCTTTTGACACATTAGATAGCTCAAGTGTGCCTTAAGGGATCGTAGGACCCCTTAAGACACACTTGAGCATTCCAATGTGTCAAAAGGGGTCACGGAGACTCCCTAGGTGTCCTAACACGTGATAAAGTGTACTAGGACCCCTAAGGAGTCCTCGTGACCCCTTTTCACACATTGGAATGCTCAAGTGTGTCTTAAGTGTGTCTTAAGGGGTCCTACGACCCCTTAAGGAACACTTGAGCATTCCAATGGGCCAAAAGAGGTCACAGGAACTCTCTAGGGGCCTAACACATGATAAAGCATACTAGGACCCCTAGGGAGTCATCGTGACCCCTTTTGACACATTGCAATGCTCAAGTGTGTCTTAAGGGGTCCTTTGACCCCTTAAGACACACTTGAGCATTGTAATGTGTCAAAAGGGGTCACGGGGACTCCTTAGGGGTCCTAGTATGCTTTACCATGCGTTAGGACACCTAGGGAGTCCCCATGACCCCTTTTGACACATTGGAATGCTCAAGTGTGCCTTAAGGGATTGTAGGACCCCTTAAGGCACACTTGAGCATTCCAATGTGTCAAAAAGGGTCACGGGGACTCCCTAGGTGTCCTAACGCATGATAAAGCATACTAGGACCCCTAAGGAGTCCCCGTGACCCTTTTTCACACATTGGAACACTCAAGTGTGTCTTAAGGGGTCCTACGACCCCTTAAGGCACACTTGAGCATTCCAATGTGTCAAAAGGGGTCACAAGGACTCCCTAGGTGTCCTAACGCATGATAAAGCATACTAGGACCCCTAAGGACTCCCCGTGACCCCTTTTCACACATTGGAAAACTCAAGTGTGTCTTAAGGGGTCATACAACCCCTTAAGGCACACTTGAGCATTCCAATGTGTCAAAAGGGGTCACGGGGACTCCCTAGGTGTCCTAACACATGATAAAGCGTACTAGGACCCCTAAGGAGTCCCCGTGACCCCTTTTCACACATTGGAACACTCAAGTTTGTCTTAAGGGGTCCTAGGACCCCTTAAGGCACCCTTGAGCATTCCAATGTGTCAAAAGGGGTTAGGGGGACTCCTTAGGGGTCCTAACGCGTACTAGGACACCCAGGGAGTCCCCGTGACCCCTTTTGATACATTGGAATACTCAAGTGTGCCTTAAGGCATCATAGGACCCCTTAAGGCACACTTGAGCATTCCAATGTGTCAAAAGGGGTCACAGGGACTCCCTAGGTGTCCTAATGCATATGCTTTATCATGCGTTAGGACACCTAGGGAGTCCCTGTGACCCCTTTTGACACATTGGAATGCTCAAGTGTGCCCTATGGGGTCCTACGACCCCTTAAGGCACACTTGAGCATTCCAATGTGTCAAAAGGGGTCAAGGGGACTCCCTAAGGGTCCTAACGTGTACTAGGACACCTAGGGAGTCCCCGTGACTGCTTTTGGCACATTGGAATGCTCTAGTGTGTCTTAAGGGGTCCTTCGACCCCTTAAGACACACTTGAGCATTGCAATGTGTTAAAAGGGGTCACGGGGACTCCTTAGGGGTCCTAGTACGCTTTATCACATGTTTGGACACCTAGGGAGTCCTCGTGACCCCTTTTGACACATTGGAACGCTCAAGTGTGCCTTAAGGACCCCTTAAGGCAGACTTGAGTGTTCCAATGTGTCAAAAGGTGTCACGGGGACTCCCTTGGTGTCCAAATGCATGATAAAGTGTAATAGGACCCCTAAGGAGTCCCTGTGACCCCTTTTCACACATTGGAATGCTCAAGTGTGTCTCAAGGGGTCCTATGACCCCTTAAGGCACACTTGAGTGTTCGAATGTGTCAAAAGGGGTCACGGGGACCCCCTAGGTGTCCTAATGCATGATAAGGCATACTAGGACCCCTTAGGAGTCCCCGTGACCCTTTTTCAGACATTGGAATGCTCAAGTGTGTTTTAAGGGGTCCTATGACCCCTTAAGGCACCCTTGAGCGTTCCAATGTGTCAAAAGGGGTCAGGGGGACTCCTTAGGGGTCCTAACGCATACTAGGACACCCAGCGAGTCCCCATGACCCCTTTTGACATATTCAAATGCTCAAGTGTGCATTAAGGGGTCCTACGACCCCTTAAGGCACACTTGAGCATTCCAATGTGTCAAAAGGGGTCACGGGGACTCCTTAGGGGTCCTATTACACTTTATCATGTGTTAGGACACGTAGGGAGTCCCCGTGACCCCTTTTGACACATTGGAATGCTCAAGTGTGCCTGAAGGGGTCCTACGACCCCTTAAGGCACACTTGAGCATTCCAATGTGTCAAAAGGGGTCAGGGGGACTCCCTAAGGATCCTAATGCGTACTAGGACACTTAGGGAGTCCCTGTGACCCCTTTTGACACATTGGAATGCTCTAGTGTGTATTAAGGGGTCCTATGACCCCTTAAGATACACTAGAGCATTGTAATGTGTCAAAAGGGGTCACGATGACTCCCTAGGGGTCCTAGTATGCCTTATCACATGTTAGGAACCCTAGGGAGTCAAAAGGACCCCTTAAGACACACTTGAACATTCCAATGTGTCAAAAGGGGTCACGGGGACTCCCTAGGGGTCCTAGTACGTGTTAGGACCCCTAGGGAGTCCCCCTGACCCCTTTTGACACATTGGAACGCTCAAGTGTGCCTTAAGGTGTCGTAGGACCCCTTAAGGCACACTTGAGCATTCCAATGTGTCAAAAGGGGTCAGGGGGACTCCCTATGTGTCCTAACACGTGATAAAGCATACTAGGACCCCTAAGGAGTCCCCGTGACCCCTTTTGACACATTGGAATGCTCAAGTGTGTCTTAAGGGGTCCTACGACCCCTTAAGGCACACTTGAGTGCTCCAATGTGTCAAAAGGGGTCAGGGGGACTCGCTAAGGGTCCTAACGCGTACTAGGACACCTAGGGAGTCCTCGTGACCTCTTTTGACACATTGGTATGTCAAGTGTGTCTTAAGGGGTCCTAAAACCCCTTAAGACACCCTAGAGCATTCCAATATGTCAAAAGGGTTCACTAGGACTCCCTAGGTGTCCTATCGTGTGATAAAGCGTACTAGGACCCCTAGGGAATCATCGTGACCCCTTTTGACACATTGGAATTCTTGAGTGTGTCATAAGGGGTCGTAGGACCCCTTAAGACACACTTGAGCATTCCAATGTGTCAAAAGGGGTCACGAGGATTCCCTAGGAGTCCTAACACATGATAAAGTATACTAGGACCCCTAGGGATTCATTGTGACCCCTTTTGACACATTGGAACGCTCAAGTGTGTCTTAAGGGGTTGTAGGACCCCTTAAGACACACTTGAGCATTCCAATGTGTCAAAAGGGGTCATGATGACTCCCTAGGGGTCCTAGTATGCCTTATCACACGTTAGGAACCCTAGGGAGTCAAAAGGACCCCTTAAGACACACTTGAGCATTTCAATGTGTCAAAAGGGGTCACGGGGACTCCTTAGTGGTTCTAGTACACGTTAGGACCCCTAGGGAGTCCCCCTGACCCCTTTTGACCCCTAGGGATTCCTAATGCATTCCAAAGGGTCATGGTTCCATAGAAGTTTCATTTTGAACCCTAATGACCCCTTAACATGCCTACTAACCCCATTTCGACATGTGGTCTCCCGAGAGCTCGCCATGGACCCCTTTTGTGTTTTCCTAAGAAAAAGTCATCCAAATTTGGTACATAGGTCCTCTGAAATGTCTTAATGAATTTGAAAGGGTCACCATTCCATAGAAGTTTCATTTAGAACCCTAATGACCCCTTAATAGGCCTACACACCATGATTCGACATGTGGTCTCCCGAGACCACCCCATGGACCCCTTTTGAGTTCTACTAGAAAAAAGTTATCCAAATTTGGTACGTAGGTCCTCTGACATGTCCTAATGCATTCCAAAGGGTCACCATTCCATCAAAGTCACATTTGGAATGCTAATGACCCGTTAACATGCTTACCAACCCTGATTCAACATGTGGTCTCCTCAGAGAACCCCATGGACCCTTTTTGAGTTCTACTAAGAAAAAGTCATACAAATTTGGTACATAGGTCCTCTAACATGTCCTAATGTGTTCCAAAGGGTCACCATTCCATCCAAGTTTCATTTGTAACCCTAATGACCCCTTAATAGGCCTACCGACCCTGTTTCAACATGTGGTCTCCTAAGAGCACCCTATGGATCCCTTTCGAGTTCTACTAGGAAAAAGTCATCCAAATTTGGTATGTAAGTCCTATGAAATGTCCTAATGCATTCCAAAGGGTCACCATTCCATAAAAGTTTTATTTGGAACCCTAATGACCCCTTAATAGGCCTACCGACCCCATTTTGACACGTGGTCTCCTAAGAGCACACCATGGACCCCTTTCAAGTTTTACTAGGCAAAAGTCATCCAAATTTGGTACATAGGTCCTTTGACATATCTTAATGCATCCCAAAGGGTCACCGTTCCATCAAAGTTTCATTTGGAACCCTAATGACCTCTTAACAGGCCTACCGACCCCGATTCAACATGTGGTCTCCCGAGAGCAGCCCATGGACCCCTTTCGAGTTCTACTAGGCAAAAGTTATCCAAATTTGGTACGTAGGTCATTTGATATGTCCTAATGTGTTCCAAAGGATCATCATTCATCGAAAGTTTCATTTGGAACCCCGATGACCCCTTAAGTCACTTATCGACCCTAAATCGCACAATGGTCTCCCAAGAGCACCCCATGGACCCTTTTTGAGTTTGACTAATCAAAATTCATCTAAATTGTGGAGTTAGGTCCTTTGACATGTCCTAATGCATTCCAAATGGTCACCGTGTATCAAAGGTTTTCTCACGAGCCCTGATGACCCCTTAAGATGCCTAGCGACACTGATTGGACATGTGGTCTCCTGAGAGCACCCCATGGACCCTTTTCAAGTTTGACTAGGAAAAAGTCATTAAAATTTGGTACATTGGTCCTTGGACATGGCCTATTGCCTTCCAAATGGTCACTGTACATCCAAAGTTGCCTCACAAACCCTAATTACCCCTTAAGACATCTAGCGACCCCGATTCGACCTGTTGTCTCATGAGAGGATCTATTATAACTTAAATTAAATATTAAAATAATATATAAAATATTTGAAAAAATATAATATTTAATAGACTAAATATATAATATATATTATAAGATATATTAGATATTACATTTAATATATATTATCAAATATACAATATATTAATGTCCTATTCATTTTATATATTATATATATTAGACATTATATTATATACGTGCAACAATATTATATATATATATATATATATATATATATATATATATATATATATATATTATGTAACATTTATATTATAATATAAAAATATTGCATTTAATATAAATCTGAATAGACTATATACTTAGGTCGTTTAAATTGATATTATCAAATATATAATATAAATAAATAATATATATAATATATATGCTATATAATATAAAATATAAAACATAAATATAAAATATATAAATTATTGATTGTCAGGGTGAAAGAAAAAAACATCAAAATTATAGGGAAATAAAAAAAGAGTGGGAGGGGGAAACTTTTGAAAATTCAAATTCAAACAAAATCGGGTACATGAAAAAATCGGGTACCTAATTTTTTCGGGTACCCGATTAGGCTTGGTAATAGGTTTGGAAACCAAAACCCCATGGTCAACGCTGAAGGTGTGCAAAAAATGTGTTTTTTCTCTATTTTTCTTATATCGACACTTCGACCATTAGGTTGATGACTTTTTTTCCACCCGATTTCGATAAAATGAAAAGGGTTTCTTTGGATGATTGTTAGCTTTCCATCGATATAAGTGCTGTCAGATTTTGAATTCGTTAAGTATTTATTAGTTATTTTCTAGTTCACTTATGTGTAAAGTCTTGATTGACATACTGATGGAAAAATAGCTATAACTTTCAAACCGTATAACATTTTTGAAATCCGAAAGATGCGTCACATTCTATGCTTCATCTAGTATAAGAAAAAATTAAAAAAAATTGAATTATGATAAGTTTTCAATGAGTAAAGGTGGTCAGACACAAGAGTTTTTAAATTCTGAAAGCGCTATAGCAAAAAAATCATAATTAATTATCTGTTTGGAATAAAAATAACAAAAAATATGCATCACATCCAGGCATGAGTCAACTACTTATATATAGAATATTATAAAAAAATATTATCATTTTCTTTTGATTAGGGTGGTCAAACATACACATACTTCTTATTTTTTTTTGCTGAAATGTTTGTAGTGCTGCATTGCAATCTATACTTTTTACCAATCATATTAATTTTTTTTCAAAAAAGGCTTAGTAGTTTAGAAACTGCATTCAATTTCCTACAAATTATGTTCTTACAACTTTTTGATATTAGGTAGATAACTAGTTCATTTTTTCACGTCAAGTTGACTAATCTTGATTTTCTAATTTTTCATTGCCACTTAAGGGCATAGTTTGGCCCCTCATGATCCTGCACATACCCATCTCTTCATTTGTGCCCTAGAGACCCATTTTACCAAAATAGACCAGTTTTTGTAAATTGACTATTTTAGCTATTATATTGCATCAAAATTTAAAACACAAAGAATGGACCCCCTGTAAAATTTAAAGAGATTTCTGAAAATGTAAATTTTTTTGAAAAATATGCTGATTTGCGTCAGAAATTAATTTTTTTGGGAAAATCAAGAAAAAATTATTAAAAATTCAAAACATCTCAGAAAATTCTAAATTTTTTATTGAAGCTTCCCTAATATGTCTTTAACCTGCAAAAAAATTTCAAACCAAAAATCCAATCCGTTTGGGAGATAAAATTAAATCTTTGAAACTTTAGGGTTTTAGCTCCAAAAAAATAATCAAAACTAGCATGTAAAGGTGGGTTGCCCCACGGTGGGCACCAGAAATGTGTGTGTGAATTTTGTACCTAGCTATGAACATAACACTTCAGTAAAACATTAGAGGTTAGCAAAAATCAAAATATGCAACTAAGAACAATATAGCTAACCAGACGATTTACTACCTTCTAGTAGGGACGAGTATGGTATTCTCAGATTAGACCGAGATCAGTGACAATGCAACACCTAAACGAAGGATTTAAATGATGAAAGAAATAAAATATGAATGCAAATTACTCTATTTTTTATTTTTTTTTGATGCAATAAGATGAGAAAAACTGATAATAAATTAATCTAAATGGATTGAAATGATATGTAAATTAAGTTAACAATGATATGAAATATGAAACTAGAATGAATTGAAAACAAGATTGATCTCACAAAACATTGATTCACAAGAAGCTTGATGATTCCTCTGATGTCAATTCGCTAGAGTAAGTATGCAAATTCTGTGGATGATTTGTAAAGAGCTGAGCCTTGATTTTATAGAAATCTAGGGCTTGAGGGTGCATGGAAAAATTCATAAATCACTCTTGATGAACTCAGGTTGATTTTTGAGTTAACAAGAAATTAGAAATAGATAACTCATAAAATCATGCAAAATCATGCAAAAACAACTTTTTAACTCAAATATGAAGTTTAGATCAACTTTGAACTCAAAATAGATGTTGAGTTTCGAAAAGATAACAACTTGAATTGATTTTCTGATTTAAAGTTTAACTGGTCTTTGAATGTGCACAAATAATCATGAATTAATTAATTAAATAAAGTGATTTATCTTCAACTTAACTAATTTTAAATTTAAAAATAACGGAGTTGTGGGTTAATCAATTATTTTAATCAAAATTTTATTCAAAACTATATTATTAAATATTAACAACTTGGATTTTAATTAATTAAATAAGAATTTAATCAATTAGTCATAAGATTTTTGATTTATTGTCAGAATTAAATAATACAATTTAGGAATAAATTTAATTAAATAATTAAGTGGCAGTATTAAATCTAATTAATTAAATATTCATAATATTCAATTAATCAAACTTTAGGATAAATAAGATTTATCACCAAATAATTATTAAATTAAAGATAATTAGGATAAATAGAAATATTGCTAGGAATATTCCTCGATGCAGAATTTATGATAAAATCAATTAAATTTGATAATGTGCAGATGTGCCTTAGGTTAGGACTTTTGTATCAATTTCATTCGATTTGAAGATGTAGGAGGTTAATGAACCTATAGCCCATTTTTGGGGTATTACAGAACCTATTACTTCTTCCACTAGTGAATCTCGAGTGAACATGACTGAAGTGGATATCAAGTACCTCAATTACAAAATCAAAATAAATACATATTTTGAGGGTGAAAACCACATTGTGGTGCTCTCAGAACATAAAATAGTAAAAGGAAAAGACACATCTGAAGGTGAAAACATCTCTAAGGAACTAAAAGATGAGGTACTTGATATCTTTCCTTGTCACTTTTAGGAGAAACCATTGGTTTTGATAGAACCCACACAAGCAATAAACATTAGAACTAGTGAGCACCGGGAAGTACTCCATCTAGCATAGTCATTATTAGTTGAAGAAATCTTATAATTCCCTTAATTCTTTAAGGATAAAATGATTAAATTTCCATAGACCTACTCAGACATGCTAGGGATTTGATAATGAAACACCTTTCAATTGCACTGGGAGTTAAGCCTTTCAAACAAAAGCTTCACAAAATGCATCCTCATGTGGCTCTCCTAGTAAAAGTTGAGCTAGAAAAGTTTCTTAAAGCAGGATTCATCACAACAATTTCATACACTAAATGGATCTCCAAAATTGTACTTGTGAATAAAATGGATAAGTCCGTTAGAGTATGCATGGACTTCAGATATCTCAACTAGGCCTTCCCTAAGGATGACTTTCCTTTACCCAATATTGACATGATCATATGTCGGCCGGATATGAGATGTAATCTTTAATGGATGGCTTTTCCAGATATAATCAAATTAAAATCACTCTAGAATACCAAGAGAAGACAATGTTTACCTGTTCCTGGGGAACATTTTGTTGGAAAGTCAAGCCATTCAATTTAGAAAATTCAAGTGTAACTTATCAAAGGGCTATTACAACAATCTTCCATGATATGATCCACAAGAACATGGAAGATCATGTTGATGATACCATTGTTAAAACAAGAAAGAGGCCTACACATCTACATAATCTACAACAAATCCTAGATAGGATGGAATAGTTTAGGCTAAGGTTGAATCCTAAGAAGTATGCATTTGGCATAACATCTCGAAAACTACTAGGATACATGGTCTCTACCAAAGGAATTGAGGTGGATCTGGAAAAAGTGTAAGCTATTATTGAAATGCCACCACCCAAGAATATCAATCATTTGAGAACCCTTCAGGAGAGAATTCAGTCCATTAGGAGATTCATCTCTCAGCTAGCAGACAAAGCACAACCATTTATAAAGTCTCTTCACAAATGAGTGCAGTACCAATGGGATGAAACATGTGCCCAACACTTTAATCAAATCAAGGAGTATTTGGCCAACCCACCAGTACTGATGTCCCCAATTTAGGGTAAGCCACTCATTCTATATATCTTAGCTACTGATACATCACTAGGGGCACTCCTTGCACAACAAGATGAACACAAGAAAGAGCGAGCCATTTACTACATCAGTAGGACTCTAGTCTCTTATGAAATGAATTACTCCATGATTAAGAAATCTTTCTTGGTAGTGGTATTTGCGTCGTAGAAGCTGAGACATTACATGTTGGTACATCTTGTATAGCTAGTTGTAAAAATATGACCCACTCAAGTATCTATTGAATAAAGCCACCTTGACTGGTAGGTTGGCTAAGTAGGTTATGATCCTGAGCGAGTTTGACATTGAATATGTTAAATGGAAAGCTATTAAAGGACAAGAAATTTCAGATCAGTTAGTTGATTATCCACTACAAGGAGAGCACCTTATCAACATGGAATTATCGGATGGTTCTATCATGCATATCACTCACCATTCTTGGAAGATTTTCATTGATCATTCACTCAACAGGGTTCAGGAGTTGGCGTGTTGTTCATTACTCCTCAAAGTTACTCTATCCCTAAGGCGTACATGATTTTTTTCCTTGTACAAACAACATTTCAGAATATGAAGCCTTGGTAAATGGGATGAAGTTGGCTTTGGAATGGAATATGTTTGATTTACATATCCATGGTGACTCCCAACTAGTAATCAACCAGATTAATGGTGTACCTGTAGACACTAAAAAATGGGCAAGTGCTTAAAATCATTAAAATCGCAAAATCTTAATCAAAATGCTACAATTCTCATCAAAATGGATCAAATCAAAATAAACATTTATTAATCAAAATTAGACAAAATCATCAAATCAAAGGAAAAATCAAATCATGACATTAAATAATTAAATACAAGCTTAAAGGGGTGAAAAACACTATATAATTGATTTTAATCAATTAATTGTATAGTTGTTAAATCAAAAATCAAATTGAACCTATTCCCTTACATGGCTAATTTAATTAATTGATGGAATTTAATTAATCCTAATATCTTTCAACAACAATTTGAGCAACCAATGAGAATTGAGGAACAAAAGCACATGGATCACTCCAAAATAGTTGAATCTCAATCACATATTTCAACTTTGAATCTCATCCACTCAATTTTGTCTTTTTGTCCTAACCTTTGAGACAAGCATTTAAATTGTCCCCCCATTTAAAAATATTTCAAAGTTTTTGACTCAACCAAGGCTAAATCATGATTAAATAACTCTATCCCCTACCCTTGGGATTTTACTATAAATAAGAGTCATTTTGAGAGCAATAATCATCTTAGAAATTCATTTGCAAAGAATCACCATTATAGTCATTTTCATAGCAATTGAGAGAAATTGAGAGCATTTGAATCATCTTTGTATCAATTTAATCATTTTGAGAGCTAGACTAAGCATTTGTACTATCATATTTCTCATTGTAGATTTGTCACTAGTGGAGAATAGGCTGAGAGCTTCACTTACCAAATTAGTTAGAGAACCATGGGATGTCATGAATGTTAATTTCAATTCTTAGCTTAAATTTGCATTGTATTTTTCTAGAATTGTACTTGATTATCCTAATTTCATGAAGGTGCTAAACATTCACACACAAATAGCACCCACCGTGGGGCTTTGAGCCTCATTTCTAACATTTTCAACAAGTTTTGTGCATTTTTGTCTTCACTTTTCCATGATTTTTTGAAGAAAATAGGAGAAGTGATGCCTATGAAAAATCTAATGACGCCTGTGGCTATTCTGACGATGCTTACCATCAATTAACTAATGCTTGAGAGATAAAGTGTGACACCTGTGAGATAAATTGTTACGCCTAAAATTGTAAAGCGACGCCTGAGAACTAAGAAATACCATGTATTTGCTATCTTTTTCTGCCTGTGACGATCTTTACAATGCAATTTATAGTGATTTGTCATGCCTAGTATTTCTTAAATGATGCCTAGTAGTTGTTTATTGCCGCTTTAAATATCTTATCATACACAATTTTCAATACTTTTAACACCTATCATTTAAAATATTATGCCTACTAATCTTTAAATATCGCTTTAGTCACTAGAAAGTGATGCCTACTATTTTTAAAGTTAAGCCTGGTAATCTTTAAATCATGCCTATTAGCTGACTAAAGATTCCTACTACTTTCTGCTATAATTTGCTGTCAAATCAATAAATTTTGTGTTCTTACTCTCTGTCTGTGTTTTTCTGGCAGATGAGAAAACACAGGAAAGTTCAAAAACTAGCGAGCAGAGTCACACAACCAAGCAAAGAGGTAAGAATCCAAGTTAAGTGTGAAAAAGAGATTCATAGTGCTGCAATTTTAGAGAGTTTGGGATTAGAAGAGAAATTGTATACTCATTACATTAAAGTGTTAGACGCTTACAAGAATAAATTCCCTACTTTGGATTAAAATTACTTACATTAAGTTGTTGAAATTCCTTTGAAAAATCTTGTAAAAAAAAACACTTAATGGCAATTGCACTTTGTTCCTTTTTGTTTCCCTCATTTTGTATGGCTTTGTTGGATTAACTTGTTGGAGGAGGGAATGAGAACGATTGCGACTAGGTGAGTGAGCAAATAAAAAAGCCAAAAACCTCATAAAAGCGCCTAGCCTTTGCTAGCTACAAAAAGAGATATTCATCAAATCAAGCTTGCATTTGCTTAAATTGTGGCTATTCATTGAATCTAGACTAATCGAGAAACCTTACTATTTGTCAAATTGAACAAGCATTAGGCATATGCTCTCCATTTTTTGAAGTGGATAAAAAATCCAAACATGTTAGTTCAATTTTGTAGAAAGGAAGGGAGGAATTAACCAAACACTTCATTTATTAAGAATCTCCTTGTCAAGAGATTGAAAAAGAACAAAAATTTGATTGAAGTGTTTATAACAAAGAACAACAATAGGGATATACTCTTCACTTTTTAAGTGAACCAAATTCCCAAACTTGTTGAACTAAGTTCAATTTCTTATTTTCTATACATGCTAGTTAAAATAGAGCAATAGAGGGCTTGCCTCCCGAGATTTTCCTTACGAGGACGGTGAGAGGGAACGACCCAAGTGGAAGACATTTTCCTTGGTCGTGGTACTATCCAGCCCACTATAAAAAAATACACTCTTCCTTAATAGGGGAGTGACTAGGTTATGTGAAAGTTTCTTCACTTCCTCTAGTAGTCCTTTTGGATTATGCCAAATTGTGCTTTTGTGCGTGTGGGAAGCCCACAAGTGGGAAAAAGAGCTTGACATGATTTAGAACAGAAGTATTTATTAAATCTTGATAAGTAGTAAGATGCCTTGTAGAGCCAAACATGTTTAAAAGCTAAATCTGACTCTAGGTAGATTGCTTGGAAGATATTCTTGTTCATACTTGTGAAAATGATCTAGAACATACACTTTTAGTGTGGTTTTAGGGATATGGTACAAATTTGATGTGCGTGTTGTGTTTGTACTCCATGTTTCAAGCAAGAAAATTCCACAGACCTGATCTTACAATTTTTAAAATTTGAAATTTACAACCCGGTCTGCAAAGTGTCGCCTGCACACAGAGAACAATCACGTATGCATAGTAAAGTCACCCCTGTGACTATTTAGAAAATGCATGTCAATAATGAAGTCATGCCTGTGACAGTTTAAGTGACGCTTGGAAAAATTTAAATCATGCTTATCAATAGGCAAAAGCCACTTGCTCACCTATAGAGTGCTACCTAAGAAGATTCTTGTCACCGCATACTAGTTGTTAAGTCATGCCTACACATTGGCAAGTGACGCTTAGAAAAAAAGAAGGGCAAAAAGTGAGCATCTCTTGGGGGTTTCAAAAGATTTTGAAATCATTTTTAGATACCCTTTTTGGAGATATTCCTTATTAGTGCAACAAATAGATCATATTCCTAAAAAATATTGATGATGATGAGTTTTTTTGAGAAACGAATCAATCCTATTATGGAGCATAATTATCAAAATCAAGATGAAAATCTCCATTGGAATCAAAATGATGAGGTGTCTGAAGAAGAAGTTTCAGAAGCAATCCAAGATCCCATATTTATGGAAACAATGCAATTAATTTTGAAGAGGGATAAAGAATCATAGTTCATAAAGTTAGCTCAATCAGGAGCTAAGCTTCCTCATGATTTTGACACATCAACCTTGATGATGAATAGGGAAAAACAAAAAGATACATCATCTACAAATCCATCATTAAGATCAATGTGTCCTTTTCTTTATGATGATGGGCCATCCATATCTTCATCTTCCTCACAAAAAGAAGCATTTAAGAGCAACAAACCTATCTTGGATCAAGGGAAATTTCATGATGATCTTATTTGTGATCAAGATAATAAAGAGTATGAAGAGAAAGGTACCACTCTCAAGCAAGATCTAATGCACAAACCTCCATCTAGAAAGGTCTCTCCCATAGCTTGTGCTCCTTTTATCCTTCATCCATCTCACAAACCTCCATCTATCAAGGTTTCTCCCATAGCTTGTACTCCTTTCATCCTTCATCCATCTCACAAAGCTTCACAACTATCCAAAATTCCTCCATCAAAGAGTAAGCCTAATGATGACACTTTTCACATTGACTATGTCTACCCTCAAGGGCTACCTCTAAAAGAAACCCAAGCTAGTTTACATCTTGCTACAATTCATTTCCATGCTTCAAAGATCTTGGACCCCAAAGCTTCATGTGCTTCAATGCCTATTATACCCATTCAAAAGGATCCTACATAATTCTTCCAAACATCCCCCCCACATATCCAAACATCTACCTTGTCCTTAGAAGTGGCTCCATGTCAAGAGGATAATCCAAAGAGAAAAGAAACAAATATCAATAAAGATCAAGATCAAGATTCTATACAATCCCCTCCCATATTTGATGAAGGTCCCATATCTATAGAACCTTGTGATGATCCCCTTGCATCCTTTCATGTCTTCCAAGATGATATCCTTCCATTCCAATAACCAAATATCCTTCCAAGTTCCATGTTTTCTTTACTTCCCAAGCAAGATCAAGATATCCCTTCCACAATTTCCAATGAGCATATTGAAAATCAAGAGAAAAATACCCTCTCTACACCATTCGAAGATCCTCATCAAGATCACAGTATCCCATCATTTCCTTGTCATATTCCTCCATGTTCACCTCAAGAAACCATCATTCTTCCAAATCCCTTACATGATAATAAATCCCTTCAAGCTTTAGTTGATCCTATCAAATGTGTTCCTATCAAAGCTACTCATGAGCCTATGGGTATAAAGATAAATCTTAAAGATGAGAATGTTGGAAATGTAGCTCCTTTCAAAGATGTTGATATCCCTTTCACACCTTATATCCCTCCATTCAAACACAACCATATACCTTCACTATCCTCCAAATCCATTTTGGGTTCCTATGTCCCAAAATAAAAGTCTTCATCCCTTCCATCCATATTAGGTCCATATATTCTCCATCAACCATTCCTATCATCCCTAGCTCTCCATTCACTTACCCTACCATGTATCAAGATCAATGAAGGCACACATACTTGAAGAATGTCCAAACACCAATCCATATGAACCCTCCATATTATTCCTATTCATCCACAATTCTTAAGTCTTTTGGAAGAAATTTTTATGTGCAACATAAAAATCATAAATCCAAGAATCCATATGTGTATAAAAATCACAATGTCCCATCTAATCGACATCTAAATGAAAAGAAAAATGAAAATAAAAATGCAATATCCAAAAGGTTGAAAAGGTCCACCAAGCAAAAAGAAAAAAAGAAAACGTGGGTTCCTAAATCCCTCATTGAAGAAATGCATTCAAAAGCATCACAAAAGAAAGGAAAATCAAAGACTATGTGGATTCCCAAGTCACTTTTGAAAGACTTGCACACAAAAGAAAAATCAAAATTGACATTCAAGCTTCCAAAGGCTTCCATTCCATCTCCTTCCAAACATCTTCCACTTTCCAAGTTAATTTGGGTTCCTATATCCCACAATCCATTACCTCAAAAAGATCCTTACCTCCTTCATCTATTGTTCCTCCATCATTCCACCACTCTTCAAAGTGTGTGTCAAAGTTGATCTTGCCAACATTTCCATCTACAACATACCTTCTTCTTATCCTCACATTCATTTTCCAATACTTACTTCCCATACTTCCATCCCTCTTATCAATATCTTTGAGCATCCTAGCCATACCCATGGTTTATTATAGCATATCTTTCAGAAGAGCATTGTCCAAAGATCTTGATATTGGGAAAATATCGAAAAATACAAAAAAAGACAAAAAAAAAACAAAAGACAAAAAAAAGTGCCTTGGTGAAAACCTAGCAATAGGCACCTGGGTAGCAAAAGTAAAGAGAAACAAATACCATGATGAAAACCTAGTAAATAGGCATCATGTGTAATTACTCCTTCTTGCACTCCACACTTGGGGGCAAGTTTCATCCATATTTCCTCTCTCACCTTTAATCTTGACAAGGTTGAACACATCCATGATCATTGAGTATCTTGACACTCGTTATCCTTTGCATCAGCTTATGTACTTGCTACATCCATGTTACCCTATCATGATCTTGCTTATCCCAAATTCACCTTCATTATTCCTTGATAGTCTTTCCATAATCCCAAAACATCCCTTCATAGCCTCCATCACCCCTTTATCCTGATTATGTTATCTTATTCACATCTTACCCAAATTGACCCCTTGGTCTTGATCAAAATGAAGAACTTAAAGAACAAAATTTGTTACCAAAAACTTGTTGACATGTCCACTCTTTTGGATCCCTCATTTTCATGACAATAGATCATTATCCTATAGGCTATCTAGCACTGCATCATTGGCTTCCATGGCTTATCCAAAAACCATGCTTCACATTACTATATCATTTTTCCTTAGCTTGGGTAATATTGAGGAGATGGTCCTATGGGTCACATTCGCATGCTTCATCCATCATGGCTTTTCCATCTCTAATCCACTAGCTTACAAATCCTTCCTTCATGTCCTATATCTTGCTAGACATTGGGGGGCAAACCAATGTGATCTTGTTTGAGAGCTGGTAAAAATCTAAATCAAGGGCATTTGATCTTAATCATCAGATTTCAACAAACAGGCATCAATTCACATGACACAATGCATTAAACTCAAGTGGATTCAATAGTGCTACTTTCGGTCACATATCAGAGGGACTTATTAGAGCTTTAGAAGAGAGATATTTTTGTTGAACCTTTGATGGATATCATTGTTCACAACCAAGTATTTTGATCCTTGAGCCTTCATTGACTTTATTATTCAGGATTAAAATCAACATCACTTAAATGATCAGAATGTTTGGAAATTATTTTTGAAAATCTTGATACATTGCAAAACACTTAAACCTCTTAGATGATCGGTATTGAATTGACTTTTTATTGTGGCTTTTTAGCTAATCGATGATGTTTTGACTAGATTGGCGATGATGAAGACATTATATTTTTCTTGTTTCTGGGTGACTGTCTTGAGGGAGATCCAAAAACTTATGTGAATTCATCTAACGACGTGGTCATCAAAGAACCATCGAGGACTATCATATAGGGTGGAGGGTTGACCTTTGTTTGCAACATCGAATCTGTTGAAACTGGTATTCATACTCCCATAATTGGTCATTCAACTAGTGAGGGTTGTACTAGTTTCCTAAAGGGGGTTACCCAAAAGTGATATAAAGTGGTATTCATATCATCATGATGTGGTCAGTGATGGTTGTACTTTCTTTTTGGTCCCACAATGCTCAATGATGAAAATATTTCTCTATGGCATTTCTTTGCTAAAAGCTAGCGACAATTAGTTGCATTGCATTGCATTTTCATGATAGAGTACTTGCATGTTTATGGGATTTTCCTTAATCAAGGGGGTGGAAGTTAAACATGAGTACATCATCAATGTCCTAATCAATGTCTTCAAATATCTGACTCATAAAATTGATCAATGCTACATCCAAGATTATCATTACCATGCATCTACTCACCTAGGGGCAACCTCATCATCTAATCAATTAAGGGCAACCTAATTATCTTCATTACCTGTATCTACATTTGCACCTAATTCATATCAAATGATCCTATCTATTAGCCTTTCATAATCAATCTTCTCATCAAATCCAATCCAATTGAATATCAATCAGTCGAATCATCCAATTGATCATCTAACGTCAATCAAGTTATCCTATCATTCGTTTGCTCAAATTGAGCGTATCAAATCTCCTAACTCTAGATCATGAGGAAGGGGAATCAATCCATTTGTTTGTGTCTCTATGTCTTGAGAGTGAATTATTAGTATCAATCCTATCTGTGTTCTACTATCAACATACCTATCCTATCTGATTGACATCAATACAACATCAACCAAGTGATTCTAACTGACATCAAGTGATATCCAAACATCAGCAACTTATCTCAAACATCAACAACATTTTCTCAATCATAGTTTTTCTCATCAACTTCTTTCAATTAAATCGAGGCATTTGTTGAAATCTTCATATCATCAATGTTTTTCAGAAATGAAAACATGTTGGACCAATCAATTAGTTTCATCCAAAATACTTATATCAAGTGATCAATCTATTTTCATTTCTGAGGGGGCATCATAAGAGTATCAAATTGGCATCAAACATCATTGAATCTGGGGCATCAAATTTTTTGAATCTATTATCAGTGGGGCATATCATATCAAATATTGAATCATATTAGGTAGTATCATGAATCATATCAAGTATCAAATGAGGACCTAAAAGTGATCAGGACTTAAAATTTTCTTTGAATCAATGAGCTTCGCACATCAATTCAAAGAGGGGCATTTGTAGACACTAAAAAATGGACAAGTTCTTAAAATCATTAAAATCACAAAATCTTAATCAAAATGCTACAATTCTCATCAAAATGGATCAAATCAAAATAAACATTTATTAATCAAACTTAGACAAAATCATCAAATCAAAGGAAAAATCAAATCATGACATTAAATAATTATAAACAAGCTTAAAGGGGTGAAAAACACTATATAATTGATTTTAATCAATTAATTGTATAGTTGTTAAATAAAAAATCAAATTGAACCTATTCCCTTACATTGCTAATTTAATTAATTAATGAAATTTAATTAATCCTAATATCTTTCAACAACAATTTGAGCAACCAATGAGAATTGAGGAACAAAAGCACATGGATCACTCCAAAATAGTTGAATCTCAATCACATATTTCAACTTTGAATCTCATCCACTCAATTTTGTCTTTTTGTCCAAACCTTTGAGACAAGCATTTAAATTATCCCCCCATTTAAAAACATTTCAAAGTTTTTGACTCAACCAAGGCTAAATCATGATTAAATAACTCTACCCCCTACCCTTGGGATTTTAATATAAATAAGAGTCATTTTGAGAGCAATAATCATCTTAGAAATTGATTTGCAAAGCATCACCATTATATTCATTTTCATAGCAATTGAGAGCATTTGAATTATCTTTGTATCAATTTAATCATTTTGAGAGCTAGACTAAGCATTTGTACTATCATATTTCTCATTCTAGATTTGTCACTAGTGGAGAATAGGCTGAGAGCTTCACTTACCAAATTAGTTAGAGAACCATGGGATGTTATGGATGTTAATTTCAATTCTTAGCTTAAATTTGCATTGTATTTTTCTAGAATTGTACTTGATTATCCTAATTTCATGAAGGTGTTGAACATTCATACACAATACCAAACAAGGGATGATAAACTCATACCCTACAAATGAATGGTTGATGACTTCATGAAGTATTTCACTTTCATCACATTCCAACAAATCCCAAGGATAGAGAATAAAGCTACTGACACCATTGCTACTTTGAGCTCCTTTCCTCAGCAAGAAGATTATTTTCGCTATGAATTCCTGTTGGAAGAACTCCTTTACCCTTCCTAAAACTCCCCTGAATACCAAATGATTTATACCATCACAAGACCAGACTCTTCCCACTATATCCATATTTAATCCTACCTCTGAGACCAAGTTATCCCAGATAAATTAACAAAAAATGAACTAAGACACCTTATCAAAAAATCCTCACAGTATGTCATCATCGCTAATGACATATATAGAAGAGGTTTAGATAGAACTTTACTTAGGATCTTAGATAAAGAGGAGTCAAAATGTGCATTATCTTAAGTTCACACTAGCATATGTGGATCTCATTATAACAATCTGACCTTGGCTTGTAAACTCCTAAGAGTTGGCTTCTATTGGACAGACATGGAAAAGGAGGAAACAAGGTATTCAAGAGATTGCAAGAAATGCTAGGTGCATGGCAATCTCATACATGCTCCAGCAAATGAGCTTATTCCTTTCATAACACACCGGGCCTTCCAATAATGGGTGTTTGATTTTATCAGATAGATATATCTATCCTCCTCAAACAGACATAAATTCATTATAACAACCACAAAATATTTCACCAAGTAGGTTTAAGCAATCCCACTCACTACTACAACAGGAAAACAAGTGGTTCTATTTATTTTTAATTACATCATCTACTGATATTGTATTCCTTCCTCCATCATTACTAATAATGGAGGACAATTCAAGAATGGGGATATCTCTAAGCTCTGCACTAAATTCAAGATTACACAACACTGTTCTTCAATTTACTATTCACAAGGTAATGGTGAGGCCGAAGCCTCACACAAAAATTTGCTTAAAATCTTGCATCGTACTGCCAGCAAGTCAGGAAGAGATTGGCACTTGTAGCTCAATCCAACATTATGAGATTGTCATACCAGCATAAGAATGTCTACTGGGGAAACACCTTTTTCTCTTATCTATGGCACATAAGTGGTTTTAACCATTGAAGTGGAGCTCCCATCTTTGAGAGTTTCTTTACACTAACTAATACCTGATGAGGATTACATAATATCTAGATTGTAAAAGTTAGAATTGTTGGATGAACACTGACAAGAGACATTTGACCATCTTAGATCATGCCAAAAGAGAATGTCAAGATGATATAACAAAAATATTAAACCATGATAACTTTAGGTGGTCGACCTTGTGTTGAGAGAGAATACCTACAACCAGTCACATAGGGAACAAAAGGGGAAATTTGAGCCTAACAAGTTGGGCCTTTACATTATCAATACAACATTCAACTCTAGCACATACTAGCTCTCTATACCAGAATGAAATGTCCCTACTTGTCTCCTAGAGACAAGGAGAAACCAACATTAGAAAAGTTAATAATTATAGCATATTAGATTTCAATATTTATTTTAATCAATAGTTAAGATGATTATTTATCACATTTAGATAGTGTCCATTGTGAGAACTTTGATGGTTAGCGTAAGGGCCAAGATGACTCAAGGAATTCTAGGTAGAACCTGGAACGTAATCCATGTATTCTCCTTAACTAAACCCCCTTGGGTGCTTTTCCTCCCTAACTCATCTCATATTATGAAGGAGATGATTGTAGTTGTCAAGTCTTGGGTGGTTAGCATAAGGTTCAAGAGGACCTAAAGGGATATTAGGTAGAACCTAGATCATATCCATGTATTCTCCATATCTGTGTCCCCTTAGGTGCTTTCCCTCCCTAACTCACCTTTGGCTTAATCAACATGTCTTAAATATATTTATTCCATAATAAATCTAGAATCAACTTCTTGAGTTACTGGCTCAATATATGTCAGATCAGATATATCACACATATGGATTCAGGTGTTTATGTAAAGTCCCTCTATCTAGACAATTCATTTTGATGAGGTCATCAATGAATTTCTATAATTTTGTTGACGTCATTCAATATAAGTATGAAGCATTTCCCTGAATTATTTACTGGAAACACATGCCTCTACATTGTAGATTTCTTCTATTCGAATTAAGAACTTTCAGATCAGGGGGGTCTACTGTCAACACAATAATCTATTATTTGATTGTGATGTATGGCTATAGCTGATCTTTGATTGTGATGTATGCTGCAATTTACAGGGTAATAATGATTTCAGGCAGAGATATGTCATCTCTGATATTTTGGAATTGTATATGTAATTGTCTCTATTATATGAATCATCTCTGATATATATGATGGTATATGCTCCTCAATAAGATGTCATCTATGATAGACAGATGTAGTGTCTACACCAACGGTTTCTATCACAACCTTCTATGCTCTATAATCGAGCATTTCCACAAGGGAAAATATAAGTTATATATTATCAATTCCTCCTCCCCTTTGCAAAGGATACAATATTCAATATATACAAGTCTGATATGGAAGAGACACATTCGGAAGAGTCATATGGTATGGGATGATTCCTTATATCTTCTCATCCTCCTCTTAATAACAAATGCTAACCCTAAATGTGGATTAGTCTTTGCATTTGATCTTAATTACCACTTGATGATTTATCATTTTTCTGACAAACGTAGCTTCACTGATATGCCCCTTTCTATCTCCAAGACACAATGATGCTCGGCTAGTGAATCTTAATCTTCATGATTGTCATTGATAATGACTCGTCCCTACCCTAGGTAATTTTATTTGATGTTACAAAGCCATTAATAGGTAACATTCTTATATTCACTGATTATTGGAATCAATACCACATATTCTACCACCTCTAATCATAGATTACCATCACCATATTATAAATGATGTATGATGTTATCCAAGATGATATTATTCTTGTCTATCTATGCATTCTATAACTGGAAATTGATCCTGCGTTACACCTGATGTTCGATACTATTTTGTTATTGTTGATTGTTCATACACGTCACTTGGCAAGATGATTCTATCGTCCATAATGTTTCTTCTTCTTGCATCATATTGTTTTGCTGATTGGTTATAATAATAAAGCCATGATGAATATTGATGGAGTCGATAATAATATAAATATCATTCTACGTCATGGTCTTTATCCATCTTTATATTAGTGGATTTATATTAATATTATTATTAATTAATATTATCAATATTTAATAAAATATTTTAACATTAATAATTATTAATGTTGATCAATGGTGATTAATATTATATTAATATTGATTTAAATAGATAAATATTTATATTTAATGCATTAATATATAATAATATATATAATTATATTGTTCATATGTCAATCTATTAATATATTTTTATTTATTATTATATTGATAAATAATAAATTATTGTCAATATTTATTTATTATATAATATTTCATTTATCTATTAATTTATCTTTAATTATTAATTATTAAATCTTATTCGGGAATAGGGACATTACAGTCTGCCCTTCCCAAAATTTCTTGTCCTCAAGAAATTCAAACCTTCAGTGTGAGTGGTGACTTTCTATATCGATATCCAATCCAATGATCCTGTTCCTTGATTCTTTACCTGGTCAATCTTTGTTCTTTCATGTGAATCCTTGTGTTTATCTTCACCCTACAGGATGGAAAGATCATGCTATGATAGCACTAAAGTATGGCGTCGGTCAAAGGAATTTTAGAGCTATGTAATGTTGGATTTGTACATACCCTATTCCATAGTTGGATTTGAACTTGTCACCTCTCTTTTAAGAGTACAAGTTCTCCACCACTAGGCCAACTCAGGTTTTAATGGGGACATTACACAGAAGGAGAAAAACTCTGAGAGCCCATCAACACACTCCATCTGAAGAAGTTCTATGCCTGAACATTCTCTGCATCTAACATAATGTACATAGATAAAAGTCCTAAAAAAATTCTAAAAAGTGGAAAAAGTCATAAAAAAATGATCATCTTAGTGAAAACCAAAGTCCACAGTACATTGCCATGGATTGGAATCGGTCTATATCTTTTCCCTGGGAAATTCAAGTCTGGCTATGGGGAATTTTCCCATCATGACAATTAATTTGAGTATCATTCCAAGCGAATCAAAGTTAGTTTTCCAAAAACCACAGAAAATTTCATCACTGACAACACACTGGTGTTTCACAACACCCCAAAATGTGTCGACGTCAATAAAAAGTGTTTCTTAATGCTTACCAGAATCATTCATCCAAGAGAATGACATAATTGGATGAACCAACAATGTTTCTTAACACTACACACTTCCATAAGCTAGAACATACACTACAAACAACACCCAAAACTTTTTGAATTGATGCTAATGACATCTCTATTGCAACTTGATGATGTCTAAATGACTAGAGAAGTAATGAAGAGTGTGAATTTTATTGGCATGCTATTTTTTATTATCTGATTTATTGATTATCCCTTTATATGTAACTCAATGATGTCTAAAATGACTAGAGGAACATAGAATAGAGCACAATCATTTTCTTTGTTTTCTACTTGTCGGTGAGGTTTTGATGATCCTAAACTATCCAATAAATTGGGTGTCTATAATAAGCACCTCCATCTTGATTGGAACACCATGCATACCTCGACTCCTTTTATATGGATACTAAGGTGAGGTCAAAGCTATCTCCCTATGTATTATTCTATTTGTTTATGCAAGAACAATTCAGGTCATCCTGACCTCTTATGCCTTGATGCTTACAGTTACTTGATGCACAAGTCATCTCATCTTTTATGCCCTGGTGCTTGTGTCAGATTCCTACATTTCTATGATATAGGCCATATTCGTATTCTCATGGTCATAGTGGCACCAGTGAGAATTGTATTGGCTATGATGTCCCACAACACTCAATGATGAAAATTTTCAAAGAAAACACAATGACAAAGTCCTAGGATGCATTCATGTTAGTTTTTCATTTTGCATTTGGACAACATTACTCTTTCATCATTTTATCCTATGTGGAAAGTGAGGCCTACAATCAAGCTCATTATTTTCTTCTTAGGTGGTCAAATTTGTCATCAAAGAAATGATCGAATACCTATGTATCAATAAGAATATTCCTGCAAAGATATGTTAGAAATTATTACATATATAAGCATATATCCAGTTGCATAACCATAAATCATAATTGCATTTATTTCATATCCATTTAAGTCCATTACACATCCATTTAGAAAGAATTGCATACATAACATCCATTGCATAAATACATTAAAATCCATTACATATTATTGCATATTCATCTAAGATACCCATGACACAAACATCAAATAAACATTCACATCCATACATGAGAATCATAAAACATTAATAGAAAATGCATCCATAAAAACATCAGAAGGAAATAAGTACATCTCATAATAAAAAATGATACAAATGTACAATGAGATCAAATCATATATCTCTATATATCATCAAATCTCAAATGTGCTACATCAAAATCTATAAGAGTTATCAAAGCAAGTCATCATATACAACGGCCAAAAATGGGGTACAAAAATGGAGTATCAAAATCAGAGAGGCTAACTCTCTGCCACATCCTCAATATTTGGAGCCTGTAGAGGTGGTGGTGGAGGAGGTACAACCTCATCAATTCATGACATCTACAAATCCTCTAACCTAGCTACAAACTGAGAGAAGGGCATGACCCATTGGGCTGCAAGGACAACTGCACTGTAAGCCGCTACATAATATGAGGCATGACTAGTCTGCTTCATAGCCACGTGCTGATGGTGATTTGATTTGTTTTGAGAATAGCTATCCTCTGATCCCTCTCTTCTATAAGATTTTCTATCCATCGATCTCTCTCTGATAACCTAGTTTGTGTGATAACGATCTCAATCTGTAATCCTTTTACATGATCTCACAAGGATCAGATGATGTCTTGTGGAGTCCTCTACCTCGGAGAGTCCTCCTCGCCACCTCTAACTTCCTCCTTAGCACCCACATCCTCCTCAGTCCTCTACATCACCTATCAACCTCCTCCTCCTCCTGATGAATCTCTCTGCTCCTGCCTTACCTATACAAATCTATCATTGGGCCATGTCCCTCCTAACCCTCCTTTATCCCTCCTCCTCTGAACTGGTACTACTTTGCTGGAGTTGTCCCCTACATATCCTCCTACTAGTCTAGGCCCTATATGTCTCCATCCATGTAGTGGAGGTTCATCACCCTCATCATCTATCCGCAGGATGGGAGCCACTAGATCTATAAACCATGGAAAGGGATGCTGAACGAAATGGTCCCTGTACTCTGTTGATATACCTACATCTACTATTGCCTCTAGGTAGTCCCATCGAGCTCTCCTGATGAAACCAAAGTATTGTAAAGTGGTCACTTCCACAAACCTTGGCCCCCATCCAACTCTAACCTCATCCGCAAACTTGGCATATATTGTAAACTCATGCAACATAACCTGAGGATGACCATACTGATGCAATACCTGAGATAACACAAATCTCTCCAAAATAGTAGAAGTACAATGAATTAGTGGCTAGGTCATGAAGATGTCTCTTTGTTGCAATCTCCACTCCCCCCACACCTTTGTACACTACTACATTTGACCTCATTTTTCTACTAAAATTTTTGACCATTAATTAAAAAGGTTTACGTTGGTCAGATTATAGAAGGAAAACTTCCTTCTTTTTTTTAATCCATGCCCGTGTTAGTCAAAATTTTGACCAATACCATGTAGGTTGAAATTTTGACCAACACGGACATAAATTTAAAATGAAAAAAAGATTTTTTATCTCATTTCATTGTTTTGTTTTCACTTGGAGCACGCGAAGGAGCTAGAGCCTGCGATTGTTTGAACTATTATTTGGTGAGAGTTTTAGGAGGACTACCTACCTGCAAGGGTTGCTACTATGATTTGGTGTAAAAGGAGGACCACTTGCCTATGAGGGTTGCCACTATGATTTGGTGTAAAAGGAGGACTGCCTACCTACAAGGGTTTCCACTATAATTTGGTGTAAAAGGAAGACCGCCTGCCTGCGAGGGTTGCCACTATGATTTGGTGTAAAAGGAGGACTGCTTGTAAGGATTTCCTTACTCTACATTTGTCTGGCATTATTTTATTGGTTACCTACTTAGGGTCCATGAGCAATGTGCCAGGGCATCATGTATTGGGTATTTTCTAGGTTGTCTATTGTGAAGGGAATGTAGAGACTAAACACCCCTACAAGTCCATTTGATGCATTCATGGTTCTTGATGTTCACTTGATTAGTTTTATCTCTATTTTACATAGTTAGTTGTGCAATGAAAAATAGTTGACTATCATCACAAACATGGTCATGTAACTACATTGATTAGATTTCATTTTCCTTGAGTATGTTTTTGTTTATATATCATGCCTTGTCAATTTACAAAGTGAGTGGATAGATTGAACATCTCTGCAAGTTTAACCTTCAATGCATCCATGGTTTTGAAGTTCATTTGTTAGTTCTACAAACATTTTATTGAAACTTTTGTGTTGTGCCCACGAGATACTAAACTCTTTGTTAGATTGGCCCGAAAACTCCTCAATTGGCTTTGTCATGGAGAGTGTACCTTGACTTGCGATTTCTCCATTGGTCTCCAATGCCATTGGGTGAGAAGCAAGCCAAGGAATTGAATTTTAATAACCTAAGTGCTCAGATTTGGGGGAAGTAGCTACGCTACTTCAAGATTGATGCCCTAGTTAGATATATGCTATGTGTTTAACTAGCAAAGTAAGAAAATGCTTGTAGCAGCATCCTAGGAATAATCTAGATTCAAGGCTTAGTTAAATTCGAAAGCCTCAGGAAAATTGAAGAATTATAAATGACAATAACCATTGTAAGGACCTACTATTAGACTATTCCAAATGACCCTAATCTAACTTGATCAACTAGATTAGAGTGTCTCTATGATAGTCGATAGTGCTAGAGTAGAGTGGTTAAAGTTAGTTAGAATATTTAGTGTGACACATTAGAAGATAGTAAATTATATGCAGAATGGCCTTGACCCAAATCCAATAACCAATTGAAGGGAGGAACATAGTTCCAGGCTTAAAACTAGAGAAAGATTGTGATCCTGAAGGGAATCAGGAATCGGGTTAAATATCAGCAACCAGTTGATGTCTGTGAAGAAAAGTGTCACTTGGAACTTTAAAAATCCCATTCAAGGAAATTGGTAGTTAGAAGAATCATCCTGTGGCTGAAGAAATTCAGAAACTAAGGAGTTTTGACAGTGTTGGTTGGAACCATTGTCCATTGTTTGAATCGACATTATTATTCTATTATGATAATTGGTTGGGCCTACAAGAGCTTCAGTTGTAACCATTGAAGCTTCAGGGTATTCTTAAATCTCATATCTCCGATCACTTCTAGGTCCAATAGGTAGTTGTTTCACCATTAGATGATCATTATAAGATGATCCAAATCATAATCTATATTCCTCCTTCAGACCAAATGGCTACTGCTGTAGCATACCAAGAAAATTCATTAAGTTTCCCCTATAAATTATGGTGATAACCCAAACATTCTTCCTTCTCATTACATTAATGGATTAGGGAATTATAGTACATGTTAATACTTAGTCATTCCATGTGTTATAGTGGACAGAGGTCATGGAATGACCATATTCAATTGGAAACTCACAAAACTGTCAAAGGAATGGCTGAAACTACTCTGCCAGTCAGAATTAATTAAGCAAAAATACAAATATAGACCTCACAAATGCATAGATGTGGTCTAGGATCAATGTCTAACTATTCCAAATGCATTGAAATGTAAGAAAATGAAAAAATGAATCCAAAATCACTCTAAGAACTCAAGGAAATTGCATTTGAAAGAAGTTTATTTATCAAAAACTTAGTACAGTCCGTACACCAGGCCTCTTCTATCGTACAATGAAACTTTGGCATATTTGATGGACTCCTAGAAACTACCCCAACCAATACCAATTGGTTGGATGGATTAGTTTGCACTAAAACATAACAAAATCCAATTCCCTCCATTTTCTAATAACCGTTGCATTTCAAATTTTTGAATTTGCAACATTAAAAGTTTGGAGTTTTTGAAACTTTTAAAGATAATGAAGCCTTAAGACTTTGAAATGTGACCCAAATGAACTTATTAAGCATTATTAAGATCAAATCTAAAATATTATAAACTTGTAACACCAAATACCATCCTAGGCTCTTATTTTGGTCCTAAGGCCTATTAGGCCTTTTAAGACTTATTACATATTTTCCATTTGCATTGCATGGAATGACCTTATAGGCCATTATAGGTGCCAATACATTCCAATTGATGTCTTTAGATGTCATTAGGTGCATGGTTGTCATTATGGACTCCTAGTAGTCTTTGGATGTTCTAGGTGCCCCTGCACCATGTTCACCACCTTTGAAAGGATTCTTGTCCCAAGAATCCGTCCTGGCATTGGATGTCTGAGTTTGAGCCTGTACTTAGGAATATGGTGCCTTGATAGTTGGTTCTTTCTGCCCACTCTCCATCCACATCTGAACATGGTTGTTTATTGGATGCCCTTCAATAGGACACTTGACTGTACCTATTTGAACATAGTTCAAATCCCAAAAGTCTGCATTTCTAGGACTGTGCAGCATTGTCCTATTCAATCCTTTGTCCTTTTCTTCCCAAACCTAATTTGTCCTTCCTCCTCTTCCCATCATTGAAGAACCTCCTCTATTTCTGCTATTCTATCTTTCACTTTTCCTCTTCAATTTCTCCTCTATTCTAAGGGCCAACTGGTAACATTCCTTCACATTTCTGGGGTTAACAACCACAAATTCATCTTGGATGTTAAATCTTAAACCACCTAAATATCTAGAAACCTTAACAACTTAATCTTCTTCCAATCCTGACCTTATGCTTAGTTTATAGAATTCATATGTATATGTTTTAACATCTAAATCTCTTTGTTTTAAAATTTGCATTCTTTTATGCATTTGTACATCAAAGTCTTTAGGAAGAAAGTTACCTTTTAGTTTTGCTATCATCTTGTCCCAAGAGACAATCTTTGGCTTACCTCTTCTCCTTCTATCTACCTCCTCATGATCCCACCATAGGAGTGCATGCCCTTTTAGTTTTTTTTTTCCCAATTTGACCCTTTGATCTTCCAGTACCTCTTCACCTTCAAAGTATGCATCCATTGATGCAATCCAGTCCAAAATCTCTTCTTCTTTCAGACTTCCATCATACATAGGGATATCTCCGCTCACCTTATGCTGCTCATTCTTCATAGCCTTGAATAACCTGATTTTCCTCTTCTCTTTAGGATTTATTTGTTCCTCTTCTTCCTCTCCTTCCCCTTCCTTATGGGTTTTTCCTCTTCTTCACTATCACCACCTTCATCTACTGCTCTTCTTTGATTGGATTCTAGTGCTTCAAGCCTAGCCAAAAGTGCATTGTAAGATTCCTGCAACCTTGTGTTCTTCTCCTTCAACTCTTGGATCTCCCTGGTAGTACCTGCATTCCTTAGGGGCATTTTCACAAACAATAGTCAAATTTCTTTAGAAAAGTGTTCCTCTATCCCTCTAAGGCACCATTTGCTTTAGATAATTTAATTTTAACTTTGGTTGTGTTAAAAGAACTATGTTGACTTTATTTTGTAGTTGTTTAACATGAGTGTTTGTAGATTAATAAGAGTTCACAGATACTAGTGTGCCATAGTTTCCCATCTATAACTAGTGAGATGCAGATAACTCATGTACCTCATGCTATTGTGCTTGGATACCTTGTATACACTATTTTTCATTAGACTAGACATTATCCAAATAGTGAATATTTATATAAAGTGCTATAACACACAGGCGGTCCTCCTTTTACACCAATTAATAACAGTGACAACCCTCATAGGCGGTTGGATGATGTCTAGTCTAATCCAAGCACACTAGCATGAGGTACATGAGTTATGTTCATATCACTAGATATAGATGGGCATTAATGATCAATTGAATGATACATTCCCATAAAAATGTGATCTCCTATTAATCTACAAAATCTCATGTTAAACAACTACAAAATAAAGTCAACATAGTTCCTCTAACACAACCAAAGTTAAAATTAAATTATTTGAAAAAGGGTTTGTGTTTTGAGTTAATTGGTTTATGTAAATCTATTTTGTGTTATACCTGCATGGATCAATGGCAAGGTTTTAGTCTCTATAACCTGTGTGGATAGTTCTTGTTTATATCCCTATTTCATATTCAATTTTGAAAGTATTGAAAGTATTGAAGTTGACTAATTCTAGCTCAGGTATAGTTAAATTGTCCTTGCTACCCTAGAATGACATCTTTTTTCAAACCATTGATTGCAAACATTTTTTAAGTACTTGAACCTATAATAGAACAATAGTGGTGAATGTATGATTATTATAATCATATGATTATATGTTATAATATTTATGAAATAAATGTAGTTACGATGGTGCGGTGCATTATTGATATAGGCTCAATGGCTCTTGTCAATGTGGTGGTGGGCAGTGTGTGTTGAAGACTTCACAGACATAGAGCAACCCTGGACGATAATTTTGGTGCTGCCCAAATAGAAAAAAGGTTGCTAATGTGTATATATTTAATGTTTCTAATGTAAATACTATTCATTATATTATAAAAACTAATGTAGATTGGGCATCATAGGGAAATAATGGCTGTAGATACTTTAGTTGGGTCGATGACAACACATCTGCATCTATTCACCCATCTCCACTTATCCGTGATGAAGGATTTAAGTGCAAAACATGTCAGGCTAGGGCAAATTCTAAAATTATATTTTTACGATGTCTTCTGTATATTGTAATCGCATATCTTTGTTGCGACCATATGTAGAGATGAACTTAGGAATTAGTCAGTTTAGTATTTTCATATTGTAACTAATATTTTAATATGGATATGACGTAACTTCTCTTTGCCTCAAGTGCGCATATATATGGTTTACATCTTTTTTTAGAATAATTCTTCATGTTTATGGCTCAGGTGAGCCCCAATTTTCTATCAATCACATGATTTAACATATAGTGTTTTCTTGGTTATTCCATTTGTTCCTTGACCTTTGAAGGCCATTTGGTAATTTCAACTACACCTAAGGATCCATTAGTAGTTGTCTCAATAGGATTCATGTTGTAATGCCCAAGCTGTGAGATGGGAAAGAGAGGCCCCATTGTATTCCTCAAGCTATTTTGGATGCCAGGGTGCGTGCTACCAAGGAGGCCATGAAGCTGGAGAAGGATATTGAGAATGAAAATGGTGGGGCTAGAGTTTACTCTACAAGCTTGAAGAATCAGTATATTTTTGCAAATGAAGAGTGGAAAGAAGATGATATTCCTGAGATCATGGATTTTTCTTGGGAAGCTAATTGCTCATCTATCATCTACATTATTATGAAGCTAATTGCCGAAGGATCTAGGCCCAGGCTAGAAAGATGTCTTCCCCAACACATAAAAAACATGCACATAAACATGATAGTTGAGAAACATAAATGTAGATTTCACAACAATTGAGAAACATATTTGTAGGCATCATGGTCACAATTTTTTGGAGACAATGTAATTGAGTTTTATACCCAGACAATGGAGAGCAACTTCTGCTCCTTCGATTCCAAGTTGACACTGTGGGATCCAAAGATCATAGCTAAGGAATAAATTTAGAGAGCGGAGGAGGGCCATAACGACCAAAATAATATAGGACAAACCTCAATTTAAATGAGGCAACTACAAACATTTTAATAAAATCCTATTAAAATGTTTGCAGTTGCCTCATTTAACTTGAGGTTTGTCCTATATTATTTTTGTCATTATGGCCCTCCTCCACTCTCTAAATTTATTCCTTATCTATGGTCTTAGGATCCTGCAGTGTCAACTTGGAACCAAAGGAGCAGAAGTTTCTCTTCATCATCTGGGTATACCACTCAACTACGTTGTCTCCAAAAAAATGTGACCATGATGCCTACAATTATGTTTCTCAACTGCTGTGTCCCAGGGCCCCTGATGACCCTTTACAACCATTTACAACCTCTAAGAATACATCTTAGAGGTCTTAAAATATCGTAAAGGGCCATAAGAGGCTCCTAGGAGGGGCCAGATGAGCTTACACCTTCACGTGGTTGGCCTTGTTAAGTAGAGAATGTTAATTAAACTATTCTCAAAACAAAGAGAAGCTCAATAATTTAATAACAGTGACAACCCTCACAGGCAGTTGGATAATGTCTAGTCTAATCCAAGTACACTAGCATAAGGTACATGAGTTATATATATATATATATATATATATATATATATATATATATATATATATATATATATATATATGTTAGAGTAATAAAGTGTTTACTTATTAATTGAATCACATTGATTTAATTATTAAGTCACTTATTACCTCTTTCTACTTAAGCTAAACTTTAGGCATATAATAATTAATTGCTTTATTAATTATTATTATGCAACCTAGGGTTTTACCTTTTTAGGGTTTCTGATCTCCTTTTATAAGGATTGATCTCATAACACTTTGTAACTTTTTTTGACATTTCATTATTGATTGCAAATTTTATTTTTGCACATCAAGGGTTTCTCCTCTCTCGTGGATAAATGCATTTAGGCTTCCATAGCTGTTTGCTTCTCTCTCTTTCTATGACAGGTGTTTTCATGCAGGTGTTCTTGGGAGTTGTGGGTTGTTTTTCATCAACTCCATCATGGTATCAGAGCTTCAGATCCACTTGCCCCTATCCTCTTCCTAAGATATTCAGTCATGTTCGTCAGATCTACATTTTTCAAAGAAGTTTTCCTGTCAGATCTAGGGGGACCTATTTTTTTGGTCATCTTGGCTTCAAACGGACCTCACGGTTGCATTCAGAGCATCCAAGAACCCTAAGATCCATATAAAATTTGTCCAATTTGGACAAAGTTGGAATCTATGAGAAATTTGTTTTTGCAATCGGCCCTGGCATGGATCCTGAGGTGATCACTATTTTTTGGAGCACTTTTGGTGCAAACGGACCTCACAGTTGCGTTTGGAAGGCCCGAGATAGTCAAAATTTTATAAAACTTGTCAATTTTGGACAAGTTACCATCTGAGGCAAAAATTTTTTGCCATACCAAGGCCATACAACCCTAGCACGCAGCCTCAGGCTGTAGTATGATGATTTAAAAAAAAAATTAATTTTTTTTTAATTTGGATGGGGGCCACCCGGGCCCCACCCGCGAGCCACCCAGTAGCTACAAAAATAGCCCCACTGCCTGTGCCATTGTCAGCCCCACCGCCCGTGCCTATGCCGCCCTCAGCACCGCCCTCAGCACCACCACCTGCACCCACCTCCTACTCCGCTCCGCCCAGCTCAGTCGTCGCTCCGCCTAGCTCCAGCAGCCACCACCAAGCCCCTGTGCCCCTAGTCTTAGCCCTTGGTCACCCACGTGACCAAGGGCCTTTTCCTTAAGCCCCCAACATTTTTTTCCCTATGACGACCATTTGGTTGTCATTTTTAACCTTGTGTGTTGCTGATGTCAGCAACTCTTTGCCCCTTTTTTGAGCTTTTTGGAGGTACCTAGGCTTTTTTGCGAATAACTCGGGCATCTGGTATTGTAATTGGGCATGCGATATACCCTCAGAAAGCTGGTTCCAAGCCCAATCTAAATTTGCTAGTATAGTTTTGTGATTTTGTCATTTTGATGCTCTTTTTGTCTGTCAAAGTTAGATGTTCTCTGTGATTGTGGTGTTTCAGACCTCCTGCATTCCGGGATCCGTTTCTCTTGCATCTGGGCTCCATTTTCGGCAAACAAGATATTTTTGGAAAGCTCTTTTTGAGGTTTTATCAGATGTGATGGTTTCATGTGGTTTTTTGTCCTTTTTTTGATGTCACCCATTCTCAAATCCTTGTAGACACCCTCTTTAGGCCCTCCAGTGCAACTGTTGGTTTTTTGCTCATATCTTGAGCATACAGTGTCAAAATTTGGCAAACGAGATATCATCAGAAAGATGATTCAAAGATCTTTCTAGATATGGAGATTATATTTTCTAGTTTTATTTTTCTGATGGTGTTTTTCTCTGTCAAAGCTAGATCTTCAGGTTTGCACTCTAGGAGCTCTATCTTGCACATCCGGTCTCCATTTTCAAAAAATGATATATCATTGGAAAGATTGTTCAAAGAGATTTTCAGTGCTATGAGTCATTTTTCTAGATTATACTCTAGGTTCATTTTATTTAGATTCTTGCTTTTTTGCAATTTGGTGGATATCTTGGTTGTTTCAGGTCCTGGGATCTCTTCCCTTTGAGGGATGGCTCATCTTAGGCTGTACTTTTGTTTTAGCAGCCTTTGATATTCTTTGAGTAGTGTATACTTCACTTTTTTAGCATTCTTTTATGCACACGCACTGAGATAAAGTGCCATTCTATTGCTTTGATGGGATCTTGCACATGTTCATGCTCTTTATACTCGCACTCCATTATAAAGTGCCGGGGGGGTTTTGATGTTTGCCTTTGTTTTCCATCTTCTTTTGTCATGTGAGCATTCCTCCAACAACATTAACCTCAGGTATCTTTTTTTGTGTTTGTACTCTCTCTACACATTCGATGTTCTAGATTCTTCTTCATCATGTAGTTCATATTGGATGATCTTTTCAGTGTACCTATCATTACTCCCTTGTCAGTAGTATGGGGGGTTTCTACTATTGGTTCTACTACTTCCTTGGTTCGATTGTGTGAGCTATGTATTTAGTATTTGATCCTATGTACTAGGCAGTTGCAGTGGCTGGGTACCTATGCATTCCGATGAGATGGATCATTTACCATATGGGCACTCTTTTCTTTCCTATTTTTGGATGCACTCTTCCAGCTTTGATTGATCAGCTCTTCAGGCTTTTGGTGTTTATGCCATCTATATCTTCGAGTTCAAGTGTTTGCCTTTGTTTGCCTCCTGATTCAAGTAGTGTTATTTGAGGGCACTCATCCAGACTACAGTCTTCTCTACCTGGTCATATTTATGTGGAGGATCTTCAGATCATCAGTTTCTTCTTGATAGAGTTTGCAGTTTCATGCTTCAGTGATGTTGTACATGTTCATCCTTGTTCCTATTTTCTGGAACATTCCTAGTTTTGGAGGCTTCTTCAGTCCTTCAGACTAGCATTTGTCTCTTTTTGGAGTAGAGTTTTTCCCATGTGGTTTTCTCTATTTCTCTATTTTGTAGAGACTCTTTTTTGTACTTAGGTGTATATATATATATATATATATATATATATATATAGAGAGAGAGAGAGAGAGAGAGAGAGAGGAATGACGGGGATATTGATGCTCCACTTACTCATTACCTTAGAAAAATGAGCAAGAAACCAAAAAATAAATGATTGTAATTAACATTTTTTGCTAATGAAAGAATTTTGTCTTAATGGATGTAATTTTTTACTAGTAAATGTTGATGAATGATGTATTAATGAATTATTCATGAATTTTGTGTTAGTAAAAAATTCATTAACACATCATTCATCAACATTTACTAGTACAAATTTACATCCATTAAGACAATGTTCTTTCATTAGCAAAAAATGTTAATTACAATCATTTATTTTTTGGTTTCTTTCTTATTTTTCTAAGATAATGGCTAAGCGAAGCATCAATAAGAAGAAGATTCTTAAGAAGAGTACTGTAGAGAGCTGAGAAACATAAATGTAGATTTCACAATAGCTGAAAAACATAATTGTAGGCATCATGGTCACATTTTTTTGGAGACAAAATAATTGAGTTGTATACCGATGATGCTTGAGTGCAACTTCTACACATCCGATTCCAAGTTGACACTACGAGATGGAGAACAACTTGGAATCAGAGGTGTAGAAGTTTCTCTCCATCATCTGGGTATACCACTAAATTACATTGTCTCCAAAAAAATGTGACCATGATGCCTACAATTATGTTTCTTAGTTGTTGTGTCCCAGGACCCCTTATGACCCTTTACAACTATTTACGATCCCTAAGAATACATCTTAGAGGTCTTAAAATATCGTAAAGGGTCATAAGAGGTTCCTAGGAGGGGCCAGATGAGCTTCCACCTTCACGTGGTTGGCCCTATTAAGTAGAGAATGTTAAACTATTCTTGAAACAAAGAGAAGCTCAATAATTTAAGGTCTTAGACCTCTAGATTATGAAGAGATTCCATTCCGGTGTGGGAGGTGTATTCAGATAGGGCATCTTGGTGGAAACATGTCTCACACCATCATTATACGGTGGAGAAGCAATTGAAGAAACAAAAGATTTTTTCTCAAGCTGTGCATGGTGAGACACCAAATCAGGAAATTGGAAATGCATGTAAAGTGACCAATGTTTAACATGAGAGTTTGTAGATTTGGGGTCATAGTCAGTGATTGGGAGAGCCCTGTTTTGGCACCAGTCATGTAGTACAAGCACTAGAATTGAGTTTTTTGGCACGGGCTGGGAAATTTTTGTATATCAACATGCGATAGAGTTTGGGGATTTTTTAGTATTTAAATACATCTGTGGGATGTATTTCAGAGTACAAATATATGGGAAGAATGAATGTGAAAAAGATATTTCTATTTTTCATTCTGAGAAGATCCAGAGTGATTTTGAGTCACAGAGGAAATGCCCTAATCTTTCAAAAAGTGCTATTTTAACGAGTTCTGATCACTTGAGGGACATTGATTTTCTTTTGAACTCAACAGATAATTTTCTATCCCTCAAGTGATTAGAACTCATCGAAATAGCACTTTTTGAAGGATTAGGGCATTTCCTCTGTGACTCAAAATCACTCTGGATCTTCTCAGAATGAAAAATAGAAATATCTTTTTCACATCCATTCTTCCCATAAATTTGAACTCTAAAATACATCCCACAGATGTATTTAAATACTAAAAAATCCCCAAACTCTATCGTATGTTGATATACAAAAATTTCCCAACCCGTGCCAAAAAACTCAATTCTAGAGCTTGTACTACATGACTGGTGCCAAAATAGGGCTCTCCCAATCACTGACAGTGACCTGTTGGCAATAAGAAATAGAACGAGTGTGGACACCTAAAGATAAATATCAGATAGGGGAAAAGAACCTACAACAAGAGAGGCAATAGTTGTAGATATAGATGAGGATATCCCAGAAATCCCTAATATAATAAATACGGTGAAGAAAAAACTAAAAAGAGTAATGCATAAATTATTACTATTTTGGAAGATGCAAATCCAATCGAGGAGATGCTGAAGAGGACATATGAATTGATGGTGCGAGCATGTTGTTTTGAAGTAAGCAGTAATGAATCTTTAGTCTTAACAAAAGTTCAATAAAGGTTTATATTTTATACTCTTTTATGTCGTGAATTAAAATATGTATGTGTTCTTGTTACAAGATTTTTTGCTTGCTCAATTACCTGGTCATGGACATCGCGGTGAGGCCAGTAGTAGCATCATGCAAAATAGTAATATTTTTTGCATTGAATCTTTTTAGTTTTTTCTTCACCGTATTTATTATATCAGGGATTTTTGGGATATCCTCATCAGTATCTACAACTATTGCCTCTATTGTTGTAGGTGCTTTTCCCCTATCCTAAACATCAAATTGTGACAAAAATATCAGTAAAACTATCATTATAACTCCATGAATGTTGTTTTAAGTAATTATCTATGAATTTTGTGTATTAATATTGAATTATATGTCATGTTAATGAATATTGTTATGTGTTAATGAATTCTTGATTAGTGTTGCATATTAATGAATGTTATATCATATTAATGGATGTTATGTGATTGTATTGATTGAATGTTATAGTTCATAAATGGATGAATGAAGTGTGTAATTAGATGTTAATAGGGAATTTAGAATGATGTTAGGGGGAGGGGGGGTGAGGCTAGATGAGCTTCCACCTTCACATGGTTGGCCTTGTTAAGTAGAGAATATTAAAGTATTCTCGAAACCAAGTGAAGCTCAAACTAACATACCTTCATTATTTAATCAAAAACATTCATTCTAGGTCTTTTCTCATAAGTGCATTTTGAATGTGTCATTGTCAGGTAACTATCAAATTGAAAACTAGAAGGGCCAATAGTCAACTTCTCATTGTCATTATCTGGCATGATTCGACTTCATTTTGTGTAAGTATTCTCATATTGAATGCGTCAACCTCTCTTGGCCTAACGTGGATTATTTCATTGGTTTTTGTTTTTGAGTAGGTGAAGTGTTAAATCCATTCCTATCTTCTATTCTTAATTTGTTCAAACTACAAGAGGGCCTGGCAGATATACTCAACATAGAATTGACTGCTAGTCTGGGCAATTGAACACACCGAGTCTTTGGCTTGAGAGAAAGAGTTGGGTAATGTTGTTTCTAGAGACTTGTGTAATTTTCCTCAATGGCCTCTTTTTTTTTAATAGGTTATCTTTATATATATGTAGTGTCCATGTTTTTTTTAATACAGATTCTTTTCGTGTATATGCTAGTGCTATGGAACCTAAATAAACAATTATAAATGTAATAGATAATGTCTTCGATGAAGGAATTTATGTATCACATGTAAACCAAAATCCATGCTTAATGCCATTTTGTGCAAAATGAGTTTGTCTATTAGCATATCAGATTTTGTTACACCCTTCATGACTGTAATGTTTAAGTTAAGTATTGATGCAATTTTCTAAAGTAGCAAGTTCTGTTGTCATAGTTTTTTTTCTAGTAGTTCTGAGGAGATCAAGAATTATCAAGGAAAGATATTGAAGTGGAAAGGAAAAGTTTCTGAGAGGTTACAAATATTGAGTCATCGATCAAGTATACTTTTTTTTAAAGTAATTGCTATAGAAATGGTTAAGTTTTCCTAAATTTTTAAAATAAGTCATAATTATTCAGTATCATATTCTTAGCTGCAAGTTGCAGGTCTTCATACCATAAATTTTAGAGTTCAAATCTTACATGGACAAAGTTGTAGGTTATATTGAACCATCTATTATCTTTTTTGACTCTTTAGTTGTTAGAAAGATTAAATTCACATCCTAGTTGTCTTTGTGTTTGGGACATAAAGCTTTATTTAACTAAATTAATTCTTTTAATATTGAGATAAAAAATCTACAAATAAAGCCCAGACTGGGGACTGCATAGAAAACTATCATATGAAGAACTCCTGAAATGGCGGTATCAAAGTTCCTTACAAGAAATCCACGTATCAAAATCTAGTTGTAGGATTGAAAAAGAAGACAAGATAAAAAATTTCATAGGCCCATACAAGACACCCAGCAAAATATAGACCATTAATTTATAGAACCCTTGCAAGATATCCCAAGGAATGACAAGTAGTGAAAACCAAATAGATAGAAAAAAGAACATAACCATATGCCGCCCCACGTGTTTGGGGTAAGCCAAAATCGGTCCAATTCTCTTAAAAATGGTACATATCCATCCAAGTGCAGCAACCTTCAAAGATTTGCAACGGTAAAGAGAATTCCCATATTTTATCAGCTTAACATAGTCTTTGGCCACTTTGGTAATGAGATTGTGAGCAATATTGATCTGGCCAAGGGCCAACTTGTAGTGATCTTTATCATATAAAACATTTAGCAGATCTCCATAAAATGGGTGCACATCATCTTGGTGGGGGAAATTGTCTTGGTAGATCTCCATAAAATGGATGCACACCATACCTATCAATTGAACTAGACTTTGTTTGTTGTAGAATTGATTTAGTATAGAATATTTTCGAGCATGACTTTTTTTTTTAAAGAAAGGTTTTCATAGCATTATCTACCACTTGAGAAAAATTTTCCATAGCTAAGTTTCCATAGCTGAAGCCAAATTGAATAGCATTGGCTATTTGTCAGCAAAAGGTCCCTACTAGAATAGACACATTTGTCACTTCATTAAGATGACAATTGTGTACTAAGTTTCCTAACTATATAAGTCATCATCATCTTTATTATCTACTATAGCAAATACATCTGAAGCAGCAGCAGAAGTAGTAGTAGCAACAACAAAAGAAACAATAGAAGTAAAAAAAAAAACAAATACATCACTGACACTTTTTGGGCATATCTCATTGACTCCTCAAAATGAGCAGCCTTTATTTCAGCTACCTTATCACTATCATCCTCATCCGGTTCTCACTTCTTTTTCTTTCATGTTCAATATCCTGTAACAGTGCAGAGGAAAGAGAACATGACAAATTGAAATAATAAGATACAAGTTGAGGAAAATTGAATAAAAAAATGTAAAATTCTAACAAACCAGTTCAAAAAAACCCATTAAGAAATTCATAACCAAATCTAGTTTGCAAAAGCCACCACAATTGAAACTCACCTTCTCAATATTTTCTCTAATAGCATACTTGCAAGCCCACTGACAAATCTTTGTAATATCAGCTCCATTGAATCCTTGGGTATAACAGGCCAATGCCATTAGGTATAATGAAAAATGTTTTCTTGGTTGTCATACCATCCATCTCCGTCAACAACTAGTTAAGGACTCTGTCCATAGCACCACCAACATCCCCAACACTGCTTCCATGATGCAAACATGCAAACCAATTATGCATCACCAGTCAGAGCCTATCTCTTAAATAGTTCAAACAAAATGAAAAAACCCACATTTTCACGCAAAGTAGAGCAGATGGATTGCTAGAGCCCGCTGACAAATCTCTGTAATATCTCATCAATAAATATAATGGCTAGGGAATTCTTCTCAGCCTCGTCAAAAGACTTTCGGAGATTGCTTTCACTTTCTCCAACCAACTTTGACATGATCTCAGGTCCATTGATACAGAAAAAGGAGGCACCTGTTTCATTTGCCACTGCCCTAGCAATTAAAATTTTCCTAGAACCAGGAGGCCCATAGAGTAGAATACCCTTTGGGGTCTTCAAACCAATAGATTTAAAGAGTTGTGGGCATCTAAGAGGAAGCTCTACCAATTCATAGATCACCATTCAGAATTAGTTGAACTAGACTTTCTTTGTTGTAGAATTGATTTAGTATAGAATATTTTCTAGCAAGATTTTTTTTTTTTAAAGCAAGGTTTTTGTAGCATTATCTACCACTTGAGAAAAATTTTCCATAGCTAAATTTCCTTGCCACAGTTAGTATTGATCTAAAGACTTACAAGTTAGTAAGTCCTCGGCTAAAGGGTTGATAAACTAAATAAAGTTTCAAACATATGAACAGATAAAACTAATACAAGCAAAAGACGGAGCCAAATTGAATAGCATTGGCTATTTGTTAGCGGAAGGTCCCTGTTAGAACAGTCACATTTGTCACTTCATTAAGATGACAATTGTGTACTAAGTTTCCTAACTATATAAGTCATCATTATCTTTATTATCTGTTGTAGCAAATACATCCAAAGCACCAACATAAGCACCAGGAAATCAAAATTCAGAAGCAAAGCCTCGAGATTGCTGTAGTATTTGTGCAAAGGCTTGATACTTCTAAATATCAGTATCACTAACACTTCTTTGGGCATATTTCATTGACTCCTCAAAATGAACAACCTTTATTTCAGCTACCTCATCACTATCATCCTCATCCATTGCCTCGGGGTTCTCACTTCTTTTTCTTTCATGTTCAATATCCTGTAAAAGTGCAGAGGAAAGAGAACATGACAAATTGAAATAATAAGATACAAGTTGAGGAAAATTGAATAAAAAAATGTAAAATTCTAACAAAGTAGCTCAAAAAAAACCATTACGAAATTCATAACCAAATCTAGTTTGCAAAAGCCACCACAATTGAAACTCACCTTATCAATATTTTCTCTAATAGCATACTTGCAAGCCCGTTGACAAATCTCTGTAATATCTCATCAATAAATATAATGGATGGGGCATTCTTCTCAGCCTCCTCAAAAGCCTTCTGGAGATTTCTTTCACTTTCTCCAGCCAACTTTGACATGATCTCAAGTCCATTGATACAAAAAAAGAAGGCACCGATTTATTTTCCACTACCCTAGCAATTAAAGTTTTCCCAGAACCAGGAGGCCCATAGGGAAAAATACCCTTTGGGGGCTTCACACCAATAGATTTGAAGAGTTTTGGGCATCTAAGAGGAAGCTCTACCAATTCATGAATCACCAGTCAGAGCCTATCTCTCAAATAGTTCAAACAAAATGAAAAAACCCATAGTTTCATGTAGAGTAGATGGATTGCTAGAGCCCAAATTAGTCTGGTGAAGATAATGGTATAAAAGACATATGTTCGGTCTGGGAACTCCTCAACAAAATGGTGTTGCTAAAATGAAGAATAGAATTATTTTTTATGCCACAAGGACTATGTTGATACAGGGAGATCTATCAAAGATCTATTGGAGAGAGGTAATTAGTACATCTATTTATAATTTGAACTAGGTGAAAGTGAATAAGGGAACCAAAAAAAAACCCTATAAATTATGGTATGGTCATTCTCTTAGTGTAAAGTATTTCAAAATTTTTGGAAGTAAAACTTATATAAAAAGATATTATTTTCTAGAAAATTTGATCCCAAAAGTGATGAAGGCATATTTTTGGGTTATTCAACAAAGAGAAAGGCTTACAAATGTTTTAACAAAAGGACTAATAAAATTATTTAAATTGATAATGTGACAATTGATGAATTTATTGAGAAATATGAGGAAACAAGCAAGAAGGATATGAAAGTTGATCAAGGAATAGACTTTAGTGAACTGGAAGAGTCTAGACAAGTAGATTGTAACAATGAAAAACAAGTAGTGCAACCAAAAAAAGAAGTTCCTAGGTATGAACTGGTAATCCTAAGGTATGTGAAAATGGATAATTCTTTTGATCAAATAATTGGTGATAAGAATACAGGTGTATTGACACGAAGTAAGGTTAGAGAAAGTGCATGTCTGATATCATAATTTGAGCCCAAAAGTGTAAATAAAGCAATTAAAGATGATGATTGGGTGAGAGAAATGCATGAAGAATTGGACCATATTAAGAAGAATGAATCTTGGACTCTTGTGCCAAGGCCTAAAGACAAAAATGTGGTGGGTACAAAATGGGTTTTCAAGAATAAATTAAATGAGGATGGTGAAGTGATTAGAAACAAAGAAAGACTTGTGTGTAAAGTTTATGCACAAGAATAAGGCTTTGATTATGGTGAGACATTTTCTCCTATAGAAACATTGGAAGGTGTAAGGATACTACTTGTTTATGTTGCATTCAATAATTTCAAAGTCTACATAATGAATATAAAATCAACATTTTTGAATGGAATTCTAGAGGAAGAGGTCTACATCGAGCAACTAGATGGATTTGAATTAACCAAGGATACAAATATGTATCTAAAGTTCAAAAAGTATTGTATGATCTGAAGCAAGCCCCTAGAGAATGGTATGAAAAATTTCACTCTTATCTCATTAGGGTTGGTCTCAATAGGAATTATGATGATAGTAATGTTTACTTAAAGGATGAACGTGAAAAGATATTAATTGCTGAAGTCTTTGTTGATGAAATAATTTTTGGTGGTGATGATGAGATGGGTATGTCTTTTTCTGATGAGATGAAGAAATAATTTTAAATGTCAATGATAGGAGAAATCAAGTTCTTCATAGGATTACAAGTACCAGAGTTGGACAATGGAATAAATATATGTCAATCTAAATATGTGATGGAGGTGTTGAATACTTTTGGCATGGAAGATTATAAACTAGCTGTCACCCCTATGATTATAGACTATAAACTATCCAAGGATGATGAATTTGATTCTGTTGAGACCACTTTATATAGGTCCATGATTGGTAAGCTACACTATGTTGTACATAGAATACTTGATATTGCACAAGCAATTGGCATAGTTGTAAGGTTTCAGTCAAACCCAAAAGAGTCACACAGAGTTGCAGTAAAGAAAATCCTTAGATATCTAAAAGGCACTATGGATTATGCATTATGTTATGCTCATGAAGGTGAATTTTTGCTAAGTGTTTTTACAAATGTTGATTGGGAAGGGAATGTAGATGACCAAAAGAGAATGAGTGGTGATGAATTCTTTCAAGGTGGATGGTTTGTATCTTGGACAATACTAGTGCTATAAACATTTCCAAGAACTTGGTTATGCACTCGAAGATCAAGCACATTGATATTAAGTATAATTTCTTGACAGAATAGGCACAATAGAAAGTGGTGATGTTGGAGTACATTCCAAATAAAGAGAAAATTGTAGATATCTTTACCAAACAACTTCCTAAGGATACTTTTGAGTATCTTACAGATAAGTTGGGGATCACACCCCTACCTAAGCATAATTATGATGCAAATGTTACATCAATCTAGTGTGTATTACTATTTTATTTATCAATGGATTGATGTAAATGGGACTACTCCTTAGGGTGAGCAATTAGATAGATGAAGTCTTGAGCATTATGGCACCTTTGGAATTATTGTCAAAGGGGAAGAATAACTAAGATGATGATTACCAAGTAAGGGAGAGAATAGTAGAGTAGCAAAAGGATAGATAAACAATGAAGAATGAATAAACAAGGAGAGAGAAGCTGATGAGAATTTTGGTGTGTTGCCAGTTGGTGTGTTGTCATCTGATAAAGATAAAGACAAAGTGTTTTGGTTTAAGAACATGTTTGGTATTGCTTGGTGTGTTGCCATCAATGCAAAGGGGGAGATTGCTGGCAGAACTGATGCATATGAGATGAGTAAGTATGTTGATGGATTGATGATATGTTTTATCAGTTATGTTATTGTCATTGATGTCAACTTAGGTGTTCTTGGTTGACTGTAATCTTCATGTACCAAGTTATGATGTAGAAGATGAATTGAGAGTTATGCTATGAATTGTGGTGTGCGGTTTGGAACATATATTCTAGAAATGTGTAAAATGTTATATGTATGAATGCCCATATGTATGATGAGTTTTATGCAAGTTAAAGTCAGTGTGATAAAGAGAGGAAATCATTTCAGTAGTGAAGGAGAAGAGAAGAAAGATTTGATCAGTGTGTCCCACATGAATAGAATCAGGTGTTGTAGTTTGAGTTGTTTGATTTTAATGATATTATTGGATTTTTTTGCAAATGCATCAATATTGATGATCAATGGACAAAGTTACATGATTTTGAAGGTCAAGACAGTGAAGAAGGAAAACAATATTAAAGAACAATTAGCTAGATAATTGACCGGTGATGGCAGATCTATTTGCAAAGATGGTTAGGTATTCTAGGTTATGTGATGACATGGCTAAGATGATGTGGAATGTTAGCTATGATTCTTATTGGTTGATTTGATCAATAATTGTGCATAAACCTAAGGAAGTGTAATATGTTTGACTTTTCTTTGTCAAATCGATGGTGCAATGGATTTAGAGGCTGACATGAAGTTGAATTGTAATTGTTAATTGGTAACACATCTTAGGGTTGAAGGATTTTGTGGGAATTGATTGTAATGATGTAATTAAAATGTAATCTAGGTCTTAGCTGACCTAGTTAGTGGAAAACATATTTAATATCTTTTTGATGTATTTGGAGAAGTGTGTGAAAGAGGTAGATCATGAATACAAGAGTGTGATTATAGTGTTTGGATGTTCTGCATGTAAAGAAAAGACTCATATTGAACTGGATTTGTACTAGAAAAGGAGAAGCCCTATTTTCTCATATCATTATTCTTATTTTTTCCTAATAGTTGCAATAGGTTAAATCCCTTAATCAAGTAGATCCTGAAAGATATTTTTGTTAAATAATTTAATAGGATGACACTTTAGCTAGTGCATGAAGTCCTCTAACAAAGATACTCGTAACAAGGTAAATCTTCTAACGGGGCTAGAGGTCAATCACTTAACCAGGTGGTTCTTAATAGGGTCTATTCCTAACTGAACATCATTGTAAGCTTTTAAGAGGGCTAAGATCTTAATTGGATGTGTTCTAGAAGACTGCATTTTTTTTCTTAGTGGGTTCCATCCCCATCGTGGTTTTTCCCAAGTTGGGTTTCCATGATAAAAATACTAGTGTTGTGTTGAATTTTTGTGGATGCTTAATTTCTTATGTATGTTTATCACAAGTAAAAGTTATTTATTGCATGCATGTGGTGAATTTTTGAAGAATAAGTTTATTGGATCATATATGTGTTTATTGGTAGATTACTAATTCCCCCCTCTTAGTAGTCTTAGGGCCTGCTTATTCTAACACAAAATTCAAGTCCCTGAAGTTAGTATAGATTCTTATAGCTATGCTAGCTCTAGATATTGGTATGAAATTGAAGATCCAATTAGTATAGTCTATAGGTTTTATGAATCCTACATCAAGTAACTTCTTTAATTATACTTTGACCAATAATTCAATCTTTAGATGCATCTTGTAGAGTTTATGTTTGTATGGCTTTACCCCCAGCTTCAATGGAAAATGGTTGAGTACTAACTTTGGATCTAATCCTAGCATATCAGAGTATGGCCAAGTAAAATTTATTTTTCTATCTTTGAAGAATTAAATAAATTGTCCTCTTTCCTGTCATGTCAATGACTCTGCAAAGTGTATCAGTCTTTGTGTTTCTGTAGTGCCAATGTTGATTGTTTGAGTTTTCTGTACTAGTAATGGTGAATGATCCTTAGTAATGGGGAGTACATCAACCTCTCCATCCTTGGGAAACTTAGAGATGTTTCCACCCTTAGATACATCTTTTTAATTTTACTATTTTGTAGCTAGAGGTTTCCTTTCAGTTTTCACCCAAAAGCCTTACATATTATTTTTCAATTTTTTGACTAGAAGATTGATATAGCTCCCCAAAGTATGTTGTTCTATCTAGCTCAATTATGAAACTTGGCTTGTGGTCTCCCATGGGTATGCCTTTTCTTAGTCCAAAGAATTCAATAATTACTTCATCATTCTAAAAAATGTAAATGGTTGGTGGATTTTGTTATTCCCAATCGATAAGGTCAAGATGACTAAGACTATGATATCCTTGGTTTGGAAGGGTAAAATAGGAATTTCATTCAATGTATTGATATATGAATCTGTTAAATTGATTCATGGGTATTAGATAGGGATGAGGATGAAGGTTCAGATCTATTTGAGGATTGTGAAATCCATGCTTTGTGATTGATGAGCTACAATTTGTAGCATCAGAGTAAGAAGAAAGGGTAGCAGCTTACCCAACACCATTTCTTTGAAGAGAATTTGCATAACCAGCTCTAGGTGCAACATCAATAGAAGTAGCAAAGCCAACAAATCACCTTGCATTCCTTCTAATAGTTCAAGAACTCTTCAGTGGCATTGAGAACCCTATGATTCCCTTCCACCCGGATGGGTTTATCTTGTAAAGATAGTTGGGAAATTTCACTATCAAGATGTAGGGTATCTGTGGCATGTGGGGAATCCCAATCATAATTATTTGAGTATGTGTCTGAATGGGACTCCTCAAATGTCTCAACTTTTTTTGTAAACACAAGCATTAATATAAGTGGGCAAAAAGATATTCAAGATGCCCCATGCAAGTAGTTTGTAACCTAAACCTCGGTTATTTTGGCTTTGGGTAGGAGCAATTGGATCCACTATTCCTTGATCATTCTTTCCTAGCCTTGACTGACCATTATACCACTACTTCTGTATTATGGTATATCCCCTTCCATATTCATGTACTAGGATTATATGTTCTAGAGGTTCCCCATCTATATACAACTAGGAGGATAGGTTGTCGTTGATGATATATTCATGTATATCTCCCCATCTTATGAAAATGGTTGGTGGATAGACAATTTTTAGTTGTTTCTTCCTCTCTAGATAGGTGTACTCTTCACATCCATTTTCTTGTACCTATATTTTTAGCTCCATTGTTGGTTCTTCTATTAATTTTTCAAGACTTATGGGATCTATGTTTTGAGAAGAGAAAATAGTTGATGCTTCTTGATTGTTGGGTACCTAATTAGAAATAGCTCCCCTAATATTTGTGCAATATACAAAGGGATCTCTATCACTAGGAATGATGATTTCAACTCCATCATGAGGTAATTTTAGGCACTGATGATAAGTATATGGTACAACCTACATAAAATGGATGAAGAATTCTAAATTAAAAGGATCATTGTGGTATGGTTAATGTGTTATAAGATCTTTCTTAGTGAAGGAAACATGATGTGGAGTGTTTAGATACCCTACAATAGATTGAAACTCATTAGTTTCTAGGTCTTATGGTATAGACAACTATTGTAGGGCTGTGTCTAACACTACCTTGTGGTTGAGAAAAATGTGAAGTAGTTAATAGATGGATATTTGTGGTGGGGTCTTCTTTTGATGGTCTAGCAGATTATACTGACCTGATGATGGATTGGGTGACTTACTTGGTATAGACATTTTTGATGTGACTCTTTATACTATTATTTTGGTATGGAGGGTAGAAAAAACACAACTTGTATCTATAGCTTGGATAGTGATGGTGTTTATGGTTAAATTTGGGTCTACTTTTGTGTAGGTGAGGTTTGCCTAATTATTCATTTCTAAGGTAGAAGCCTTACCTTTTTCATGATTCATCAATGAAATTTTTAACACTTTCTGATCTTGGTTGTTGGTGCAAGAAATAGGGACTACTTTGATCTCACCATGGTCAATGAAGTTTTGGCCAATGTGTTTTAGTTGTATACAGTTGGTTATTTTGTGTCCCTTAGTTTGGTGATAATTATAGTAACCATTGTCATCCCACCAATTTCATTTACCAAGACCTTCATAATGTATTCTCTTGGGTAAAGTAACTAAATGTGACTGTATCAATTTCTTTAGGATTTTCTCAAGAGGTTCTACAAGTGGCATAAAACATCATTATGGAGTGGGGAGTGGGGTTCCTTGCATAAATTTATTGTTTCTTAAGTGCATCAGGTATGTTGTTGACTTTTCCTAGGAGCAGTGTTGTTATAATTGTGAGTAGTTTATGTTTTTTGGGTCTGTTGGACTGGAGCTATTACTTGCACACATAAGACTAGTTATGCCATCTTAGCATCCAAAATGCCATCATTTGTTACATTTTTATTTTTGAACCAATATTTAGTTTTTTTGTAAGGTGTTGGGTTATTGGTCTCTTTATTGATGATTCCTTTCAAGGTGAGGGGTATTTATACTTTAAAACCTTTCTCAGCTAGCTCTTCAAAGGACTCAATGCACTGGGAGTGTATTTCACACATTAGGTATAGTTAAAAATTTTCTATGAACATCTGGATATTTTCCTTTGTTGGTAAATGGAAGGATTCCTTAGAGGAAACATTTTAGAAAAAATATAGGAAATAGTCAAAGATATACCCATTCTTCTTCTTGGTTCAAAGATGCATCAATGTTACTTCCATGACAATGTTGTGTGAATTGTGGGATAGGAATTTTTAGTTGGTTCATTCCATGACTTTATCTCTGGAGGCAATCTGGAGAGCCTATCCATGGTTTTACCACTAAGACTACATGGAAAGAGTCTCATAAGATATGCATCATAATGGGATACGTCCATACATGTGAAGAAAAACTTCCAAATGTGATTACAAGGATCACCCTTTTTCTTGTACCTATCAAATTTAAGTGTGACAAAGTTGTGCGGAGAAGGTGATAGAAGTAGTGTTGTATCAAAGGAATAAGGACTAAGGTCTTTTGTGGTGTAAGACCTTTTAGGAATTCCTATTTGTAGATTTAATACATGAATTACTGCTGAAGGGTATATAACTACTATGCAAGTATATCACTGGCTATTAGTGTAGCAAGTGTTGCATTAGGACCAACAACTGTAATTCCACTATTTTGTGATATAGCAGGCACATAAGGTGGTGGAACATGTTGAGGTGGTGGGATATAATGAGGTGGTAGAATGTACTAAATTTATCGACTATGCTGAGGTACTAGAATATGCTGAGGTGTAGGAATATGTTGAGGTGTTGGTATATACTAAGGTATTGGACAATAATTAGGTACTAGAATATGCTCCGGTACTAGAATATGATGAGGTGTAGGAATATGTTGAGATACTGGTATATGATAAGGTATTGGAATATATTGTTTTCATGTATATGCTAAAATGTAGGAATATGTTGGATGTTGGTATATATTGGGATGCTAGAATATGCTAAGGTGCTAGAAATTTATAGGGCGTTGGAATAGGATGAAAGGGCATGGACCCATATTCCATCAATTTCTTGATGATGCTAGCAATAATTGTTGATTAATCAGTATTAGTCAAAGGTGTCCCATGATTAATTTGGGGTTGTCCTGAATTGGAAGGGACACCTAGATAAGGAATACTAGGAGGTTGTTGTTGAGGTTCCCTCAACAGAGAAAGTCCTTGCTTAGGTTGGGGTTCTACACTGGAGGAACTTGGTACCATTGATTGAGGGGTACATGTTGAATGAGACAAGGTCAATATGGTATGTGCTACTATGGTGGTGAGTATACTAGATGTGAGAAAATAGTTGGCAAATAGGGGGTTATTGTACTAGAACCCTAGGGTACTACAAGATGTGGTGACTTGGGAAGAATTTTGTGTGGAACTAGTAGATGAAAGAACTGAAGTGAGTGGAAGGGGTGTTATTGTGGCAACCCAAGATGCTGGCATAGGTATGTCCTCTACTATAGAAGATGTGTCGAATCCATGTAATTTAGCATATTTTTCTATGAGCATGTGAAGGTATTTATTTGGGTCATAGTAAAACATGGAATATAAGATTTATTTTAACCTCTCATCATGTAATCTCTTATTTTGTGCATCTAGCTTTTATTTCCTTGGGTGAGAGCTCGCTTAAAATATCATCTTGTATTTTCTCATGACGTAAAAATGTCTCAGGATTCTTGTAATCTAGTACCAAAATTGTAGGTGCAAATTCAATGTGTTGATGGGGATCATGTTTGGGGTCCACGTTGTACTCCATTGTGTCCTTACTCTTCTTGGATCTTGTGTTTGACATATGCAAGTCTATGATAAATGCAAGACAACTAGGGAAATTAAATTCTAATTTTTTTGGATTTTTTATTTTGGGATGTTAATACAAACTAGGAATAAAAAAATGATGTCTAAGGTGTAAATAGTTTACCCTAAGAGAGCTTATACAGACTTTGTGTAATACCCCAAAAATGGGCTATAAGTTCATTAACGTCCTACAACTTCAAATTCAAATGAAATCGACATCAAAGTCCTAACCTAAGGCACATCTGCACATTATCGAATCATAATTGATTATCCTAAATTCTACATCGAGGAATATTCCTAGCAATATTCCTCTTTATCCTAATTATCTTTAATTTCATGATTATTTGGCGATAAAATCCTATTTATCCTAAAGTTTGATTAATTGAATATTCTAAATAATTAATTAATTAGATTTAATACTACCACTTGATTATTCAATTAAATTTAATTAAATTATTCCTAAATTGTATTGTTTTATTTTGACAATAAATCTAAAATCTCATGACTAATTGATTAAATTCTTATTTAATTAATTAATGTCAATTGTCAATTTTTAATAATATAATTTTAGAATAAAAGTTTGATTTAATAATTGATTAACCCATAAATCAATTGTTTTATTTCAAAAATCAGTTAAGTTGAGAATAAATCACTTTATTTATTAAATTAATTTATAATTAAATCATGCACAATCAAAAAACAAGGGAACTAGAAATTAACAATCAATTTTAAAATTGAAACTCAACATCTGATGATGAGTTGAAATTTGATCTAAACTCTATTTTGAGTTAAACACTGCTTTTGCATGATTTTTGTGAGTTAATTATCTTTGATTTCTTGATAACTCAAAAATCAACCTGAGTTTATCTAGAGTGATTTATGGCTTTTCTCCTGCATCCTCAAAGCCCTAGATTTCTATAAAACCAAGGCTCAGCTCTTCATAATTATCAACTCTCAAATTTGCACAATTACTCTAGCGAATTGGCAATTGAAGGATTAAGCACTTGCGACAGGTGATTTGTGAGATCTTTCATAGTTGATCATTTAGTTTTTGCATAGTTTCATACCATAGTTTTCATATTCATTCATAGCATTCTTAGATTAAATCTGCACTCAATCTCAATTTCATTCATCTAGCTTAGACTCATATAGTTTCTCATTCTTATTGCATAGAAAATACAAAAATATAGAATAATCTGCATTCATATAATCTTTCATATTTTGTATTCAAATCCTTCATTTAGGTGTTGCATTATCATTGATCTCGATTCCAATCTAAGAACATCATACTCGCACCTACTAGAAGACAGTAAATCACCTGGTTAGCATAGTTTCAATTATTTGTCAAATTTTGGTTTTTGCTAACCTCTAATGTTTTACTGAAGTGTTGTGTCTACAGCTAGGTACAAAATTCACACATACATTTTTGGTGCCCACTGTGGGGCCCTAAAATGGGTTTCCATTCAATTTCTATCAATTTCTATCAATTTCTTGTCATTTTTTGGTTCAAGCTGCGATCTTTTATTTTTTGTCCGTACATTTTTAGTACGACTTTCTGACAAAAGTCATACCAGGAAGAACCCACTGTCGTATGATAGTTGATTCTATCAAGGCTCATATCAGTAGGTACACATTGTCATTTGGGAGCTATATTGTCGTATGAGAAGACACCCACTGTCGTATGAGTTTCTTGACTGTCGTTTGGGAGGTAACCCATTGTCGTATGAGTTTTGACTCTAGAATTCAATTGTCATTTCAGAATTTTTGGGCAGTTTTTTAGATTTGATTTTCAGATTTGGACTAACAGCTAACCCTAACAATTGAAATCCCCTATTTTTGACTGATATTTGCTGAATCTGATTGGAAAAAGTGCAACTAAATTACTAAAATAGGTAAAATCTACTAAGCGCATTGCAAGGAATTCAGGTATTCTACTACGATCTGATAACACTTTGATTTGGACATAAAATGAACTCTCACATGTCAAGCTTGTGTGACTTTTCTTTCTTTCATATCACAGACTTCATTTTGGGCTATAAAATGAACATATATTTTCTTTTTGCATATTTGTTACACATAGTAAATAGGCCCTATAAACACTATTTGTGGATGATCTTGAAAGAGTGGGCTTCTTCCACTTGTTCATGCATGCAAAGCTCTTCTTGATGAAGGATCCCCTTGTAGGTAGGGAGGTTACTGTGAGAGTCTCACGTTCTACTAGATTCGTGTGTCTTCAAATTTTGATTGATATATTCTCTCTCCAGAGGGGTTGATAGATCATAAGCGGTTGACATCATAGATCTTTGTGAGATAATCTTGGTCTTAGCATGTCAGATTAATCTATTTTATTTGTCTTGGTTAAAAGTGAAAAGGCTAGAGGACTATGCATTACTCCCTTTTTGGGTAGTATCAGAAACTTAGATCCTTGAATTTGGAACCAGTCTCCACGTGGTATCTTTTGTGAGTCACCTTTAGAGAGGGTTAACCGTAGTGGACATTCCCTTAATTGGGTCAACCACATGGATGGAACCTCAAGCGGTAATAGCCATTTTCATCATGGTAGCAGTAGCCGCTATATAAATGTCTTTGTGGAGGAAATATTCACAGGTGTGGTCACTTGTTGGGCTGTCAGATCTCCCTAGCAGCTCCTAATTGATTAATTTCTCAGACTGTATCAAAACCCTGGTGCGCTTGGATTGGAGTTTTCCCTCTTGAGATCACAAAAGTTGCAGAGTCAGACCATTACTACAAACCCTAGTGAGGCCAAATTTTTATTTTTCTAGGAATATGTACGTTATTGAAAAAGTTTTTGGAACATACACAATTATCACTCCTAGGGATTAGCACATTTAGTCACTTGATTGTTCATGCATAGGGTTGCTTTGTCTCCTGTTCATTATTTTTAGACATGCTTGGAATCACTTGTTTGCTATTTTCCATGCTTGTTTATCTATTTGGTTACTGAAAATGAATGATCCTAGAATAATCTTCAAACCTGGACAAAAAAATTTGCAAACAATCTAAAACTGAAAACCTAAAAATTGCAAAATCTGAAGTAAAATTACTTTTTGGAGTCAAAAGTCATCCCACCAAGTCAAAAGGTTGTACGAGTTTTTGCAATTGTCATTTCAAAACCCCTGTATTTTCATATGACAACTTGTATAGTGTCGTATGAGTTTTGCCACTAGTCAAAAACAAAAAGTCAAAATCCTGCTATCAATTGTCATGTGAGCTTCGCCACTATCGTACAAGTTTGTCAACTATGATTTTAGAGTATACCCATTGTCGTACCATCCTGCAGAAAGTCATTTGAGAAATTTTGGAAAAATTGTTAGAAAGTTGTCAGAATTGTCAGAGACTCAATTTTTACAGCTTATTTCCAAAATCTGTCGAACAAATCATTGTGTCAAGAATAGAGAAAAAACTAGAACAAATTCATTCATTTTCCTAAAGAGAGCTCTTGAGTTTGATTTTGCCTTTTGATTTATCGATTTGAGTCTTTTTCATCGTGTCAAAACCTTGTCAAAATTATCTTCAAATTCAGTCTTGTTACTAAAATGGCTAAGTGTTGTGAGCTCATGCTCGCCATCTATTGGGCATCTACCCACATTACTGTGGCACAATATCCTTCATTTGTGTCCTCTCAAATCTTCAATCAATTCAATCTTGATAAGGTTGCATCATTCAATTTTCTTGAATTAGATCTTTCTTTAGTTGTCTTCATCTTGATTTCTTGCTTCACCTAAGGTTAATGGTGGAAATTAGAGCTTCCTCACACAAGAAATCTAGGGAAGCACTTAACACCGCAACTTTGTCTACTCACATAGGTCCAACTCTTGAACAACTCTACAATTCTGGTCTTTACGAAGATGACGGTCTTGGAAACTTTCAATTGAAAACTAGTTACATACCCCCTCCATCAACTCATGGAGGTAATCAACAAACCCCTCCTCAAACTATCCCGGGGAGTCCTAAAAATCCTAACATGTCTCACAGAGGAACGCAACACAGGTCTCAAGGCCCCCATTCTCAACATGGTATGGATCAAGAACCTACCCTTCTGAAATTGCTAGATATCAAAATGATGATGAATTCAAGAAAATGATGAAGCATTTCTTGAAAGAAGATAGAGAGGCATATTTTCTAGAGTTAGCTCATCAAGGAGCTAAACTTCCTCCAAACTTTAATGTTGAAAATATCATTACACATGAGGAAGAAACTCCTATCACAGCCATGATGAAATAGATGCATGCCATGCAAGTCAAACATAACAAACTTGAAAAAGAAAAGGAAGGAGTTCTCCATGGAGGCTCTATGCCCTTTTCCATTTGATAAAGACTTGTACATGCCACCATTCCCTAAAAGAGTGGAAATGCCTAAATATGATAAGTATGATGGAAACTCTGATCCTCAAGATCATGTCAAAGAATTTTGTACTCAATCTATGGAGTTTATGCATGAACCAACCTACCTAATGTGTCTCTTCCCTCGATCTCTAGGAGGAGCGGCCATTCATTGGTTCTCTAGAATGCCTCCAACTATCAAAACTTTTGAGGAGTTAATCAAACTATTCTATCAACAATACTCCTACAATATTCAACATCCGATCACCATGATCGACATCTGCAATCTGAAACAATATTCAGGTGAACCATTCCTAACATTTCTCAAGAGATGGAGGAAGAAATTTTCTCTATATGCTAGACCCATTCCAGAAACTGAGAAGCTGGAAATCTTCATCAACAATCTTGTTCCAGAAATCAACTACCCTTTACAAATGCAAAATCATACATCTTTTGATAAGATGGTAGATAATGCGATCAAAATTGAGAAAGTACTTGTGAAAAAAGGAGACATCACACTTCAAAAGGACAAGTATGAATTTGGATCTAGCTCTAAAGACAAGAACAAAAAATAGAACAAGAATAAAGGTGTTGTCATAGATGGCATTGTTGATACTATCTATGCCCCATCCAAGGCACCCGCTTTCAATCTCACTATTGGCACCCAAGCCATCAAAGCTTCTGAAGCTAAAGAAATAGAGCACAACAAAAAGTCATCTGATTATAAACCTTGGGCTATAGATCCTAATCACAAATTCATTCCTCTTGGAGAATCCTTGGAATTTGCCATGAAAAATCTATTGGTGAACAAAATCATCTACTTTCCTGAGATAAAGGTCTTTGATTCTGACCCAAAACCAAAATGGTGGAGAGAGAATGATTTCTGTGAATTCCATCACAACAAGAGTCATAAGACTAATAACTGTGTTCTCTTGAAGCACATCATACAAGACAAAATTGATAATGGAGAAATCATGATTGATAATCATAAGAGAAATAATGATCATACAACATTCACGAAACCATTTCCTAAACATGGTAAAGAAGATTCTTCTTCTCAGCCTAATATGGGTGCTAAAGTCAATTATGCCTACTCTAGAAACAATATTGTTATCAATATGGTTGAGCCATGTCTATCTGAGCATTGCAATGTCATCACAATTGTGATAAAAGATAGAGAAAATCAATCAGCTAAGGCAATTACTTGATCACAAGCTTAGGCACATCTACAAGGACAAATACCAGATTCATCAAATGTCCCTAAGGTGCCTTTCAATCTTTCATCTTCTTCTAAATAGAAGGCTACTTCTAAATATTGAAATCCTAAGGACATGAGGCCTACATCATATAGTATTGTCCAACTCCAGCACACAAATAGAAAAATCTCCATGTTTGAGTTGCTTCGGATATCTCCAACTCATAGAGCCATTCTAGAAAAAGCTTTGCTTGGATCCAATGTTCCTGATAACCTTGATTTAGACATATTCCAGACTATGGTTGGTCATCTTACATCTCCATAGTATATTTCCTTTTCAAAGGAAGATGATAACTCCTTGAGTCATCTGCATAACCAGCCCTTACACATTGAAGTCTTGATCCAAAATCATCATGTCAAATGTGTGTTGATAGATGGGGGCATTGGTTTAAACATTTGTTCTTTCAGCTTGATTACACAATTGGGATTTTTAGAAATGGCCATTGATCCTAGAAAGAAGATAACTATCAAAGCATATGATGAGCAAGAAAGATCTTCCAAAGGAACAATTGTCTTACCTATCAGAACTCGTCCTGTCATCAGAGATACTATATGTCAAGTTCTTGATCTACCTTTGGCTTACAATATCCTTCTAGGGAGACCTTGGATACATAAAATGAAAGCCATTCCTTCTACATATCACCAGTGTTTGAAATTTCCTTATGAAGGAGTAGAAGTGATGATTCCAGCTGATCTATACACAACTTGCAATGCATTGAAAGAAAGTGTTGATAAACTTGTTCCTAATAATAGAGAATCTTCCACTAAGCAGGTAGACATTGCTTCAACATCCAAAATGGAAGATATTGCTAAAGAGGTCAAGATCAAAGAAAATGGTATGGGAGAATATACTATAGAGCCATAATTATCTTTGACATCTCTCCCTATCTCACCTAAATCCTATGGGCAAACTCTAAAATAGTCTAAAGAACCTCTTGAGGCATATAAGGGAAATTTTGTTGTAGAACAAGTATCTAAAAAAGAGTTTGAAGAGGATGAAGTTGTGCTTGTATTTCTATACAAAGATGAACCTAAATCTCAAGTTGTTAAAAAATGTGATGCTAAAATACCGAATATCCCTTCTAAGTCATATGGTGCAGGAGATAAACTGATCACAAAAATGGGATATAAAGGAAAAGGACCTCTAAGACTATAGGGTAAAGGTCTTCTATCACCTCTCGATCATCATGGATGAGAAAACAAGAATACAACAAGTCTAGGATATAAGAAGAATCCTTTTTGTCTTAGCAAGAACTCCCCACATGTCTTAAACAGATTGAGCCATCCACAACAAATCAACTAAAGGAAGAAACAACAAAATGATCTGATAGTGATGATTCAGACACCACTGAAGACCTCATTCCTTATGAGCATTTGCCTAAAGAAATATAAGACCTCCTTGAAGCTGAAGATAATCCAGTAAAAAGAATTAATGTAGTAGAAATACAAGAACCTACTATAGAGCAAGAGATAGTTGCAACACAAGAACCAACTAATCTTGAAGGCAATCACATAGATAAGGAGGAAGGTGGTAGCTATTCTAAGATAGATTCCCATGAGTATGAATTCAAATTAGAATTTGAGGGGAACCCTTCTTTGGGTATTCATCTTGACTTTACTCATGTTCTTAGATTTCCTAGAGGCATAAATGAAGAATCAAATGACTATGAATGGGGAGCCATTCTAGAAGAAGATGAGCTTATCATAGAGAAACATGTTGATGTTATTCACCAATATGCACCTAAACCCAACATAAGTCTAGAGAGAAATGATGAACTTAACGAGTTTGATCCACTGATGGCTGAAGTGGACTCCCATAATGACATTGAGCCTATTCAAAAATTGAACATCTTAAGTTGTAAATATCACCTTTGAACTTGAGCATTAGGTTAGGACCAATGATGATAGATCCATATCCGTAAACACTATTTCCCAATCTTTCATGACTTTGACTATCCAAAATCTTAAACTTCTTGACCAAACCTCTACAAATCTGAACGAAGGTATTTATACCTTTCCCAATAACTATGCCCTTTCTTGCTACCTAAATGCAGTTGATCCCATGAGGACTTCCATCAGTGAACTAAGCATTAGCATGATGGAGTTAGACATCAAGTATCTTAGTCAGAAAAATAAGAATAATAATAAAAAGAAAAAGAGTTCTGGGGGTGAAACCACTTTGTGGCAGTCTCAAAACCTACAAAAGTAAAAATAAAAGATGTATCCGAAGGTGAAAACCTCTCTGAGGTGCTTAAGGATGAGATATTTGATGTCCTTCCGAGTCTTTTATAGGACAGATCTCTAGTTCTAATTGAGCCCACTCAATCTATCAATTTGGGAACAACAGAGGAACCACAATTGATTCATGTAGAACAATCTTTATCAGAAGAAGAGAAGCAAAACTTTACAACATTCCTAACAGAGAAGAAGATCAACTTTGCATGGAAATATTCAGATATACTAGGGTTGGATCCTGATCTTATAATGCACCATTTATCTATAGCTCTAAATGTTAAACCCGTTAAATAGAAATTGAGAAAGATGCATCCACATGTTGCACTCTTGGTAAAGGCTGAATTAGAGAAGCTCCTAAAAGTTGGATTTATCTAAGTTATTGATTATGTGGAATGGATCTCTAATATTGTACCTATTCAAAAACCAGACAAATCAATCAGAGTGTGCATAGACTTTAGAGATGTAAACAAGGCAATGCCCTAAGGATGATTTTCCATTACCTAACATTGATATGATAGTGGGCATGACTATGGGCTTTGAGATGTATTCTTTAATGGATGGTTTTTTTGGATATAATCAAATAAAAGTTGCTCCAGAAGATCAAGAGAAAAATTCTTTCACATGTGCGTGGGGTACCTTTTGTTGGAACGTCATGCCATTTGGGCTTAAGAATGCTGGTGCTACATATCAAAGACCTATGACATCTATTTTTTATGACATGATGCATCAAACTATGGAGGATTATGTTGATGATACTTTAGAAAAATCTATGACAAGATCTGAACATCTAAATGACTTGAGCAAGATACTAGACATAATGGAAAAATTTAGTCTTAGATTAAATCCTAAGAAGTGTGCTTTTGGTGTCACTTCTGGAAAGCTTTTAGGCTACATTGTTTCAAAGAAAGGAATTGAAGTACATCTAGCTAAAGTTAAAGCTATCATGGAGATGTAACCTCCCAAGAACATTAGTCAAATGAGAACATTGCAAGGGAGACTTCAATCTATCAGACGCTTCATATCTCAGCTAGCAGACATATCACAACCTTTTACAAAGACATTACATAAAGGTGTGACCTTTGCATGGAGCGAGGAATGTGAAAATAATTTTAATCATATCAAGAAATATCTATCAAATCCTCCTATCTTGATGCCTCCCATTCAAGGGAATCCTTTGATCTTATATGTCTCCGCTACAGATACATCACTAGGGGCATTGCTTGCACAACATGATGAGAACAAGAAGGAAAGAGCTATATGCTATATCAGTAGAACATTGGTGGCATATGAAAAGAACTATTCTATGATTGAAAAGGCTTGTCTATTTGTGATCTTTGCGTCAATGAAACTGAGACATTATATGTTGGCTCATACCATGCATTTAGTAGCTAAGATTGATCCACTAAAGTACCTATTAAGCAAAGCTACCCTCACAGGTAGATTAGCCAAATGGGTCATGCTCTTAAGTGAATTTGACATTGAATATATTGAAAGAAAAGCTATTAAAGGCCAAGTGATTTTTGATCAATTAGCAGATGCACCTTTTTTTGATGACACACCAATGCAAATGGAATTTCTAGATTCCTCTATCATGAATCTTTCTTCTAGAGAATGGAAATTGTTCTTTGATGGCTCCTATACACAAAATGGATCTGGAGTAGGTATCTTGTTTATCACTCCTCAAGGATACTCCATTCCTAAGGCATTCAGAATTAAATTTCCTTGTACAAACAATATTGATGAATATGAAGCCCTTTTAAATGGTATGAAAATAGAAATTGAATGGAGGTTAATAGAATTACACATTCATGGAGACTCACAACTTGTAATTCATCAAGTCAATGATGTGTACCACACAAAGGATGAAAAGCTCATTCCATACAAGAGAATGGTAGATGATCTAAAGAAATATTTCATATCTATCACATTTGAGAAAAAACCTAGAATAGAGAATAAGGCTGCCGATGCAATGACAACATTATCTACTTTATTATAGCAGCCTAAACATGAGCTATGCTACAAGTTCCTGGTGGAAGCACTATCTTATCTTGCATACGACTCCCCAGATACCCATATGATGTGCACTGTTGTGGGTCATGATTCCTCCTACTATAAAAACCTATTCTCCTATCTCAAAGACCAAATCATTCCTGATACCTTTAACCATCATGAAAAGAGATACCTTATTCGTAATGCCTCCTGATATGTCATTATTGGTCACGATCTGTACAAATGAGGTCTAGATGGTACACTACTTAGATGTTTAGAACAAGAAGAGTCTCAATGTGTGTTAGAGGAAGTCCATGATGGTATTTGCGGGTCACACTTGAATAGTTTAACACTAGCCCAAAAGCTTATTAGGGCTAGGTACTATTGGCCAAAAATGGAGAAAGAGTCTATCAAGTTTACTAAGAACTGTCAAAAGTGCCAAGTGCATGGAAACTTAATTCATGCTCTAGGGAGAGATCTAATTCCCTTCACTACACAATGGCCTTTTCATCAATGGGCATTTGATCTTCTAGGATCCATACATCCTCATTCTTCTAATGGGAATACCCACATTATTATAGCTACAGATTATTTCACAAAGTGGGTAGAAGCAGTCCCTTTAACACAAGCAACTGGAAAACAAATATCTATGTTCATCTTGAACTACATCATATGCCGGTATGGTATTCCACATTCTATAGTCACAGATAATGGTGGAAAATTCAAGAACAAATACTTAGATGATTTATGTACCAAATTCAAGATTACACGACATTGGTCATCTATCTACTATCCTCAAGGGAATGGACAAGCAGAGGCTTCTAATAAGAATCTATTAAAAATCTTGCACTGAACATTTAATAAAATAGGAAGAGTCTAGCATCTCATGATCAATCCAGCTCTTTGGGCCTACAAAACAAGTATCAAACTACCCATTGGGGCTACACCTTTTTCTTTAGTTTATGGGTCTGAAGCGGTACTACCTATTGAGGTTGAAATCCCATAACTAAGAATCATAATGCATGGTCTAGTAACTGATGATGATTACAGAGTGTCTAGGTTGCAAGAACTTGGACTATTAGATGAGTGTAGACAAGTAGTGTATGATCATCTCAGAGTATATCAGAAGAGAATGGCTAGAGGCTACAATAAGAAAGTCAAACACAAAGAATTTCAGGTTGGTGATCTAGTCTTGAGAGAGAATCCTAAAAATCAATCACATAGAGAATGCAAGGGGAAGTTTGAACCCAACTCGCTGGGTCCCTTTGTTATCACTGCTACTTTTGGCTCTGGTGCCTATCAACTCTCAACAACTGAAGGAGAACATCTCTGAGAACCAATCAATGTTCTCCATCTAAAGAAATTCTATGCCTAAGGCATTCAGTCTATGGTAAAATGTCTTGAAAAAATCTTAAAAATTTGAAAAAATCTTGAAAAAATGAACATCTTGGCAAAAACCTAGCAATGGGTGGCTTGATGATTCACAAATAAAGTAAAAAATATCAAAAGTACAAACAAATTGAAAAAATAAAAAATACAAAAAAAATGAAAAAGAGAAAAGTGCCTTGGTGAAAACCTCGAAACAGGTGCCTTGGTAGCAAAAATATAATTTCTGCCAAGATGGTGAAAACCCAGAAAATGGTTACCACTTTTTCAAAATGCTCCATCTATCAGCACAATCTCAGTCTTTTCCATCTTTCAGTCTTGCTTTAGTTTGTATATATCTCCTGGTTTGTTCTTGCTTTCCTATTTTCAATAAGTCGATCTATACACCAATCAGCTCAAGTGTCTATATCCTATCCATGCTTCACACTTGGGGGCAATCAACATCATATCTTATGGCCTCCAGTATCTTTAGACATGTCATATCCAGTCAAAGTCCTTTGAAGCTTCATTTGAGTCAGTCAGTCAGTCTCGTCTCTAGAAAGGATTTTGCATCTACAACAACACAATCAAACATCAAATTGAAAACAATCTATGGTTTTTACATTCTTTTATCTCCTTGTATGCTTACTGATTCACATTGAGATTTTTGCATTTTGTGTCCTTTGAGCTCTTCGATGATGTCCTTTAAAGGATTTAGAGAGTGATGATTGGGGGCATAATCTTTTCTTTGTTTTCTTCTTGTATGTGAAAATCTAACAACTTTGGAAATTCTGGATTGAAATGGTGTCCGTCTGTAAGAGCCTCTATCTCGAATTGGATGGCCATGAGTACCTCGACCATTAATACCTAGAAAATTCAAGGAATTTTGATCTAACTAGTGTCTTTTTGAGTGAGTTCTTTCTCCTATTATGAAACACGATCTTAGCTAAGGACGTGAATGATAAAGGGTCACTACAGGTAATTCACATTGGATTTAGAATGATCTCTTGACTACTTGATGTATTTTTTTTGCAAGGTGTATTATGGTCATCATGACATTTATGTTTTGATGCTTATACAAATTGCTATATCAAAATGGACATGATATTCAAGTTATCCTGGCATTTGTGCCTTGGTGCTTATATCTAATCTGACATTCCGAAAATAAAATCAATATTCATATGTCCATGGTTGCCTAACCAGTGGGTGTTGTATTGATTTTTGCACATACAAATCAATATTCATATGTCTATGGTTTCATAACTAGTGGGCATTGTATTGATTTATCCGGTAACCTAAAAAGTTCAATGATGACAACAAATCAACACATGATTAGTGACTAGGTCCTAGGTCCTAGGTTTGTATTTCATTCTGCATTTCATTTTGCACTTTGCATGATCTCACAAATTGCTTTAACACTTAAATGATTCTTCAAAACCAAAAATGCTAAACATGACACAAGGACTAAGCATTGTATGAAGGTCCCTCCAATGAAACAACAAGTAGAACCCATTTTTGGGATCAAAATCAAAATCTGAGATCATTCATATTATTAACTACTTGCATAATTGACCTTCAATCATCAAAGAAATCTAGAATTCCACTTAACTAATTATCTTACATCAAACTATCAAAATTTCAACTTGGTCAACCATGGTCAACTCATGGTCAAACCTAGTCAAACTTGGTCTCCAGGACCTCTAAACGATGCAGAATGCATTCTTGAACATGTATAACCACTTCTCAAATCAATTAACATGCTTCTAAACCATTTAATGCTGACTTTTCTTGTCAGATTTCCATTTTTATCCTGAAGGGGGCATGGTATTGCACATCATTTAAGTCTATAATTCAATCAATCTTTCCTCAGTAATCAAGACAACAACCACGTCTAGTTTTTGATTCATCTAAAGTCTTCATCACTTGGGGAAAATCTATTGATCCTTGGGGCATATCAAATTCATCAAGATCCATATCAATCTGGTACCCTAAATCTATCTTGTAAATTGTATCAGCTTTTCGTAACCATCGGTTCATTAGTGTTATTTCCTTGGTTCTTCATAACTGATGGGTCCAGGATGTGATACCAATATGATTCATACAAGGACATTCAATTTTGGAATTGGTCACTCACTTCTTTGCAATCATAAGGTTTAGAATCAGGCATTTTGGCACTTTTTCATAATCACCGGTTCATTGTTGTTATAGTTAACATTATCTTTGGTCAATCAGGACCTAAAATCTCAAATCTTGGATCTTCAAATCTTTCAATCGGTTTCTATCTTGGAATCAGTTAATCTTTCAAAATTTTCAAATCAGTTTCATATGTATATCAGACAAAGACTATTCTTTGAACCACTATGCTTTGCACAGTGATTCAAAGAGGGGCAAAATGTAATACCCCAAAAATGGGCTATAAGTTCATTAACCTCCTACATCTTCAAATTCAAATGAAATCGACATCAAAGTCCTAACCTAAGGCACATCTACACATTATCGAATCATAATTGATTATCCTAAATTCTGCATCGGGGAATATTCCTAGCAATATTCCTCTTTATCTTAATTATCTTTAATTTCATGATTATTTGGTGATAAAATCCTATTTATCCTAAAGTTTGATTAATTGAATATTCTAAATATTTAATTAATTAGATTTAATACTGCCACTTGATTATTCAATTAAATTTAGTTAAATTATTCCTAAATTATATTGTTTTATTTTGACAATAAATCTAAAATTTCATGACTAATTGATTAAATTCTTATTTAATTAATTAATGTCAATTGTCAATTTTTAATAATATAATTTTAGAATAAAAGTTTGATTTAATAATTGATTAACCCATAAATCAATTGTTTTATTTCAAAAATTAGTTAAGTTGAGAATAAATCACTTTATTTATTAAATTAATTTATAATTAAATCATGCACAATCAAAAAAGCAGGCAATTAGAAATTAACAATCAAATTTAAAATTGAAACTCAACATCTAATGATGAGTTGAAATTTGATCTAAACTCTATTTTGAGTTAAACACTGCTTTTGCATGATTTTTGTGAGTTAATTATCTCTGATTTCCCGATAACTCAAAAATCAACCCGAGTTTATCAAGAGTGATTTATGGCTTTTCTCCTGCATCCTCAAAGCCCTGGATTTCTATAAAACGAAGGCTCAGCTCTTCATAATTATCAACTCTCAAATTTGCACAATTACTCTGGCGAATTGGTGATTGAAGGATTAAGCACTTGCAACAAGTGATTTGTGAGATCTTTCATAGTTGATCATTTAGTTTTTGCATAGTTTCATACCATAGTTTTCATATTCATTCATAACATTCTTAGATTAAATCTGCACTCAATCTCAATTTCATTCATCTATCTTAGATTCATACAGTTTCTCATTCTTATTGCATAGAAAATACAAAAATATAGAATAATCTGCATTCATATAATCTTTCATAGTTTGCATTCAAATCCTTCGTTTAGGTGTTGCATTTTCACTGATCTCGATTCCAATCTGAGAACATCATACTCACACCTACTAGAAGGCAGTAAATCACCTGGTTAGCATAGTTTCAATTATTTGTCCAATTTTGGTTTTTGCTAACCTCTAATGTTTAACTAAAGTGTTGTGTCTATAGCTAGGTACAAAATTCACACACACACTTTGAAGGTAAAACCCTCTAAGGAAAGACCAAAATGATATTGAGGACTATCTTGACTCCAAAACATAGGACAAAAGTGATAAATCTTGGCAATAGTGTCTTTCTAAGACAAATATCAACCAAAATGATAAGGTCTATGTTGAGGAAAATAGATAAGGATTATGCTAATGAAGTCAAGATAAAATGCAATACCACTATAGGAAACTTGTAGGAAAATGCACCCTCTAATTTGAAAATGACTCTAGGAAGTGTAATTTTTTAACCTAAAGATATGCAAGCTAGGTGTTTTGAGATTTTTAGATTTGGAGACTAAAATGATGACTATACAAAAGGAAAGATTATAAGAATGCAAGATATGCCTATCTAGGTGTGCTGATCATAATGAACCAGGATGAAATATTAGTGTAGTATTTGTAGAAACTGTATTGGGAAAAATTCTCTATGTGTAGGATAATGTTGCAAGATCAATGTTGACTCTATTTTCTCTTGGTAAGAAAAATGTTTGTAGGATAGGTGTTCATTTAGTTTTTCTCTTTGTAGAAAGAATGTTTGTAGAAAATGTTTTGTAGAACCCATGTTTTAGGACAAACTATAGAGATGTAAAAATTCATAATTAGAATGTAGCTTTAGGACTGCCTCAAAAAGAAATGATCAATGTATGTTCAACAACTTTTTCAAGCTGCAAGTTTTCACGAAGGTTGTCACAACGAAAGTATTATATAAGCAATTTAATCTAAGGTCAAACTAGCTTCATATGTAATTTTATAGGCTCATTTCTTGGATGTCCATTATCTCACATAACAAAATTTTCAAGCAACTAGAACATGAGAGTCCTCTTGAAGGTGCCTATGTTTTTTCCCTTTTCAGGTATTGTTTCCATGTTAATGAAGATCTCTTTTTGACACAATATACCTAGGACACATTTGATTGGAATCTTGGTAGGAGATTCTTCTCTTACCTTGTAATATAATAAGACAATGATATGGAGGTAAACTAGGTGGCCTCTAATTAATAGGGTTGTAGTAAGATCTATGACATCTTCTAAATCAGTTTGTATGCATGTGACTCACTTGAGAACCTAGTTGAGCATGTTGGATGCTTAGGGATACTCCAATCAATCCATACTATCATCAACACACCTCACCCAATATTGAGGAGATACAACCATATTTTTCTATGAGTCTTGTTTCTATACCGGCTAGAAGGATTTTTCATTTTGAGCTAGTCCTCCGTTAGGTTAAGAAAACACCCCAAGCAGGACTCTAGAAAAAAAATGGTTGCTAATCTAACAGATTGTGCAAGCACACCAAGAACTCAAGACATCAGGTTAATCATATTAAGAACCAAAAAAATTCAACTGTTAGCTAATCTAAATCATCTATACCAGCATGCAAATTCATTTTTAAAGCAACAAACAAGATGAAATTTGTCTTGTCCAATTTTAGATGCACCAAAGTGAAAATGTATTTTACCTTGTTCAATTTTATTGTACAAATCTCAAATGTTCTTTGCCTTTGTTCAATTCTTAACTACATGTCAATTTTAAGCACTAAAACGAAGTATGACTTGTGATGTTTGAGCATGCATTATTATTTTTAAAGCACCAAAATGAAAGATGAATTGATTTTAGATTTAACAATGGTTAAGTCTTGTTTCCAAGCCACAAGCTGCAAAGAGAAAAGTTAGTACTAAAAACCTAGAAATTATTTTTGGAATTCCCTGAGTGAACTTAGATTAATATCACAATAATTAAAATGTTCAACGATTCTCCTTAACTTGTTTCTCTCTTCTTTATTTTATTTTATCTATCTATCTCTTCTTCTTTGTTCTACAGGTAGTTGGACCTTGAATTTCTTATGGCTAGAATGGCCACTACATTTTTTCATTACAACATGTGCATCATTTGATTACAGAGAGTGTGTCTTTCAAATATATAATAGGTGCACATGAATACAATAGAGAATTTTAAAATATTGACATTAGAAATTTTTTAATCAAATAAGTGTGTCATTCTTGTTGTACGAGTGTGGCAATCCAGCCATTCGTCTATGGTGATCCAAAATGTCAAGTTCTTCAATTGAGATAGGTAAGTGTGATGTTTGGGTCTGTTACATAAAGCCAGGTATACTATTAACAAAATTTTAATTAAAAAATACAAAATAGCTAGATTCCAGAATTAAAAAAAATCAATCGTTAGAGTAATCAAAATATAGATAAACAAATACAATGACCCATAGATTAAAATAATTAAAATAAAATACCAATAAGAAGTAGACAAGTGCATTGCATCAGTGTATCAAGTGTGTCGATCTATGTTATAGAATGAAATGATGGAGATGACTGAATGTGTCTACATGTATTATCATCTGTGGCAATTACTTAATGTGAGTGGAGTGACTGGAACGTCATGTGCATCATTACAACCTGTGTCAACATCAGAAAAAGGTCGTGTCTATGCTGAAATAGAGAAATTTTTAATAAAAGGTTAGTATTTCACATTGGGTTCACTATTTTGTAATCGGGTAATAGAGGATCAATAGAAACTTGTAATAACATAGAAAATATCAACCACAAAGAGATTGTTAAAGCAATTAGTATTCCCAATATCAAGAAATGATGCAAGATAAATATAAAACATAAAATGATAATCAATATGAAATCATTTCAACACAAAATGATTATGAAAACCATATGAAATTCTTCCTTATTTCTCTCCTTTTTCATGGAATTTGGGCTCTTAGAATTGAGCTCAAGATTATGCCAACATAAGAATTCAAAGTGTGTGTGGTTACCAAAATCAAAGATTTAGCTCTCTATTTACAATATTTTTAGGGGTTTCAATCAAGAATCCATGATTGATGGGTTGATTGGTCATGATTGAAGAGTTGAACTCAGAGTGAGTGGGAGTTCAACTTAATGGATTGATATTTTTAACCTGTTTGACTTGATGAGGGAAAATAGTTAACTCAAAGTGAGTAGGAGTTTAACTTTTCTTGAATGCCTTGACTGGAGGATTGACTAAAATAGATTTAATTTTTAACTGATTGCTGAGGGAGGAATTAACAATGTTGATTGAATAGTCAATAATTTTATTGAGAAGCTAACTCAAAGTGAGTGTGAGTTACGATATAGGAGGATAAATATGATTCAAATTAATAATAGATTATTTACTTGCACATGTGGATATATTTATAAATAAATAGTTACTTATTTGTTTATGAGAGGAATGATTAGATGTAATTAAATAAATATAATTTATTTAATCATGAGAGGGAAAATTAACTATTTTATTACATAATTATAATAATAAGAAAAGTCAGAATATCAATTAAATATGTTTATTTAATTAAGTACAATGAAATAGGAAATAATTAAATAATGTTTAATTATTTAATTAGTTTGTAGATGAATTGGTGATGTATAATGATTTTAGACATTCAATAATTCAAGTAAATAATTGAAATCACCTAACTAGGAAATTAAGAGAAATGATGATTTTGATTTTGGAATATTGTAGAAAGATATAATTTATTGAATAATAAAAATTATTAAGTAAATTAAAGAAGAATGTTAGTAATGTCCTTGCATTAGAGCAATAGACCATTTTTAAGTGTCTACAAAAGGATGTCTCGATAGGTGTAGCCTAGTTTGCAAAATGCAATACAGGTGTTACAGGATGGGGACCTTTCATACCAATGGCGATGATTGTGACACTGTTTGAGGGTCTATTAGCATGGAGGTGGGGATGGAAGATACATGAGAAAAATGTAAGAACTAATCTTGATTATGATGTATAGTGGGCTCAACATAGGCCACTTCTATACACAAATATTGGGGTTCCTGTATTGATTGAAATACAGAGGAAAGTGAGGAAGCATGTCAGAGATGGGGTCGATTAAGGAGGGGTGTTAGAGATAGTGGTTGAGGGGGAGATAGAGATGGAGGTCGAGGAGCATGAGGTGGAGATGGAATTTGAGGAGGACGAGGTGGAGGGATGAGAGGGTGGGGTGGTAGGGATAGAGGGAGAGATGAGGAGATGGATATGATTAAGGAGATGATAGGGGAGGTTGAGCCATACTAGTAGGTGGATTTGTGGTTGTACCAACACTTTCCTTGGTAGGTATAGTAGCAGTAGGAAGAGATGAGGGAAGAGACATTTGTGGAGATGGCGGAGATGGTGGTAGGGATATTAGAGGAGATCATAGTATGGAGGTGTAGAGAGGGAATGATGCAGGCCTCATGGATGTAGTGATGGTTGGTTTTGATGAGGGGGGAGTAGGACTTACAAATGTTATTATGGGAGAGTATGTTGTATGGAATCCAGACACTAGGTCATGTACGATAGAGATATATATTCTATGGGAGTAGGTCTGGTCATAGAAGGCATGTTTGACTGCAAAAAAGCTAAGAGCTATAGAGATCAAATATATGGAAGTGAGTACAAAGGGTAGATATAGGGGTTTTAATGCTTAGGTACACTAGTAGTAAAAAAGGATATTGATAGTGTTGGAGGGGTAGATAGTCTAAATACACTGAGAGAGGAAGACTATGAAAGAACAGGTATTGGCCAAAAAGGCTAGGGGATGATAGGTTGAGGTGGATATTAGAGCATTTATTGAGAGTGTATATGATCTTTCACTTCAATGAACCATTGACATGATATACTAGTCATGGAGGTAGAGAGATCCAATACTAGAGAGGGAAATATGATAGTGTTGTCCCCCTAGAGTAGAGAGTACCTAGCTACACTACTTTTGACAATTTTGAAAGATCATAGGCTTCATAGAGTAGTGGGGTAGTTATCAAACCACTAGATAGGCCTTCACAAATAGGTGCAACTACACCTGCAACATAGCCAGAGGTAGGACCCTTCATTGATCCTCATTGTAGGCCTACTAGTTCATAGGTTAGGGGTAGTACCGGCTAACTACCCATATAGATATAGATTTATATTTTTTTGGTGAGTTTGTAAGCTCATATTAGACATACTTATGACATTGTATCATTACATAATTTTTGAGTTATATACATGATATTCATTTTTTGCAGGACTATATGTTTATGTAATGTGTTTCATGTATATGATTTCTATTTTATGATGACTATAATGCTTCCTTTTATGATTTTGTCTATGGGGATGCAAATCCATGGTTTACCTTATGCAATCAGATGTTTTCTATGATTTATGAGATGGATACTATGATGCCTACTATGGTGATGTACTATGATTTTTTATATTTCCTATGCACTTGTATGATGCAACTTATGAGACTATATGCAAATGTCTATATGTGATGAAGATTATATGATTTAATATTTCCTATGCATTTACATGAGTCTATATGCAGATGAATTTATGTTTCTTATGCACTTATATGATAGATACATGGACTATACATCATTTACCATGATCTATGATATATGTACCAACATAATATGGATGTTGGATGTAGTATTTTTGGTTGTGCTAGGATACCCTATCATAAGGACTTGTGAGAACTGACAAAGGGAATAATTAGTATTGAAAAATATGATTAGGTGATAAGAGATAGATGACACGAATAGAATATATGATATGAGAATGAATCCTGGTTGAAGTCTAAAATTTGTTAACCACTTTTTCATTCCAACTTATTTCAAAAATTATTTCATCATTGAGCCACTTTATTATAGCAATACAAGTGTTATCCCACCAAGATATGAATGATCTAGGTAATATTATCCATTTTCATTTTAATAGGCACTTTGAATACACAAGGAATGTGGAGCAATCCATCTAATATTGGGCCTTAAGATTTGAGTTATGTGTGGCGTCCATGAGCATTGCTATCTCGAGCAATATTTTCTCCTTGAGATACTTTTCCCATATGTGAACCTACTTCCCAAACACCCAAAATGTCCTCTTAAGGATTCATGACAAGATGACATATCTAGTTTCAAGTGTGTCCATCCTTTATGTAAGACAAGATGACCATTTGATAAAAAAGATTGATTTTTATTTGACCAATAGATAAAATAGTTTGACTAGTTTGATTGAGAAACTGTTGATAGGTTTGTCAGTTTAGACTTGTTTTCTTGAAGCTCAAACTTGCTCTATTTTTTTTCATTCAATGCCTGTTAAATGTGAAAATCATTGTTTTATTTATAATTTGATTACATAATGTTTCAAGGTTTTTTCAAATTTTTTGTACTTCTTTCAGGATTTTTTCAATGTTTAAAATTTTCAAGAAATTTTTTGATGTTTTTTTCTTTTAGGACTTCTTTGTTTAGGACATTTTTAAAATATTTTTTTCTTTATTTAAGGATATTTTTTAATGTTTTTTATAGGACATTTATAGCATCATGACACTATGCTTGCCCCTAGTCAGGACTAAGGAGTATTTTATTGTAGAATGGACATGATGGATTGACTTAGTGTAGGGCTAAGGGTATGACTTGACAAGAATAACTAATGAATATCAAGCCATGAATGGATGGCCATGGTATTTATTATGGAAGATAAATAAAATGAAAAATGATATCAATGTCTAATAATGATAGCTAGTGGAGCTGCAATATCTACACTTGACATTATATTGTCCGATTTTCACCATGGTACTTGCCCTAGGCACCAGTGAAGTGGTTTTCACCATAGAGAAAATTATTTCTCTTAATTTCTATTTTTTTGTGTCACACAAGATGCCTATTTGTTGGGTTTTCATCAAGCCAACCATTTTTTGATTTTTTTTATATTTTTGAAAATTTAAAATTAGCCTACTCCAAGTCATGTGTAAAACTTGCACAGATGAAAGCTATTAATGGGGGATTATAGAGACTGTCCCTCTGATGTACATATATATTGTGATTCAAACCCCTAAACACATTTAATAATATAGGGGCCCAAATAGTTAGGTTCAAACTTACCTAGCTTCTCTCTTACAACCCTATTCTTCTGATTTTCCATAAGTACCAAATCCTCAACCTCAAAGAACTAGACCCTAACCTTATTTTTGTAGTTCCTATGAAGAAAATGTTGATATGTCTACAAATGATTAAAGGTATTTTTTCTTTTCTCATCCACAAATTCTAGATCCTAAAGTCAAGACACACTATATTCCTAATCTGATATGACATTTTGTAGGGATAATCGTAATGATGGAAACTCAACCTCAATTGGAAAGATACCCTTGGTACCATAGACAAGTAAATATTGAGTGGCTTTGGCGGGTGTAAATAAATTGGTGCAATATTCCCATAGGGCTAGATTCAATTAGGTATTTCAGTCTCAGTCAACATATTTGATTGTCTTCTTGAGGATTTTTTCTTGGTTTTATTAGATGCCTCAACTTGACCATTACTTTGTGGATAGTATCTTAAAAAATAATGATATTGGATATGGAATTTTTAATAAGGTTTATTGATATTATATTTTTGAATGGAGTAATGCTATCAATGGCAATAACTTGTGGTACTGTATACTAGCTTATGATATAGTTCATGATAAACTTAGAAATTTTCTTGCTGGTTATGTAAGTTAATTGAATTGATTCAATCCACTTCGTGAAATACTCAATGGCTATAATGATATATTTATGACCATTATTGGATAGTGGGAGAGTCTTTACAATGAGATCAAGCCCCCATTGTAAGAAGGGCCACAATGAAGTAAGTGGTTGAAGCTCCTAAGTTGGTGCATAGACGAGGTTATCATGTATATGACACTTAATGCACTTGTGAGAAAATTTGTAAGCATTTATCTCCATAGTGGGCCAATATTACTCAATCCTTAAAAATTTCTTAGCCAAGGTGAAACCACTAGAATGGGCACTATAGATAACTTTGTGTACCTTGAGTAATGTCAATTGTGCTTCTTCTAAATTGAGATATCAAAGGAAAGTACCATCTAGAATTCTTCTCTAAAGTGTATTGGAAATGATGATGTATTAGGAGGCTTGTACTATGAGGGAGTTTTCTAGTTTCTATATAAGTCAAAGAATATGGTTGGTCTTTCATATAAGCATATATTTCTTGGTACCATGGGGAATTGGGACCAAAAATATCACACATGAAGTTAGATGTTGGGACTTCTAAGGTAGGGACCATGATTCATTTGACCAAGAACTCACAATGTGTAACTTTAGGATGCATGTCTAGAAGAGATCCCATAGTGGCCATAGTATAACTAATCTTTTACATGCTTGAGAGACTTTTTCTAAAACTATATGATCAAATTATTGCTTTAATTATTCAGTTATGGACTTGTATGAGATTATCTACTCATCCTTGGTATCATAGGCATTATTAACTTGATTGATGATGAGTTGGGAATCACCATATGTGTGGAGATGATTTATTTTTCACTAGAATATAGTCTTCAATCCTATAGTGAGTGCTTCATATTCAAAAATATTGTTTATGCATTCAAAGTTTAGTTTGTAGTACCCAGGGATCGGATATCATTGAGGTGTGATAAAGACAATGCCAACACCTAAAACCTTTTGTGTGAATGATCCATCAAAATATAGCTCCCATTATTTCTTCTCTTTTAGGGTGAATATACCTTCATCTGGAAACTCTATTATCATTGATTGATCTAATGGTATTGGTGCATCTAGTACTTGGTCATCACCAATGACTTGTCCTTTAATAGATTTCTTGTCTACATAGTTGATGTCAAATTCACTGAGGACCATGACCCATTTGGCTAAGCTCCTTGTTAGTTTCTCTTTACTTAAAAGATATTTCAATTGATCTATTTTGGTGATTAGCAATTTCTTGTGAATTATAATGTAATTCCTTAGTTTCTATGATGTAATGACTATGGAAAAATATTCTCTCTATTATAATATAATTGGTCTCATAAGAAACCATTATTTGACTAATAGAATAGATGGCCCATTCCTTTCGCTCTGAGTCATTCTGAGTTAATAATGCCCCTAGTGAGTGTTATGTTGTTGACATGTATAACAATAGTGGTTGACCTAGAATAGGGTACATTAGGACTAGTGCTACAAGAAGACAATCTTCCAATGCCTGGAATGTAGTTTGACAATATTGAGTCTTTTAAATTTTGATACCCTTGTGAAGTAGAAATTGAAATGGATGACACAAAGTAGTTGCAAAATAAACCCTCTAAGAAAATGAAATCTTCCTTATAGACTCCTTCATTGACAGTGAGTCATTGGTCGTGGCATCTCAATGATCACTTGGACATTCCCTAGATCTATTTCAACTCTACAGTGTAAGAATATGAATCCTAGATTTTTTCCTGAGGTGGCCCCAAAGAAACATTTTTTGGGGTTCAATATGACTTTTTATTCATGTAACCTATCAAAAAATTGGACAATATGTTTATATGTAGATTTCTCTCCAATGATTTTGCTAGAATATCATCCACGTAGTATTCCACAGTTATATACATCATGTTGTGGAAGATAGTTGTCATTGCACATTAATAGGTTGCACCGACATTCTTCAAACCAAAGGGCATGACACTCCAATAGTAGGTACCCAAAGAACAAGTGAAAGCTATCTTATGTTGATCTTCTGGTGCTACTTTTGTCTCATTATAACCATATAATCTATACATTAACAATAGGATTTAGTATCTAGTATTCAAGTCTACAATAATGTTGATGTTGGAAAGAGGGAAATCATCCTTATGACATGATATAATAATCTAAAGTATTTACAAATTCTGATATCTCCGTTGAGTTTTGAGACCAACACTAAATTCTTGAGCACAACTTTGACTACTCTAGTACAAGTTTTGTGTGTATCTTCTGCAGCTTTTATTTGACAGGTTTTTCCCTTGGTTTTAATGGTAGATGATGTAGAAATAATTCCATATCTAACCTAGGAATGTTTGTATATGCCCAAAAAAAATTGAATTGCTGGACTTAAAATAACTGTATATACTATTCCATTTCCTTAGCTATTAATGACTTATCTAGATGAATCAATCTCTTTGTCTCTTTGGTTCCTAGGTTAATTGTTTGTCTTTCTACCAGTAATGGTGATTTTTCCTCACTGGTCATGAGTATGTCAATATCTCCATCCTCGAGAACCTCAAGGAGGTTTTCACACTCGCATACATCCTTTTTTTTACTATTTTTTGGTTCGAATGTGCATTTCAATTTTCAACTCAAAACCTTACATTTTCTTTTTGTTCAATTTTGCAACTAGAGGATTGACATAACTCACCACAATGTGTTTCTCTATGTAAGTCAATAGATAATTTGGACTTCTAATCTCCCATGTGTATGTCTTCTTGAAGTTCTAAAACTTCAGTAATAACTTCATCACCCTCGAAGATGTCTACAGTCAATGGATCTTGTTGTTCCCAATAGTTTAGGGTAGACAAGGACAATGCTATATTTTGGTTGAAATGAGGATATGGGAAATGCTATCAATTTATTGACATATGACTTAGACAAGTATTCATAGGTCTCTAATGATAAAGTGGAGGATGTTACAAGTAGTGGTTGCCACTGCACCAAAAGATCGACCTATTAATGCCCGATACAACCACTAGACTTATAGAAGACACAGGAGGTGGTCAAGCCATGTCACAAACCTCGTGAGGGATGTTGGACCACTTCCAACAATCCCCCTCCCAGTGTCACTCATCGTGGCCTGCATGGATTTGAACCTGTGACCAAGCTCTGATACCACTTTTTACAAGTAGTGGTTTCTGTTGCACCAAAAGATCAACCTGTTAATGCCTGATACAACCACTAGACTTGTAGAAGATAGAAGAGGAGGTTAAGCCATGTCATGAACCTTGCAAGGGACACTGGTCCACTTCCAATAGAGGAGGGTTCAGATAGATTCCAAAATTATTCAATCCAAGCTCATCGGTCTATTGATTTATTATGTATGGATAATTTGGTAATGGAAATATTGAGGTCAAGGGTACTGGATGTTCTTGGTTAATCTCACTCATATTCATCTGAGTCTATTTTATATTGGTACTCCTCCACCTCATCATAAGAACATGTATCATTATTAGTAGGAAATGAGGTATTCAAAGTAATTTCTTATGGTGGTCGGTACCATAAGCCACAAAATGTGGGGTTTTAATTAAGTAATATTGGCTCCATAATTGCTTGATTATTCATTCCAAACTGATGCATCCATTGTACCCTTTATTTTGAACAATGGTACACCCCCTTTTGTACTCATAAATAAGAATTATTATTATTTTATGGGGCTCCTCATCTTTGTATAGCTAGTAGGAAAAGTCTTCTTCAATGGATTCTTCATGCATCTCACCCCATCTTGCGAAGGCCATTGGTTCATAGATAATTATGAGTTTCTATTTTTTCTTAAGTTTTTGTCTTGGTTTTCTATATGTTTAGGTAGGATAGGTAGCTTGCCTACATAAAATAAATCAACATATGAATACTCTCCAATTCTTTTTTCTTGGCTCTTGATGTTAAATCCTGAAATGGACTTGGAAGTTGACTTGGAGAGACTAGAGGGATCTATGTATTTAGATGAGGAAAATGCATATGCTTCTTGATTATTTGGTACTTGATTTTACATGGGTCCTCTAAGATTGGTATAATCCAAGAAATGATCTCTATCACCTAGCATGGTGATTTCTACCCAATTGTGAGGAAACTTGAGACATTAATGGTAGGTTGATGGTATTTCTTGCATGGAATGAATCCATGGTCTCCCTAGGATCATGTTGTATCCTAGTTCCAATTCAAAGACTTGGAAAACAATTTCTTGTGTAGCAAGACCAAGTATGATTGGTAGAGTTATTGCACTCTTGGAAGGAAGTTCTTCATCATCATACACTCTAATTATCATCTTTGTAGTGACATCAACACAAATAGTGGAATAATCTAACACTTGAATCAATTTTAGGATACATATGTTTAAATTGGATCCATCATCTATCAAAGCTCTTCTAATTTTATGAAGGTAGACAATAACTTCTAGGTGTAGAGGATAATTGTGGCATGACTTGTGTTCTAGTAAATATTTTTCACTAAATGCAACATGGTGTGGTATGGCCAAGTATCCGACCATTGATTGAAATTTGTTGACATCTATATTTTGTGGGATTGAGGATTTGTGTAGGGCCTTGTCGATAAATTCTTTATGGTTAGGTGTCATGCATAACATTTCATAAATGGACATCTATGCAAGAGTCTCCTTTAGATGATCTATTGGGAAATACCAACCCACTCATGAGGTAAATGACTTGGTGGGTATTTTTAGTTTTGATGAGGCCCTTTGCATTGTAATCTTGGTTTGATGGGAGGTGAAAACATAGTCAAAATTTGGGCCTCAGATAGTAATGGTATTGATGGTCAAATTTTGATAAAGTTTGCAATAGGTAAAATCTTCTTTGTTAATTTATCCTGACAAGGAGGCCTTACCTTTTTCATGATCCATTAATGGTTTTTTAAAGATTGTACGGTCTTTATTTGTGGTGCTGTAATTATTGATAAATTTGATTTCAATATGTTCAATGAAATATTGGACTATGTTCTTCAGTGGAAACTATTTTATCATTTTATGTCCTCTTGTTTAGTGATAATCACACAAATTGTTGGTGTTCCATCGTGATGGTTTGAAGGGCCTTGGCTAATAGGATATAATTTCAAGTATATTGATTGCATGTGATTCTATGAGTCTCTTCAATATATTCTCAAGAGGTACAATGAGAGGAGTATAGTTTCTTCATGGATTTAGCCTTCTTGCAGAACTTTGTTGGTTATTTTTTGTGTTGGATAAGGGAATTTTCCTAGGAGTGACTACATTGGTTTTCAAGAAATTTGTTGATGCTTGGACATGTAGGACTAGTTGTGCAACTTTAGCATCAACTATGTTTTCATTGGTGACATTTTTATTTTTTGACAAATGCTTGGATTTATCATATGGTGTTATAGTAGTGGTTTCCTTTTTTATCACAACTTTTAGGGTGAGGGATCTTTCAACCTTTAGCCCTTGCTCAATTAGTTCTTGGAATGTTTCAATGCATTGGGAGTTCAGTTCACACATCATATATAGCTAGGAATTCTTGATAAACATATGGATCTTCTCTTTTGTAGGTATTTGAAAGGATGGCTTGGATTCAACATTCCTCTAGCATTGTAAGAAAGAGGCGAGTCTTTCACCATTTTTCTACTTGGTATTGTAGAGGTCCATTATGGTTATTTTAATGATGATGTTATGTGAGTAATGGGATATTAACTTCAGGGATAACTTTAAGAAACCCCCTCTTAGGAAAAAGTGTAAAATCCTGGTGAATTGTACATTAATTTAGGGGGAAATTTTTCTTAATGAAGGTGAATGTTTTTTCAAATCCATGAATTTTCATAGTTTGTATTGGCAATTTTTTCCCTACCAAATGAAATTTCCATTAATTCCTGGTGAATTATACAGTCATGTGGGGGAAAATATATATTGAATTAGGCAAATTTTTTTCTTGTGAAGTAAAAAAATTATAATATATGAAGCGAATGATTTTCTTATGAAGGAAAAAAAATAAAATTATATTGGCAAATTTTTTGTACCATTTGAAAATTTATTTATTTTATTGGCTAATCATTCATTAATTATGGGAAAAAAAATATTTTATTGGCGATTTTCAAAAGATAGGACATAACACGGATAGTCACATCGACACGTAACCTAATAGTAACATCCATTATTTTATAATGTTAAATCTATAATTTGAGACTGTCTGATGATCCAAGATTAATGCCTAAAGTTTAATTTTGGGCCCAATTTCTTGAAGGAAACAAAGTTCTCCAGGAAGTCACCGAAATGTTGACACATATCAAATTAGGGTTGTCAACTTGTCTGCAGACTCAACGTGTTGGTATTGATAAGCACGACTAGACACATCGACACATAACCTAATATCCATTATTTTATTATGTTAAATCTATAATTTAAGACTGTGTGATGATCCAAGATCAATGGCTGAAGTTTGATTTTGGGCCCAATTTCTTGAAGGAAACAAAGTTCTCTAGGAAGTCACCAGAATGTTGACACGTATCAAATTAGTCTGTACTATAAACATGATCTAATTATTGCAACATCACGTCAAGAGAATAATGCCTTAATTAGTTACCAACTTGTCTGCATGACTCTACACATCTTAGAGAATAATGCCTTAATTAGTGCATGAATAATCATGATCTAATGAATGCACGTATCAATTGTTACAACTATTTAGTGCTAGTAGGTTGTGTGGATGGTTGATAATGTATCACAGTTACAGTTAATAAAATAAATGTCGTATCATTGACATTAAATTGGGTAATGTTACCTGTCGTGACACTTTTTTTAATTTCACACGCTCATGCATTTAATATGAAAGATTTACAAAATTTTGAAGGATAAATGAATTAATAAGGTTAGAGAAATAATTGAGGGGGAAGGCTATTTATGGATTATCTATGCTTCTTTCTTCTTCAATTTTTCCTTTGCTAAGTGCTTGAAAGTCTGCCTCTAGTTTAGGTCTTTAGGTTGTATAATTTTATCACATTCAAATTTCTGATATTTTGTTAGTTATTTTTTGAAGATGGACACTCCTATCCATTTGATAAGGACATCTAAGGAGGATCAGAAGACCTTTTTGGGCCTAGTCTCAGACCAAACACTGCAATCAATTTGCAATGAGAATGGTTCCTTTACAAATGAGGCTGTGAGGATGGTTCTGGGCCATGAATTTCTTGATAATATTGATAGATACTAAGTTAACACAGACATTACATCTTAGTTTTTGGCATCTCTTTTGGACCTAGAAGGAGAGAAGGTGGATATGCTCCTTCTGTTAAGGAGGGTATTCAAACAAGAATTCCTAGGTGATGATGTTCAGGTTGCCATTTTTGCACAAATAGGTGTTGGGATCCCTTGGGCAAGTGATTTACCCAAGCTTCTCTAGCTAGGCCAAAATGTGGCCATGCAACCTTTTCTTTTGAACCTGAATGTTGAGCAGTTGATGCACCATAGGAAATGAGTGCAGATTGGTAGGGATTTTCTTCAAAAGTGGTTTCTCTTGGATGAATTTGTGGACTACGAATGGTTGCATGAATTCTTAGAGTTTATCATCTCTAAAGAGTTCTACTTAGACAAAGGGGAAAATCCTTAGTTTTTTGCTACCCATGACCCTATGGCCTGGAATTTTGAAATCAATGGGTTTCTTTGTTTTTTTTTGGACTATAGATTATAGTAGGTATTTTTTTTGGTACTACCTCACAAGTCACAACCTCCCTCATTTTGTCTTTAAAGTTTTGGAGGGAGTCAGGGAATCCAAGTCTGAATATTGTAAATTTGTACAAAATATTAATGATAAATTTGCAACTTCATTTTAGTTTGTTTTTTATGCATTGTATAGTGGATACCCTATAATAGTATTAGTTTAGTTGTTTTGGGAAATTTTGCAGAAAATACAATAGTTGTAAATTTTTAGAACATATTTGGTGTAACTACAAGTCTTGCTCTCTTGACCCTAGGCTCTCCTAGGATCCTTACAATGCTACTTATTTAGCCTATGGGGCTCTTTGCTAATTAAACCCATAGGGATCCAATCTATGATCCTTTTCCTCTTCAACTTGTGAACACCAAACAAGAAATCAAGCTTCCATCACAATGCTCCATGGGTGCCTTCTAACACCACCATCCCCAAATACTCACCCTTGACCATGTTGATCATCAAAATGGAGAGAAAGGTTAGTTCATTTGGAATGTGATCTAAAATCATGCCTAACCATATCATTTTCAAAGAAATCCCTATCTCTATCAGAGTTTCATTGCTGATTGACCCAAAATAGGGCTACAAGATAAGTAGGCCTAATTAGACACCTATTGGCTTATAACACAAAAACTTGCTTAAAAGGTGATCAAAAAATTAAATATTCGAGTACCCTTTTGGGAAATCTCTAAGATTCATCTATTTTCCCTTCCCCAACCTTTACGTATAGTGGGTTGCTATAATAAGGCTTAAAATTAAGGGTTTCATGCCTTTTTGACTGAATCGGTGAGGGTTTGGTATTTCACACAATAAAACTATTTACCAAGACCCATCCTTGGTTGAGATGATTCCCAACACACATATCCTCCTCTCCATATGATTTGATTTAAGAAATGAATGCATTCAATCACTCTTCTTGCCTCTACAACTCACTGTGATCCCTAGCCATGCACTCCAAGCTTGCCTAGGGCATCACTTTAAAATTAGCTTTCTTACTTTCCAGGGCCCCATCTTCCACCATATGGTTACACATGGAGTCTAGTCATAGATCCCAAAGGTCTATAAAATTTCTAGGGTGGGAGAATGAGCTAGCACTCCATTTCACAAACTCTGTCTGGACAGACCCGAAATAGGCCAGAGAACTAAATATTTACAAAATAATACTAAAACCTAACAAATTGACTAAATTCTACCACATAGAATGAAATGAATAACTAATCTACCATATGCAAAGATCATAGTTACAAATCTAATCCATATTAACTCTAATACAATCAAAGACTTTCGAACTCTACACAAAAATCCACATAATTTCTTCCTTCCAAATCTTGATCTTTGTACAAAACAATTTCCAATGCCCCAAATTAGGGGTTTCCATCAATTTATACCCATTCCCATTTGTTAGGACCCTTGGGTCAGGATTTGGGCATCTCTGAGCCTCTTTCCTAGGTTTAAGGAAATGTTGTCATGACAACTTTTGAAGTTGTCATAGAAAATTTTTGTGGTTTGTCTATCCACTTGGTCACACCATTTTGTGGATTAACCAAACACATAATTAGGCCATCAGGACCATATTTAATCCCTGAATACACCAATGAAATATTTTACAACATTTTACAACTTTGGGCAACTTGTCAACTAGGCTCAACTAGGACTTAGGGATACCAATTAAGATCCTCCGAACTAAACCAAATACACACTAGGACCAACTAATCCCCTTATTTCACTAGTGGCTTAGCTAAGGCCACTACAACCAAAAAATCACAAATTAGGGACCCTAGGTTACTAGATAGCCTTGCCTAGGTGCCCTGCACCATACTTCCCCACAAATAAAATTCAAGTCACTCCTATGACTAAAATGTCCTCTGAGATTCCAATATTTTTGAAGTTTGCAACTTCAACCCATGTGGCTTTTGACTCTATTTTGTTTTTCACTAGATGAGATGTTCCATGTACAACTTGTGCCTAGTGGTCTTCTTGACCTTGAGTCCAATACCTTCTCGGCTTCCAGCTGCATCTTGGGAGGTAGTGCAAGAGGTTCTACATCTGAATGAATCTCTACATTGTTCACATTCTTCTTAGTTAGAGAACCTTTGAATTTGATTAAATCTGAGACATTGAACACCGAGGAGATGTTAAGACCAAGAGGCAAATACAATTTGTATGCATTATCCCTATATTTGGCTAGGATTTGGTAGGGTCCTGCTCTCTTCATCTAAAGCTTTTTAGACACACCCTTCTACAACCTATATTTTTTCAAATAAACCATGACATATTCTCCTACCTCAAAATGAACATTCTTTCTCTTCTCATCTATCTTGGCCTTCAACTTGTGAGTTGACTCTAGGATGTTCTTCCTCACCTACTCTTGAATCTCCTTCAAGGTTTGAGTGAAGGCTTTAGCATGACTACTCCTATATTCCATGGCTCCAAGGTCTCTAAGCTCACATACAACCCTTAGGTGCATCCCATAAACAATCTCAAATGGGCTCTTGCCGGTGGTCCTGTTAACACTATCATTGTAGGCATACTCCGATTGGGGAAGAACTACATCGCATGTCTGCCCATACTCCTTGGTTAGGCACCTCAGCAAGCTACCTAAGACTCTATTAACCAGCTCAGTTTGGCCATTAGTCTGAGGGTGGTAAGCTGAACCAAATGAAAGATTGGTACCCAATCTACTCCACAATGTTTTCCAAAAATGGCTCATAAACTTGACATCCCTATCTGATACAATGCTTAGGGGTAGTCCATGGATTCTTACAATCTCCTTAAAGAATAAATGAGAAATGATACTAGCATCATGTGTAGTTCTATAAGGTATAAAATGACCCATCTTACTAAATCTGTCTACCACAACATAGATACTATCATGGCCATTCTTGTTCTTGGGTAGGCCCACAATGAAATCTATGCTCATACACTCCCATGGTCTATTAGGGATTGGTAAAGGTTGGTACAAACCTACATTGCTAGATCCTCCTTTTTACTTCATGCACACTACACATTGCTCAACATATTTGGTCACATCTCTAACCAACTTTGGCTAATGGTAAAAACTTTGCACAAGATCTATGGTTTTGTTCACCCCAAAATGACCACTCAAACTACCATTATGCTTTTCCTATATGAGGTTTTCCGTTGTTGATCCCTTGGGGACACACAAATGATTTCCCCTAAACAAAAAACCACTTTGTAAGGTAAAATAAAAAAACTTACTATGAAAATGATTCTGAAAAATCAGAGCATAACTTATAGGCTTCACCAAAGTCTTCATCATCCTTATAGAGGTTCTTGAAACTCTATCCCAATGCTATTTAATTGAACTTCTTTTATGGTTAGTAACCTCCTACTTATTGCATCTGCAACCTTGTTTAACTGCCCTTTTTTATGCTTGATAGTGAAGGTGAATTCTTGAAGGTATTCCATCCACTTTAGGTGTCTATTGCTTAATTTCTCTTGTGTGTTGATGTAGCTAAGGGCCTAGTTGTCAGTAAAAACTACAAACTCCTTGGGTAGCAAATAATGTCTCCACTTTCTAAGAGATTGTACCAAGGCATATAACTCCAAATCATAAGAAGAGTACTTCTTCTTAGCTGCATTTAATTTCTCACTAAAGAAGGCTAGTGGTCTACCTTCTTGACTTAACACACCCCCTATTGCCATCCCACTAGCATCACACTCCAAGGTGAAAAGTTTGTCAAAACTAGGCAGTTTAAGGATAGGTTGTGTCACTACTTGTTCCTTCAACTTTTTGAATACTTGGTTTTCTGTAGAAGTCCATCTAAACTTGGTCTTGAGACTAGCTTTAACGGTGTCTACCATTGGTGCACAAATACCACTAAACTACCTTATGAACTTCCTGCAAAATTGAGCCAATGCATGAAAGATCCTTACCTCTATTACTGTGGTTTGAGTAGGACAACTTAAGATAGCTTCCACCTTGCTTGGATCCATTTTAAATGATCCAAGGGATACTACTGTTAGAAATAGGAAATACTGAGAGGGGGGGGGTGAATCAGTATTTCACAAAATTTTACTTTTGCCCACTTATAGATATAATAGATTACTTTAATGCATACAAAGCATAAGAAACTAAATAGCATACATAATAGTAAATGTAAAGAACTCATAACACATGATATGTTCTCAAGGAAACCTTGGCCAAGGGAAAACCCCAGTGGGGATGGTACCCACAAAGATCCACTAATCAAAAGATATCTGGTTAAGGATGTTGACCCTATTAGGAACCTGTTACAATCATATAGTGTATCAGTCCTAGTTAAGGGACTATAGGCCTTGTTTGAAGCTTCAACCCTATTAGGAGTTGTAGATACAAAACCTGATTACCAGATGAGCTCACTACCCAAAAAAGTAATACAAATGTTTACTTATTACAATATGGAACTGCTTACAACTTTGCATCAACAACTTTCGCTGCTATCACAGTTTACATATATTACATGTTACATTTCAAGTATGTTCGGTAGATCTTTATTTATACAAGATACAAAACATAATATCTTTCTCTTGTCAGCTTGCATATCTTTATCCAAGAGTAAACATATAGGATGTCATCTCTTTATAATATTAAGTCATTATTTTGACAAGCAAAATAATCCCTTAATTCATTTACTAGTTTTGTCTCCAAAACTACACTGTCGGTTGTACTCTGTCATCGGTAAAATAGTCATAAATTTTTCTATACTATCCATACTCTTTTGCACACTAAGATAGGATATCCTTAGACACCATAGAGTCTATGTTCAACTGCACAAACTCTGATCATGCTCCAGCGAACGTCACCAAAACAAACTATATCAGGTGCTCTGTCAAAATCACTGTTTCATACTTAGACAATTTTAGTCTGCGATCTTCCATACTTACTTTCCAGCTTATGTGATCTTCATAGGGAACATATGTTTCCATAATGACAACATCTATGTACATACCTCAGCCAAATTGCCAACAATCTCCCCCTTTGTCATCGATGGCAACATATGAGAAAATTGGCTAAGTGTACAAGTCAAAATCTCAAAATTTGTATCAAAATTGTGGCCATAGTATAAAATAAGTATACTATCCTTATATGTCCTCAAAGTATACACATAATCTATAACACTTCATAATAATCCATAGAAATCCCCCTATGAGTATCCTTCCTTATCATATATAGAGACAATTTTCTAAGTATCTCTCCCCCTTTGACAACAATGACAAAATAAAGGGTGGAAAGGGATATACAAAAATTGTGTCAAAACTTTTACCTTACTATCTTATTGCAAAGCTGGTAGGCTTGCAACACAATCTACAAAATCTATCTTCCAAGTCTCAAAATCTTTCTCCCATGCCTTCTTTATTGATTCTACTACATTGAGTAGAGTACTCAATCTGTATGCTGCAATTTGACAAGCTTGGAGGGACTCAAAATTGAATTTCTGAAATGCTTTCTTAGCAGTAAGACATTCATCTAGCTGCTCTTCTATTATAGTCAACTTGATTGAGACATGCTCTCTCAAGATGTTTATTCTGATAATTTTCTTGTTCTTCTCATCATTCAAAGTCCTTATTTCATCACATAATTTTCTGATCTTATTCTCAACTATTCTGATCTTTATGTTTAGGCTGGCCAAAGAGTTTGTCTCTGCTACAATTTCATCTTGCTTCTCTTTTGTCTTCTTTTCATCCTCAATTAAAATATTTTCAGATTTTGTACACTGAATGTACAAACACTTTCCAGTCTCAAGATGTTTCCTTAAGTCCTTAATGTGTCTATCAAGGCTGTCAATGTCATTTTTGATATTTTGACTTATGTTCTGCAACATCTCATCTTCATAAGCTGCCTGAGCCTTAACCTTAGCAATATTAGTTAAATTAGTGAACTCAACATCAAAAGATTTAATTACCATCTTTTCTCTTTCAAGTGGATCTGAATCAAAGACTTTTGTAGATATGACACTTTGTAGCTTCTCAGTCAATTCTTTCAGACTACCTTCCAAATTCTTAACTTTCTTGTTCTTTCCAATAATTTTGTTTAAAGAAGTGATCAACTCTATTTGATCATCGTCATCAACTTCTTTGCTCAAATCTTCAATCAATGTTTATGTTCCTTTCTCCTTTCCAGTCTTAGGAGTAAGAATGGTGTCTTCTTGTGGTTCAATAGGTGTATGGGCCTCTGTTTCCATTTGCACTTCAGTATGTGTAGTCTCTATTACAATAGTCTTTTCTTGCTCTCCAAAAACAAAATTGTCAACAATGTTATCCAAACTATTGAGTACCACATCATCTGAATCTAAAGTAACTTTAGTTCCTTCAATATCCATAGATTCTGTGCCAATGTTTATGGAAGAAGAGGGAATATCTCCAACTTCAACTACTTCTGTTGCTGCATCTACTTGTTCTGAACTCTGTTTCTCTACTGGTTCTGCAACTGCTTGATCTTTGCTATCTTTTCCTACTACCAAGTTTGCTAGCACTTGCACAACTGCTTGTTTAGTTTCAGTCTTTACTTGCTCATACTGTCCTCCCATTATTTATATAATTCTTCTTTTAGTTCTTAATAGGGTTTCAAGTGGCTTGAGGATCTGTTTAAGATGGTCATCATCTCTTATCTCACAAAACTGTCTAATCACATTTTCTCTTATTTTGGTATCTTCTTCTTGTGCTCTCATCTTTCTTCTCACAAGTCTATTGTACAAATCTTCTAGTATCTTTCCATGAATAGTATCAAATTTCTTGTTTGAAAAAATCATATGTGTAACCATTGCATTCTCAAGATTCAATCTATTAGAGGATCCATATAAATCATAGTATTTGTTCATTTTGGTAAAGTCTCCATGTTGTATTATATCTTCATTAACTCTTTCTATCCTTGGTTTCCATGATTTCTTCTTTGTTTTCACTTCATCATCTTTTATCTCTGCAACTCTTCTAGGTACTGGTGGAACAATTGTTTTCTATCTTTTACCTGGTCCTGAAGCACTTGCCTTCATTCTTTTTCTCGGTGCTGAAGAGAAGGGTTTCTCCATTTGACTAATTTCTTGTTCCTTCTCAGGTTCTTCAATCTTTACCTTTACTTGAATAGGTTCTACACTTGATGCCAAAGGTGGGACTGATAGTATCTCACTTTGCCTTAATTCTTCTACAGTCTTCTTTGCAATATCAAATCCCTGCTCACTCATACCTGATTCTTTTAGAATTTTCTTTATTGTAGACTCCACTCTCTTCTTTGATTGTTTCTCTTCCTTAATTGTCTTTGTTGAACCAAAGTTTTCATCAAAAGTTCCAAATTTGTTGCTATGAGCATCAACTTTACTTTTCAACAATCTACTAACATAACCTTCTATTTCAACTTCAGAGATTTCATAGCCAAGAGGGTCTATGAATTCATGTCTAGGTTCTATTGCCTCAATGTAAGTGAAATTAGTATCAACCATAAAACATATATCATCTTTGTATTTCCCAACTAGGGATGGAGGAATTCTTGATCTATTTACCATAATGTTCTGAAAAGTTTTCAACACTAACTTTACACTGTCATTAACCTTCTCAATAAGAGGTTTCATGTAAACTTTATTAATTCTTGCCATAGTATTCTCACCATCATTCCATTCAACAGTGTAAGGAAATCTTCTTAGCAAGTGGAAGAACATGTAAGTACCCAATGAGGAAAATCTAAAGATAGTGTATTTAACTTTCTTTATCTTTTCCAAATTCTCAAACAACTATATTCTCAGAATTTCACACATATCCATAGGCTTCTTCTCCACACACATCAAATAAGCAATGTGTACCATACTTGCTAGCATATCATCTTCTCTAGAGCTTCCACAGAACTTTGTTGTCAAAATCTTACACAAGTATTTTACATCATCTTGCTTAATCTTACTAATGACTATACCTCTACCATTGTATACTGAACCGGTGTTTTCAATCACAATCTTTCTCATGTTTTTCTCATTTAGTGGAATTGCACCAAATTTTGATAATCCAGTCACATCATGAATTAGGTATGTAGTTATGTCTACAACTCTATCTTCTAACCAAAATTTACCATTATGTATCCTACTCAAAATGATCTTAGTACACTCCTCATTATCAAATTCATATTTCATAGAGTACTCAATGATTTCATTGTTTTCTAGATGTTCATAACCTTGTTTCACAAACATATCTGAGTTGTACAATTTCTTATATTCACCATTAAAATCACTCTCCCTTAGGGTTTCATACTTGCATCCAAGATAACTTTTAACATTCTCTAAATGAAGAACTCTGTCTGGTACGGATGATAAGGCTAAACTAGCATCTCTTTCTGAGGGTCCAACTCAATCTTTCTTATTTCTAGGTCTGTTCTTATCCTTAATGTTGTGAATCAATGGAACATCCATGATTATATCTAATTACTTAAGCTAATTCAAGATCGTAGTCGGATAAATACCTTAAATTCACAAAATTAGGGCTTTCGCTAGATCGACACTTCAAACTTCTGCAAATTGCTTCCAAACTTCTTTCTTCACTTCCAAATCACTTCTAATCACTTGATAATCATAATAACTTCAATTTCATTCTTTTAACACTTAGCATTTACTCGATTTGACATCACATTCAATTAGTTTGCCACCAAAATGTCAAAAAGCTGATTCTGTAGACCTGAAACCATAAATCTTCTTGCGACCTTGCAAAACACAATATTTCTTTTTGTGCACTTAACCATAACATCAGTATAACATAACAAACCTTCATCTAATTTCACAAAACTTAACTCATTCAAAATCTAACTCTATACTAATTCTAAGTTCCTAAACTACAGAAATTTACATAATTTAAGTGCTTAAAGAAGGGTTAGGTAAAGACTCATTCTTACCTTTAGATAAATTACCTTCCTGATTACCTTCAATGCTGAATATACCTCCTTGATCTATGCCTTTAACAAATTTTACTTCATCTTCATTGCTACAACAACCTTTCTCTTTGTTTCCTGCATTTTCATTCCTTCTTGCATAGTTTCTAGGGTTAGGGTTATGATGATAACCTCCATTGTTCATTCTAAAAAATCTTGTTGTGTGTCCAATCTTGTTACATATCTGACAAGTGATTGCATTAGTTCCATATCTAGGTATTTGCTGATTGATTTGTGTCTTTCAATTTCTAGCAATATGTCCAATTTTGTTGCATCTGAAACATACTATTCCATTTCCTCTTTTCATGTCTTCAGTTGATCTCCGATCTGCATTGTTAGTATTTCTAGGCATTCTTCTATAGTAATTATTCTCAATAACTTTAGATCTTCTACATTCAATAGCTCTATGTCCAAAACCATGACAATTATAACAATAACCATTTAGAGGTTTGAATTGTTTACCTGTACAATCTCTCTTCATATGACCAATAGTATTACAAGTAAAACATCTACCTTTGAATTCTCTTTGCATACCTTTGGATGATTCTTCTTTCTTCAGTGGTTCTTCTTGCTTTGGTGATTCTTCTTGCTTTGGTGATTCTTCTTGCTTAGGTGCATCTTCTTGCTTCGGTGATTCTTCTTGCTTAGGTGTATCTTTTGATTTGTTCTCATCTAACTTCTTTTCTTCACTGCTTTGACATTCATTCAGATATGGTTTCTTGCTTTCGCTAACTATCTTCAATATGTTAAATCCAAGACTAGTTTTGTCATAAAATGGTTTTCCATAAGATACTTATTTATCAATCTTTTCACTGTTTGAATATAACCTCTCAAGTTGTTGTTTGGATTGAGTCAATTCACCTTTCACAATTTTGTTGTATTTCTTAAGTTCATCATACTGCAGTTTGACTTTATCAAATTCAGATGTTACCTTGCCAAGTTTAGATTTCAGATCTTCATTTTCATTCTTTAAACTTTCATTCTTAGATCTCAAATTGTCATTTCCATCTTTCAAGCTAAGCTTCAAATTTGCTATCTTCAATTCATGTTTAAGGATTACATTTTCTTTTTCTAAGTCTTCACAATCTTCAAAAAGAAATTCAGATTCCTTCTCAGATTTTAGATCTTCTATCTTACCTTTCAATTTTTCAATAAGATTCTTTGCATCATCATACTTTCTTTTCAAAGTGTTTCTTTCATCAGTAAGCATATCAATTTGCTTAAGAGCTTCTTCAAGATTCTTTTGTAATTGATCCATATCCATAAAGATCTTACTCAAGCTGCTAGGCTTTCCTTGAATGTTTCTTCTCCGAGTAACTGTGGTCTGATACCAATTGTTAGAAATAGGAAATACTGAGAGGGGGGTGGTGAATCAATATTTTAGAAACTTTTTACTTTTTCCCACTTATGGATATAACAGATTACTTTAATGCATACAAAGCATAAGAAACTAAATAGCATACATAATAGTAAATGTAAAGAACTCATAACACATGATATGTTCTCAAGGAAACCCTGGCCAAGGGAAAACCCTAGTGGGGATGGTACCCACAAAGATCCACTAATCAAAATATATCTAGTTAAGGATGTTGATCCTGTTAGGAGCCTATTACAATCATATAGTGTATCAGTCCTGGTTAAGGAACTATAGGCCTTGTTAGAAGCCTCAACCCTGTTAGGAGTTTTAGATACAAAACCTGATTACCAGATGAGCTCACTGCCCAAACAAGTAATACAAATGTTTATTGATTACAATATGGAACTACTTACAACTTCGCATCAACAACTTTCGCTGCTATCACAGTTTACATATGTTACATGTTACATTTCAAGTATGTTCGGTACATCTTTATTTATACAAGATACAAAACATAATATCTTTCTCTTGTCAGCTTGCATATCTTTATCCAAGAGTAAACATCTAGGATGTCATCTCTTTATAATATTAAGTCATTATTTTGACAAGAAAAATAATCCCTTAATTCATTTACTAGTTTTGTCTCCAAAATTGCACTGTCGGCTATACTCTGTCATTAGTAAAATAGTCATAACTTTGTCCGTACTATCTATAATCTTTTGCACATTGAGATGGGGTATCCTTAGACACCATAGATTCTATGTTCAACTATGCAAACTCTGATCATGCTCCAGTGAACATCACCAAAACAAACTGTATCGGGTGCTCTGTCAAAATCACTGTTTCATACTTAGACAATTTTAGCCTGCGATCTTCCATACTTACTTTCCAGCTTATGTGCTCTTCATAGGGAACATATGTTTCCATAATGACAACAGCTATGTACATACCTCAACCAAATTTCCAACAACTACAAACCCCAAATAGAAAAACTCTTATTTGAAGAACTCACATTTCTCTAGGTTGATGGATAACTTCCTCCTGTAGCCTTTTTAGGACCATCTCCACATGCTTTAAATGTTCTTATGCTATCTTACTAAAGATGAGTATATCATCTAGATATACCACCAAAAATATCCCTGTGAAATATTTAATCACTTCATTCATGAGCCTCATGAATGCGCTAGGTGCATTTGAGAGGCCAAATGGAACAACTCTCCCCTCATATAGCCCATCAGTTGTCTTAAAGGTGGTGTTCCATTCATCCCCATCCTTGATTCTAATCTAGTGGTATGTGCTTTTGAGGTCCAGTTTGGTGAAGTACATTTCCCCTCCAAGATAGTCCATTAGATCCTCAATCGTAGGTATGGGGAACCTATACTAGATTGTAATTCCATTTATGGCTCTTAAATCTATAGAAAGCCTTTGTTTTCTACCTTTTTTAGATGCAAACACAACCAGGATTGCACAAGGGCTTATACTTTTCTTGATTAATCCCTGATCTAAAAGTTCTTGCACTTTCATAGCCACCTCCAAGTTTTGGTCTGGAGTGAGCTTATAAGATACCTTATTGGGTAATGATGCACTAGGTACAAAGTCTATTTGATGGCTTATCACTCTCCTAGGAGGTAAGGTTGCTGGAGTACCATCACTAACTATATCTTTGTACTTCTCAAGCAACTCTTGAATAACATATGGCAATGGCTTTGGTTTAGTTTTCCCCTCCTCTTTGGGCTTGAGTACAATAACATACTCATCACTATCATTATCCTTGAGGGCTTTGATTAACTCTTTTCTACCACTCATCAAGATGCTAGGATTCTTGGACTATGATTCATCTTCTTCCAATTAGGATTGTATCTTGAAAGTCTTGTTATCCTTCTTCAAGGATATAGAGTTCTCCTTCCCATCATACACTACACTCCTATAAAATTACCAAGGTTTGTTCAATAGTAAGTGGCATGCATCCATAGGAAATACATCACAAAGTAACTTATCCTTATACCCTACAATTGAAAACTCAACCCAAGTCTGCTCATTCACCAACACACTCTGCCCTTTATTCAACCATGTCACCTTGTATGGATTGACATGAGGGATCTTCTCCAATTTTATCTTTCTCACAACTTCTTTTGATATGATATTATATGTGGAGCTTGAATCCATAATCACTTTACAAACTTTTCCAAGGATTTTACATCTCATCCTAAACAAAGCTCTCATATGCTTGGGTTCATCCTTAATCAGTTGTATGATCAAAATCCTTTTGAACATTAAGTTCTCTCCCATTTTTGATTCAATATGGTCAACCTCAGGTGTCTTGACACTTGATGTTTCTTCATGGGTGTATGCAATCCTCTTTCCATTATTTGATGAGGTAGGCTTATCAGGGCACCTATAAGCCAGGTGACCCAATTGGCCATAATTGTAACACTTCATACTTGAAAAGTATGAGTTTCTCTTGCCTGCACCTCTTCCTCTATTTGAGCCTCCTCTAGTACCTCTAACTCTTGAATGACCCCCTCTTGTATTGGTTTGACATCCATGCTCAGTCAACTTGGACTCTCCTTGGTTTCTTTACTCATTACCCTTGCCTTGATAACCACCTTGGTGACCCACTTGGTCTCTACCTCTACCTCTACCCCTATTATTGGAGTCTCCCTTCTTCTTGTTCCTCTCTTCAATCTTGAGGGGTAATTGGTGGCAATTTTGAACAGTGGTTGGAGTCCACAAGCTTATCTCTTCTTGGATGTTCTATTTGAGACCACTCAAATATCTGGCTACCTTAATAGATTCCTCTTCTTGGATCTTGGACCTAAGGCATAGCTTCTAAAACTCCTTTGTATAAGAGGCCATATCTAAGTCCTTTTGTTTTAATCCTTGTCTCTTTCTATGAAGTTGAATTTCATATTCTTTTGGCAGATAATTTTCCTTCACCTTAGTCACCATGGCTTTCCAATTTGCTATAGGTAACTTTCCCATTCTACCTCTTTCATCTTGTAGGTACTTCCACCATGTCATGGCTGATCCTCTTAATCTTGATTTGGAAACCTTAATATTTTGGGCTTCTGTCACACCCTCATACTTGAAATGGTTTTCCATCCTCTCAATCCATTCCATTACTGTCTCAATATCCATTTTCCCACTAAATAGTGGGAGTCCTTCAAATGCCTTTGCATTCAGTTCTTTGATGGCTTTCAATAATGGTTCCTCATTCATTGGAGGGTCTGGTTCAGCGATGATGTCATCCTCATAAAAGATTATGATGTTAAGTTTTTCTTCCAACTTCATAAAAGATTATGCAACATAATCAAGTCAACCATATGAATTCATAGACTCATCAATAAGTTACCCAAAGTATTCCTTATCCTTATCTATCATATCCATCTTCTTTATGTAGATATATCAGTTCTTCATCACTTTCTCTCTTCTACAGATGTTTAGATGTTTGTAACTTAGATGATAAGTACTGTCAAAACTAGTTGACATCAATGAAAACATAATGAATGATTTAATTATATTACATATCAGTTCAGTACTTAGTGATCTCTAATCACTGATCTTCAAGTAATTTAGGTACTCAATAAGTTGTAGTTCATCAGGCGTATTGGTAGAGGTGTTCAATGAAGGATATATTTCAGATGTCTATATTTTTCCTTTTTGATGGTGGTCCTATTTTGTGTGCAACATATGGTTGATCAATTGTTTAGGGTTGGTCCTTTTTGGAGCATGTTCATTTATGTTTTGGTCCCAATAGTTATTGTGTAATGTGTTCATCCTATCTATTGGTACCAATAGATTTGTAGGTGGTGTAGTGTGTTTCTATACTCAAGGAATGTTGGATTGTTTGAGGTGGTCCACATTTTATTCCTTACCACCATGGGAAAGTTTTGGTGTGACCTATTTCAAATTTTTTAGGTTGATACGGCTGATGGCATCAAGCAATATATGTAGAGTGACAAGTTCAGTTATTTGAAAGTGGCTTATGTATTGCTTATATGTGAACGGATTGCAAATCTCTTTATAGGAGATTTGTGTGTTGTTGATTGTGTGTGTAGATGAAATTGGTAGAAAGCTGATATATCATGCTTATATTTCAAAGTGTTGGTGATAGTGATCTTAGTGGTGCATTCAATCTCATTTCTTTCTGGCAGTGAACCTATTTGTATTGGAATTGAGCCTATTTATATTAGTAGTGAGCCTATTCATTTCTAAAGGCATTTATCCCGATTGACCATGAGCCAATATGTAATGACCACAAATGATAGTAAGACTTTGTAAAAATCACCTTAAACAATGTCACCTTAACTAGTGTTTCATTTCATGAGAATTAGTCTCCATGGTTTTTCTCAGTTTGGGTCTCCATGTAAATCTTGGTATTCTTTGTGTTGGTGTTTTTGACCTTTCATATTTACATCTAGTATGAATGTTTGATGTGGTTAACTAATAGATACAAAGTTGATATTTCTATTATTTATAAGTTTACAGAAAAAGTAAAAGTTTTATAAAGTGTGTGGAAATAAGTAATATTGGCCCCTCTCAGTTAATCTTCCTATCCAACAATTGGTATTAGAGCTTGGCTCCTTGATATAGAGCTTAACCGCTTGAGGTATATTTGATAGAAAAAAAACTAAGCATTCTTATGTTTGATAGATGAGACTATAGTACACAAAAAGATTAGATGAAGGGATATTTGATATTGGTTAGTAACAATACTTTGAATCATGTAGATAAAAAGTATTCATTCCCTCATAATAGGCTTAAGACTCCAAATGAAATCACATCATATGAGAAGAATTAAAAAGTTAGGCATGTTATTACTAGTACTTTATCAAAGAATGAATTAGCTAAGGTTATTTATTTAAAGAATACTTATGAAGTTTGGGAAAAATTGGAAGATATTTATGAAGGAATGAAATGGTTAAGTTATCTGAGAAGCTAACAATAAAATGTCGCTAAGATAATCTAAGAATGGAAGAAGGTGAAGACATTAGAAAATGCTTTAAGAGAATTGAGACTCCAATTAATGAAGTAAAGAATCAATGAGGCACTATTAAAGATGAGGATTTCATGGAAAAGATATTGATGACATTACCAGATAGCTACACTAATAAGATCTTGACTATAGAGGAAGTGTATATCCAAAGAATTTTACTAGGGATATGTTGTTTGAAACTCTAACCACATTTGAATCAAGGAAGTTTGGAAGAGAGAAGAGTCGATATGAGACAACATTCAAGGAAATTAAATCAGAAGAAGATCTTGATGGTGATGATGAAGAAGAGTTTGAAGAAAACTTTGCAAGGAGACTGAAGAAAGGTACCGGAAAATACAAAGGTATGTTACCCCTAAAAATATTTTAGATGTGGTAAGATTGGTCATTTGGCTACTAGATGTAGAGAAGGGTCCTAGATAGAAGGTTAAGAAGTTCAATAAGAAGGATTACTCTATAAATGAAGATGCTAGTATTTGAGATGATGAGTCAGAAATAGGAGATTTTTTGTTTTATGCTAAAGAACATAAGAAACTAGAAATTCCATCTCCAACATTTGTGCTAAAGTTGATGATAATCTTGAAATTGATTTGTATCTTAGAAGAAATAAATATGAATCAATGATTGATAGTGGTTATTATCATCAAATGACTAGAGATAAAAGTAATTATGTGTTACTTGACAAATATGAAGGTGGTCCTATTAGATTTAGTGATGATAAGGAAACTTATATTATTAGTAGAGGATCTCTAAATTTTGATGGAAATAATAATATTGACAATGTTTATTATGTGAAGGGTTTATGTCACAATATCTTGAGTGTTGAACATATGTGTGAGAATGGATATGGTTCTATTTTAAATAACAGACAATGTGAAACTTTGAAGAGATCTAGAGATGTGATTACAGGTTGAAAAAGAATACGAAGGAATACGTACTAGATTGAAGGATCTTTAGAAGGATTCTATTTACTTTCTCAGACCAATGATAGTTGGCTTTGGTACCAAGGAATGTAGTACATCAATTTTGATAATTTGGTAAGAATAAGTTCATCATGCATAGTAAGAGACTTAGCTAGATTATTCAAACTAGATAATATGATCTACAAGGGATGTTAGGAAGGAAAAAAAGGAGAGAACCATTCAAGGAAAAAGAATATTCATCTATCAATCTACTAGAGTTAGTGCACATTAACCTTTGTGGTCCTACTAGAACAATACTTTTTCAAGGTGAGAGATAATTTATACTTTTTATTGATGATTATTCAAGATTGAACTGCATTGTATTTCTTAGAGAAAAAATAGAGGCATTTGAAAACTTTAAAATATTTAAAGCTAGAGTTGAAAATGAATGTGTTAAAAATATTAAATATCTGTGATCTAACAAAGAATAAAAGTTTACTTCTAATGAGTTCACAATTTTTTGTGAGAAACGTGGCATTAAGAGAAGTTTTGGTAGCTAGAACAACACATCACAATGGCATAGTGGAAAGCATGAATTAGACAATTTAGGAATAAGCAAGAACTATGTTGAATAATGAATGTTTACCAAAAATTTAATGGATAAAAGTAGTACATACTATTGTATACACATTGAACAAATTTTTGTACCACCCTGAGCTTGGGGAACCCAGGGTAGATAGGATACAAACACACATAAAATATATTTTAATACAACATAAACGAACAAAACAAGACTCCCAACCATGACTTGCACAATGGGTTTCCAAAACCCATCAATAGGGTGAAGGTGGACTAAGTACCCAAGAGGAGATTGCCAAAATAAAATGCATACAAGGCTTATTATTAACACATATCACTTCTCTTTTCACACAAAAAAATCTCCCCTTATGGACCCCAAATAAATAACATGAAAATGGAAACAGGAAGTCCATACTCCATGCCTTATACCTCTCCTCGATAAGGAGAGACTCTACACTACATTAGTTGTCCAAGAACCCTTCACCACAAGGATACTCTTCCCTCCCAAGGGTGATTTTGGCCTTTAACTCCCTTAACATTCGCATACACAAAAATAACAAGAAATAACAAAAATTGAAAGGAAAGGCCTTCAACAATATCACAAAACATACAACATGAATTTACAATTAAAAAATGCACATAAAAATGAAACTCCTTCCATGGAAAGAGTGCAACCAACCTTGATTCAAGCTAGTGGAAAATGAAATTTGATGAATATATTTCCCTTTTTGTCCAATCCTTTCTCCTTCCAAACCATAGCTAATTCTAAAAGTGTCAAAGATAGAGACTGGATGATCAACACAAACTTTCTCTAAAATTCCTACTAAAAGGGCCTCCTAAAAAACTCCCAACCAACCATCATAAAGAGAGAATGTCTCAAGGAGAATTTTTCTCCATTCTTGTCTCCCCTCATAAATAAGATGGAGACTAAAAATAGGGAAAGGGGAATGGGATTGTCCTCTTTTCCCAAACCCCAATTTTCGTCACTTGACTAAAGGGGTACTTTTTATGGGTCATAAATAAGTTATGGGCTCTAATTTGACCAAAATCTAACCCCCAACCCATATTATAACAAGTGGGGTGGGTAAAAAGGCTCAAACTACCCCCTAGGGGCTCATTTAATCCTCCAAAAACCCATTTGAAGTTTGCATATGGGTCCAACAAGATATGACCCAAAATAATGGTTTCCTAACCAAGGAGAGTTACTCTACCAGATAACCCAGGGTAAGTGTCACACTCCAACCCACTCACATGGTCTTGTCATGCTAACACATCACATAATACAAGTGTCAACTGACACCGCAAAATTTACACATCACTTGAACACTTGGCAAGAATATAAGGATAAACAAAATTACAAATTACAATCATGCAACATCATAATTATGAATAAAATACATAAAAATGAGGTTTTGTCTCTTCATTAGATGCAACCTTGGCTTTCATAGATTTCACAAAGGTCTAACCTTGATTCCCTGATTTATTTCCATGGTCAACTTCCCTGTACACTAAATTCAAAAATTAGCAGTCCAAGAAAAACATACGTAGAAAAAATGTAAATAATTGACCATATCAAAGCATATATATTTTTCTATTGCATTCACAATGTAAATCTATTGAATAATATGGCATTACATTCTTGAGCTCATGAAAGGACCTCTCACACTTCTTTGTCCACCCAAATTTCTTTCCCTTTCATTGAAGGGACGTGATAGGATGTGCCACTCTAGAGAATCCCTCAATAAAGAATCTATAATAGCCTTCTAACCCCATGAAAATCTTGACCTCAATCATAGTGGTTGGCATTTGTCAATCCATAATAGCCCCAATCTTTGATGGGTCCACAAAAATTCCATCACCTAATATAACATGCCCTAGATATCTGACCTCTGATCTAAAAAATGCACTCCTGGACAACCTTCTATACAACTAATTATCCCTCAAACACTACAATACCTACCTCAATTATTTCTTATTATCCTTCTCATCATGAGAATACATCAATTTATCATCAAGGAACACTACCAAAAATCCAGAAAGAAAAAAATTTGAATATCCAGCAAGAAGGGAAGTAGGATGCTTTTGGTTAGGCTGCAGGTTATGAACTGGTACCAAGAAATGTGGAGGTCATAGAGAATGTAGCAAAAGAAAAGATTGAAAAAACCATGTCTATCAATGGGGGAAGAGTTGGTGGGTCTAGCATGGCCCATCCGAGAAAGGACAACAGTCCTGTCTCGGGACCAGAGGAAGAAAAAGGGGATAAAGCTAGTCTTTCTGAGAAAAGAAAAGGGTCAACAAAGCATCAAGAAGATCTCTCACATGGTGGGAACTCATTACGAGGTAAGGGGAAATGGAGTAGTATTTTTGGGATAAAACCGACTGGAAAATCTTCTTTCCCAAAGATTGATATAGCTTCAGAACTAAGTAAATAGGTTTAAATATTCCTGATCAAATCATAGATCATACTATTTCTAGAATGGCCTTAGATTTGATAGGAAAGTTTATAGGTCCTAGGCTGAATATAGACTTGGTGAGGGATTTTACCCTCTAGAAGTGGAAGCTCAAAGGGTAGGTGGATGTAGCGGCTATGCTGAAAGGTTTTTTCTCCTTTTTATTCTCTAATGGAGAAGATCTTTCAAAAGTGTTGTCAGAAGGCCCATGGATGTGGGGAAAATCCTCTTTGTCTTTGTAGAAATGGACAACAAATCTAGACTATAATGATAATTTCTTTGTATCTACTCCTATTTGGGTTAGAATTCTGGGTCTCCCTCTAGAGTACTGGCATAAGGATATTTTGGTGGCAATAGCAGGGTCTTTTGGTGAACTACTGACTATAGATCCAATGACTGTAGCCTGAACCAGACAAGTGTTTTCTCGGATATGTGTCAATATCCAACATGATACTAACCTTCCTCAAGTCATAAATCTAAACTTGAAAGTGGGTAAATGGGCCCAAGAAATAGAATATGAATCAACCCCTTTCATATGCCTAACATGTAGAAAAGCTAGTCATTGGGCAAAATAGTGTCCATTGAAGTTAGCTATAGATAAGAAAGACCAAGAGTCTAAAATGTCAAAAAAGTGGGAATGGAGCAAAAAAAAAGGGGAGACACAAAATCCCCCTATTATTGAGACCTCAAATTCAAATATGGAGGAGAAGCAGGCTCACCCATAAAGGGAATCAAAACAAACAAAAGGTCCTAAGGAAGTAGCTATCCCTATTAAGGAAAATAAAATACAGGATCATTCTAGAATGGTTACCTCTTTAGAGGAAACTTGTGAACTCTCTTTAGAGTCAGATCCACTGTTGGTATCAAGGGTTGAAGATATTTTGAATTCTTCAAAGGGGAGGGATAACTACCAAAGCCCGCAGAAGGTTGATGAAACCCAGTATATTCTAGAGAAAATTAGTAGTGAAGCATCAAATGCTAATTTGTTAGAGCTTGATTTACAGAATGACAGATCAAATGAACAGTATGATGACTTTGAAACAATGGAAACAAAGAACAAAATCCCATGGATCAATGTTAATAATAATAATAATAATAGATCTCCAGTAGGTAAAGGCTCAGGGTCCCAGCCAAGAAGAGAAAACACTAAGGATCAGACCCTGCAATAGGAAAAAATAGCTCTAAGGCGAAAAAAGGAGGCTTGACATCTAAATCAAACAAAAAAGGGGGTCAAATCAAATTTGGAGGAGTTTAGACAAGAGGACAATAGCAAAAAGCATATACTGGAACACCTAAAAGAGAAAGGGGTAGAGTATCTGAGAAAGAATAGAGAGAGCAGGAAGCAAAATAGAATATAGCAGATGGTAGACAACTTACCATCGATCAGGTTTGTTATCCTAATTTTTAATGAAGATTTTATCTTGGAATATTAGAGGTCTCAATAGTCCTCATAAAAAAGATGTTATTAGGAACTTAGTTAGAGATTCTAAGCCTGATATTTTTCTTATTCAAGAAACTAAAATGGTTAGAGATGAGATTGTTAAAATCAATTTTCTGAAGAATGGGGATAAGTTTAGCAGTAACTCTGAAGGGGCTTTTGGAGGATTGGCTATCTTCTAGAATACTAAAAGCTTCACTTGCAACCTATTGAAAGAGGACAAGAATTTCCTGGCAGTTAAAGTCAGCAGTATTAAGGATAAATTCTCATGGACTCTGATTAATGTGAATGCTCCAAACACTAAAACTGGTTGTCTCAATCTTTGGAAACAACTAGATGATGATGGGAGACTTCAATATGCCCCTAAAAGAAGCTAAAAAGAAAGGAGGGAACAATACGCAAGTGGAAAGCAGGGTTGATCTTATGGATTTCATAAGTAATGAAGGTCTGTTGGATATTGACCTCGAAGGAATTCATTATACCTAGACCAATAGAAGAGTGGGAGCTGATCTCATTTAGGTTAAGCTTGACAAGGTCCTTATCTCTCACAGATGGATTGCTAATTTTTCCTGCTCCCTCTCCTCTCTTAACCGCATTGGCTCAGATCACTATCCTATCTCCTTTATTACCAACTCCTTCAGAGGAAAAGGTAACATACCTTTCAGACTGGAAAAAATGTGGATGACTCACCCAGAGTTCAAAAATAAAATAAAGGAATGGTGGAATATAAAAGTGGAAGGAAAAGCCATGTTCCAAGTGGCAAAAAAAATGGTAAATATAAAATCTAGAGTTAGACAATGGAACAAGGATGTCTTTGGTGATATTTTTCAAACTAAAAGAAAAATCCAAATAGATCTTAAAGAAATTCAAGACAAGATTCAGAGTATAGGGTTGACAAAGGATCTTAGAAAAGAAGAAAATATTATCCTAGCTGATTACCATAATATCATAGCTAAGGAGGAAACTTTTTGGAGACAGAGATCAAGGTCTCTTTGGTTGAAAGCTGGAGATAGAAATACCAGATTTTTCCATCTAACAATGATGAAACACAAGGCTATGAATAGAATCAACACTTTTATTACCCCTAGGGGAACTCTTAATAAAGAGGAAGATAAGGAAAGATATGATGGGCCACTTTTCTTCGATTCTCTCTAGAGAACAAGATCTCAATCAAGATGATCAAAACTATTTGCTGAGTTCCATTCCCATGTTGTTGGTGGCTGAGGACAATCTCTTTCTTAAGTCTATTCCTATGGAGGAGGAAATTAAAAAGGCAATCCAGTCTTTTGAAGGTGAAAAATCCCCTGGGTTGGATGGCTTCCAAATGTTTTTCTTTCAAGACTACTGGGAAATTATTGGAAAAGATATTTGTGGTGCTATGAAAGAATTCTATGGCTCTAAAGCTATTCTTAAAGAGCTCAACTCCACCTTCATAGCCCTGATACCCAAAAGACCAGGAGCTAACATGGCTGATAGCTTTAGGCCTATTAGTATTTGTAATTCCTTTTATAAGATCATATCAAAGGTTCTGACCACAAGGATTCTCAAGATTCTCCCTCATCTCATTCCCCCCCAACAAAATGGGTTTTTTCTATGAAGACAAATCCTGGACTCGATTATAGTCGTTCATGAGAATATTCACTCACTGGAAAAATTGAGGAAATAGGGTTTCCTTATGAAACTTGATCTATCAAAAGCCTATGATAGAGTTGATTGGGAGTTTCTTTCTAAAATTCTTCAAGTGTTTGGTTTTGATGATGGAGTGATCAAACTTATAATGCAACTTGTTACTATGGTTTCTTCTTCGATGATTGTGAATGGGGGATCCTCTCCTTTCCTTAGACCTACCAGAGGGTTATGTCAAGGAGATCCTATATCTCCTATCCTTTTTTCTATCATGGCAGAAAGTCTTGGGAGATTGATTACCCTTCAAGTTTCTCAAGGTTTGATTTCAAGCTTACAACCTTCCTCCAGAGGAATTTTCTGTTCTCATGAACAATTTCTTGATGATACAATTATGATGGGAGAATCAACTGTTAAAGAGGCTAGGAATATGAAAAAGGTGTTAAATGTGTATGCTAGTGCTACGAGTCAACTCATAAACTGGGAGAAGAGTGCCCTATTTTTCTTCAATACTCCATAAGCTAGAATGAAAAAAATAATTCTATTCTTGGTTGCAAGATGGGAAGCATCTCAACCTCTTATCTTGGTTTTCCACTGTGCTTGAAACCGGAGGCTAATTTCTAGAATAAAATCCTTGATAGATTTCATTCAAAACTGGTGGGATGGAAAGGGGTGATACTCAGTCAAGCTGGGAAAGTCCAACTACTGAAGGCTACTCTGCAAAACCTTCCAGTCTATGCCCTTAGCCTATTCAAAATTCCTCAAAATTTTTTAGAGTTAATTGAGAAGATCCAAAAAAGGTTCCTTTGGACTGGAGTGGAAGAGAAAAAGAGACTCAACTTGGTGGCCTGGGAGAAGATCTGTAAACCTAAAAAGATGGGGGGTCTGGGAATAAGGAGCATTATTAATACTAATAAATCTCTCCTAGAAAAGCAATGCTAGAGAATCTTTGAAGATGAGAAAGAATGGAATATGATAATGAAAAGGAAATATCATCTAAGTAATCTTGAAGGAATGCTCCAATCTCAAATTGATATTCAAGGATCTTTCGTATGGAATAGTATAAGTAAAGGAAAGAATCTTATAAGAAAAGGTGCTATTTGGAAGCTGGGAAATGGTAGAAAAATTCAGTTTTGGAATGATAAATGGATGCCAGAGAAGCCTCTTGTAGAGAATGAAGAATGGGGGAATGCTATCCAAGACTGTAAAGATTCTATTGGTGAATTTGTGAGTGATTATTGGAAAAATGAATAGTGGATAGACTTAGGGCTGAAGGATATCAGATTTAAAGAAGTGAATAAATAATTAAATAACTAGTTTATCAGAGAAAATGAGGATGATAAACTTATCTGGGGTCTGGCTACCTCTGGAAAATTCTCAGTTGCTTCTACTTTGATTCTTCTCCTCCCTAATGAGGCCCAGCCTTTGTGGGTGTAGGTATGGAATAAAAACCTTACACCTAAAATTAACATGTTTTTTTGGCTGCTTGTCCAGAACAAAATCCTCACTCGGGACAACCTTATGAGAAGAGGGTTTTAACTGTCGAATAGATGTTCCCTGTGTTGTCAAGAAATTGAAAATTGTAATCATCTAATGATACACTACTCTTTTACTAGAGAGGTGTGGGACACAATAATATCATCCCTTGAGCTCAATTGGGTGAAACCAAACTCTATCCAGGAGTTTTTCCAGTAGTGGTAGAGTCCTTTCCATGACAAGAATGCTAGGGATATCTAGAAAATTGTCTTTCCCCACTTCTCTTTGTTGGAAATATTCAGGGATTAACCGAGTTACTGAGAGGGGAGGGGTGAATCAGTAACTTCAAATTTTCTTGCAATTACAAATGTATTAACATATAGTTCACTTTTTCTTTATGCATATAGAAAGCATGAAACTTAAAAATATTCACAACAATGACACATAGATTTGGTTACCCAGAAACCTTCCAAAAAGAAAGTAAAACTGGGGTGGGGATGAAACCCACAAAGCTTTAGTACTGCAGAATAAAGTTTGCCGGTTAAGGCTTACAATTTGATCACTTCTGATGATCTGCCCTGTTAGGAGCAATAAGGATTGCTAAATTCACCTTGTTAAAGGATTTACAAACATACAATGAAGTATGCACTCGGTAAAGAGATTTTACAAAAGACTGTTAAGTCTACCTGGTTAAAGGATTTTAGTACTGATTCACCTGTTAGGATGAAACAATATATCTCTTGCTTTGCAACTAGATTGCTGATTGAGATTCGTTGAATGTACTGATCACCTTCTATGATGAATTTGTCTTTGTTGTTCCCTATATTCCTGTAGCCCTTTGTAATTCTCTTATCTCTGCCCCTTTTTTTTTTTTTCACATACATACTCATTACATCTTGACATTTTTACAACATTGTTTATATACAAGTCTAAACAATTAATTACAATTACAAAGTCGGCTTGACAAATAAACATAAGTGCCACTAAGTCGGCCCAAGTATGGTTACACGGTTCCTGCAAACTAACTCGGTGACTTTCTGATACTCGGCATCCACTGCATTACTCGGCATCATCATGCACTCGGTAGAAGTGAAGGCACGGTTCATACTAACCACTCGGTACATTTTGAACTTGGTAAATACTAGTGACTCGGTAGACATAATGTTACTCGGTTTACACTATCCTGCTCAGTTTGCATTATCTTGATCGGTTTGCACTATCTTGCTCAGTTTGCACTGTCCTACTCAGTTTGCACTGTTCTGCTCAGTTTGCACTGTTCTGCTCGGTTTGCACTGTTCTGCTCGGTTTGCACTATTCTGCTTGGTTTACACTGTTCTACTTAGTTTGCACTGTTCTGCTCAGTTTGCACTGTTCTGCTCAGTTTGCACTGTTCTGCTCAGTTTGCACTTGGAATGCAAATAAGTGTTGTCACTAGTGGCAATTCTGCTTAATGCCGACAATCTCCCCCTTTGGCATTAGTGACAAAAACACTTATTGCTCAAAACTTATGTACATGAATCATACTGAGATTTATTTTGATTTTTTTTAAAAAAAATTTGTCTTTGTCATAGGGCTTTATACATTATCTCCCCCTTTCAATGTGCTAACTTTTTCTTCTATACAAATCTCCTTCTATACATATCTCCTTCTATACATATCTCCCCCTTTTTGACGATAATGCCAAAGGTGTATATACAAGTGATTTACAGAGAGAATCCAAAATTTGATAGAAAATCAGAATGTACCTTCATGATTAGTGCCAGGGTTTTGTCCCAATTTTCTTGCAGAATCTTGCATGTTTGGATTGCAATTTGGACTTCTGCAGAGAGTTCAATCATGTGATCTGCTATAGAGAACTGATTGTCATGAATCAATGTTTTGGAATGTTCAATGTGCTTATACATTGTATTCATGATGCGAAGGATCATGTTCTGGATGTCTAGCAGTGTGGACCGGATCCTTGTGTCTTCTTTTAGTAGATCTGACTGCATATTTGATAGGTATGAGACTTTCATGTGATGAGCAGAGCTTGAACTTGGTTCAAGTTGTAGCTTTTGTATGCTAATCTTCATATCCTCATCCATTTTATTCATTTTATCCTTAACATCCTTTGTGAACTCGGCAATATTGCACAGTTTGGCCAAAAGAGAGGTGACATTCGAATAGGTAGATTCAGTATTTGACAAATCTGAAGACAATTCCACTTGATTAATAGCTATGTGCTGAGCAATGTGCTCAAGCACTTTATTGTTGAATCTCTTCTTAGCTCTTTTAACTAACTTTTCTATCCCAGATGAATCCTCATTGTATTTATTTACTGCTTCAACTAATTGTAGCAAAACATGTTGAGAGGAGTCTACTTTAATACCTAATGCATCAGACAAAATGTCTTTAGCATCCTTAATGATTTAATATTCCTTGTCTCTCTCCTCTTTAAGCTTCTTTTGCTTTGCTTTCCTTTGGAGGATTTCACCTATATTTTGCATTTGGTCCGCTGATAGATTTGCAAAATCTAATGTTTGAATCTCTATTTCTTCATCTAGGTCTATATCCTCTACTATATTCTTACCCAAAAATTTTATACTCGGTAGAGCCTTAGGCTTATCTGTACTTAATGCCTTAGTAGTAGTGACAATAGACATAGTAGGACTGGCTATAGAGACTGGCACACTGTCTACTGGAGAACTTAAAATATTTACACTTGTAGAATAAAAAATTGGAATACTTACTGCTGGAAAACTTGATGAAGTGGGAGACTACAACTCGGTAGAAGAAATGGTGGTTGCTTCTGTTGTTGCTATAGGTGATTGGACAAAAGTTGAAGTTGTCACAACCATGCTTGAAGGTGTCTCCGGGCTAGATGTATAAACTTTTACTGGAGAGGTAGGAAGTGATGCAATGACTTCTGCTGCTATCCTCACAGTATCATCTACCTTAGTGGCTTCTTCTTGTTCATCACTGTCATCTTCAATATCTTTTATTATTACTATTTCAATACTCGGTTGGTGAAGATGGTATATGTTCTTCCATGTGGCATTTGCAACCTTCACAACTGATTCAATATTGTTGATCAGAATCAAACAAGTATTGAACTTTAGTGTCATCTTACTTTCATTTTCCTTTAATGCCTTCTTTACTTCATCATTTTTCAAGCTCGGCATTAATTGTCTCAGGGTTTGATCAAATATGTCTATTACAGTTTGCTTTGCATTGCTCCATCTCATTTTTATTGGATTTAATAAGACTGCTGGAACCTGTGGGGCTAATTCATCAGGAGAGTATTTCCACTGTCCCATCTTTTCAATAACAGCATCTTCTATTTCCTTCTATTTTGTTTCCGATCTGGTTTCATATTTAAAAGATTTTATGTTACTTATTCCAGATCCTGATCTGTCTCTAAAAAGTTTGATCCTCTCTTGAAAGTTTAGAGGAGGCCTTTTGAATACTATATCTTTGTCTGCCTTGTCTGCCTTATCTGCCTTACCTCTTGCACTTCTCCTTGTAAATACAGCAGTGGGAGGCTTAGGTGCCTTAGTGATGAAAACCTTTCCTTTCTTCTTTGCAGGTTCTAGTTCCTCTGTTTTCTCATCCTTTTCCTCTTCTTCTTCATCGTTATCTCCTTTGTCCTCGGTTAGCATTTGCATTTTGGCTATCCTCTTCTTTCCTTTGTTTACCGCCTATGGAAGTTTTATGCTTAATTCAATTCTCACCTTTGCTTCATCATATGTTCCAAAATATGGAGCTTTGGGATTAACAGGCTGATTAAGAAGGGCTTCAATAATATTCTTGGTTTCATCAATATTTACCTCATAAGGAAGAGGTTTTACATATACAATCCTCGGTTTAGCTGCTTGAATATATACATTGTCACAGTCTACCATGAAACAAATGTCATCCTTGTAATCCTCCACCAACTTCTGTGGAATCCATAATCTGTCATTCATTTTCTCTTTGAAAGATTCAAAATAACTATCCATGATGCTTTCAAAATTTTTACCCATTTCTGAGATGTATTCATTTATCTCATAAAGGACTGGCACATCTTTTCTCCATACAACTTTTCCTTTGGAAGGGAAGAATTTTTGAACATAGAAGAATAAACAGACCAGTAGGGATCCAAACTTACATGGATTGTTTTTGGAAGTTTGAATGCTTTCCATGTTCTTGTTAAACTGTTTTAACAATAAATCTGCAAGGTCAAATGATAAGTTTTTCTTGACCACTTTGTATGCTAGGTCAATAGCTTCACAGGAGACACTATTCTGTTGACTTGAACTGTATATTTTATGGGCAATTATGTGTGTACCAAACTTTAGTTTAGCATCGGTAATGCTGCTAACTTTCATGCCTCTACCGTCCCACTTGGCTAGGGTTTTCTTCTCCAGTTCTGACCGACCTAGGGTTTTGGTAGTTTTTTCTTTGTTCAACATGGGAAGACCGGTGATTTGATGAATCATCTTCTTGGTGATCTCTATGGGTTGCTTAAGCCAAATCTTGCCATCATGTATACGGCTGAGAATGTATCTAACCCATTTCTCCCAAAAGTTTTGAGGTAAATGTGCAATGTGAACTAATCCCTTATCTTCCAGATGTTTGTGCTTGGGTTTTAGAATACCATCCACACATAGTTCTTCATGCACAATATCTAGTTCTAGGTTTCCCATTTCATGAATTGCACAGTTGAAATGATTGCAAATATCATTAATAAGTAGTACCTTAGGAGGAATCTGAGATTGAGCTCCATTCGGGTCTAGGGCTGCTGCAATTGCAGGCACGATCTTGAAATTTGGTGCTCTCCATTCCCCTTGGACTAACATTTCAGATCCTTTCTTCGCTGAAGTGCTGGATGATGCCATGGTAGCTCATAGAAAATTCTTTTCACAAAAGGTATTTGAGTCACTGGATTTCTCTTGAAGTTTTCTGCTGTCAAAGTGCTAAAATTTGCGGTGAGAAATGAGTTTGATTTCTTTCCTTTTGTTTACAACTCTGCCATTAATGCTCAGTACAAATTAGGGTATGAATTCTGAAAGACTGTGACCCACTAAGAATTAATTGCTCGGTGAAGACTTCGCAACTCGGTGAACTCGAGAATTCATATTGCTCCGACCTCACTCGGTAAACACTAATACCGACCTTGTTCAGTAAAGACTGGTACCGACCTTCTTGTGATCTTACTGCATCTTGTATGCTGATTTAGATCTTTCTTTTAATTTGGTTCTGGAACTGCTTGAAGTTTGTCTATGAGAATACAGTTCTAGTGCTTTCTTGGAAATTTAGTTTGAGTCGGTAGAGCCACCCATTCCATTACTTGGACTGGTTTGCTCGGTAGATTTAGGAATCCACTTTTGTCTCACCTTTTTCCTGACCTTAGTTGCTTCATTCTTCTTTCCATCTTCAACTTCACTAGCATTCATGCAGTTTCTAGCTATGTGACCGAGTTTAGTGCATTTGAAGCATCTTACGGTAGTATCTCTTTTCCTTAGATGATGTTTTATGCAGTTCATGCCAATGTGTCCATATTCTCCACAGTAATGACATCTACACCAGGTGTTGTAGTCCCATCCAAACATTGCTTTCATAATTTGTTCTGCTGGATTGAATGTCTTGGATCTGCACTCGGATGCTTTGTGACCTTGTTTGTTGCATTTGTGACAATTACCTCTGAATCTTGGTTTTTCCTTGCATTCATTTGCTTTGTGACCATGTTGATTGCAGTTGTAGCATTTTCCATTGAATTCTTCTTTTTCATTGTTCCAACATTTATTTGAAGTATGTCCTATTTTACCACAATGATTACAAGTAGGTTTCTGATTTCTTTGAGTACCTTTCTTAGAAGATTCACCTTCTCCTTTGAATCCAAGTCCTTCTTTTCCTTTCTGCCTATGCAGATTTCGCTCATACAGCTGATTCAAGTCTTCTTGGCTTTTCAGCATTCCTTCATTGATTTGTTTTTCGGCGTTTAGGTCATCCACCAATCTTAGATTGATTTCCTTTTCAGATCTTAGTTCTTCTCTTGTGTTTTCTATTTCTGATCTTAGATTCAAAATTTCCTCATTTGTATGGGAGATCTGATCAATTAGGTTTTCTAGCTGAAGGGTTTTATTTTGGACTTCATTATTCCTTCCATCCAATTCATCTTTCAACTTGTTTCTTTGTTCTAAGATCTCACAAAATCTTGTTGAGTGTAGCTCTTGTTCTCTTTTTAATTTTCTCACTTCTTCCTGCAGAGACCCATTCTTTTCTAGGAGTTCTTTGACAGCATTGTTTGCTTCATCTGAGCTATTTGAGGGGAAAAGATCTTCAATCTTTTCTTCAATGTAATTCTGATCATTCATCTGATTTGCAAGTTCCTTCCTTCTTCTTAGGGATTGGGAAAGATGTTCTTTTGCTTCCTTAAGTTTAGCTATGGCCATTTCCAGATCTAGCTTTTCATTTTCAATCACCTTGTTTAGTTTGAATACCTCCATTGTCCTGGATCTTTGCTCAAGCTAGTTAAGCTTTATCTTGAGAACCAACAAAGCTCTGATACCAATTGTTGGAAATATTCAAGGATTAACCGAGTTATTGAGAGGGGAGGGGTGAATCAGTAACTTTGAATTTTCTTGCAATTACAGATGTATTAACATATAGTTCACTTTTTCTTTATGCATATAGAAAGCATGAAACTTAAAAACATTCACAACAATGACACATAGATTTGGTTACCTAGAAACCTTCCAAAAAGAAGGTAAAACTAGGGTGGGGATGAAACCCACAAAGCTTTAGTACTGCAGAATAAAGTTGGCCGGTTAAGGCTTACAATTTGATCACTTCTGATGATCTGCCCTATTAGAAGCAATAAGGATTGCTAAATCCACCTTGTTAAAGGATTTACAAACATACAATGAAGTATGCACTCGGTAAAGAGATTTTACAAAAGACTGTTAAGTCTACCTGGTTAAAGGATTTTAGTACTGATTCACCTGTTAGGATGAAACAGTAGATCTCTTGCTTTGCAACTGGATTGCTGATTGAGATTCACTGAATGTACTGATCACCTTCTGTGATGAATTTGTCTTTGTTGTTCCCTATACTACTGTAGCCCTTTGTAATTCGCTTATCTCTACCCCTTTTTTTTTTTCACATACATACTCATTACATCTTGACATTTTTACAACATTGTTTATATACAAGTCTAAACAATTAATTACAATTACAAAGTCAGCTTGACAAATAAACATAAGTGCCACTAAGTCAGCCCAAGTATGGTTACACGGTTCCTGCAAACTAACTCGGTGACTTTCTGATACTCGGCATCCACTGCATTACTCGGCATCGTCATGCACTCGGTAGAAGTGAAGGCACGGTTCATACTAACCACTCGGTAGGTTTTGAACTTGGTAAATACTGGTGACTCGGTAGACATAATGTTACTCGGTTTACACTGTCCTGCTTGGTTTGCATTATCTTGATCGGTTTGCACTGTCTTGCTCGATTTGCACTGTCCTGCTTGGTTTACACTGTTCTGCTCGGTTTGCACTGTTCTACTTGGTTTGCACTATTCTACTCAGTTTGCACTGTTCTGCTCAGTTTGCACTATTCTACTCGGTTTGCACTGTTATGCTCGGTTTGCACTATTCTGCTCAATTTGCACTATTCTGCTCGGTTTGCACTCAGAATGCAAATAAGTGTTGTCACTAGTGGCAATTCTGCTTAATGCCAACACTCTTGGCATATCTAGAAGGAGAGGAATAACAAAATCTTTAGAGAGAAAAAGGCCCCTCCTTCTCTGGTTGCAAATTTAGTGACTAGAAGTATAATGGAGAACTATAGAAGTATGGGAATGAAAGATAGTAGCCAATGGGATCCTCACCCAAGAAGGAAAATATTATCTCATGGGAGAGACTAAAAAGTAGTCAGATTTAGAATCCCAGAGATAATCTTATATGGACAGCTTCTCCCTTTGGATGGTTTAAAGGGAACTTTGATGGTTTGGCTAGCGGTAATCTTGGAAGGGCTGGAGGTGGCGGTCTTTTAAGAGATGTTGTTGGAAACTGCTCAGGAGCGATCACTATCCTGCTGGGTATCCAAACTAACCATGTTGCGGAGGCTGAAGCAGGTCTTTACCTGGTAATGATGGCAAAAGATATAGGATGCACAAAATTATGGTTGGAAGGTGATTCCCTCAATATAATCAATTCTATTAAATGGAAATCTAAGAGCTCATGGACAATAGAACACATCATTAACAAAATTAAAAGTATTATGAATTCCTTTGAAGAATGCCATGTCACTCATGTTTATTGTGAAGGCAACAAACTGGTGGATAGGCTGGAAAATGAAGGTACCTTGAGTGACATCACCCAAAAGTGGAGAGGGGAAGTGAATCTAAAGGCTGAGATTACGAGTCTAATCAACTATGACAGAATTAATCACTATGAAGGAAAAATCACTTAATCTAATGATGATAAGGACAAATAATTTACCGAGGAGGTCTGCATGTAAGGTGAAGTGTGGGATCATTACTCTACAGTTAATAAAGCACAGACATTGGGTTAATCTCGATAACCAAAATAGCAAAGATAATCAGAGAAGTAAGGCGGATATCACTGGTAAGGAGCCAAACCAGTTCATGAGAAACAAGCGAAAAATGGGAGGTGGTTTGAAGAGGGAGGAACCTTTCGACTATGACAAATGGAGACAAGACAGAAAATTTTGGAAGAAGTTGAAGAAAGGGGGGGTTACATAGTTCATGAAGAAGCTTCACGAGCATGACAAAAAGATCACTTCTTTGTTCACAGAAGGCTGGGCTAATGGTAAGGTTCATCTTTGGGGCAAGTCCTTCACTCTTACTATTTCTAGTATAGCTAAAATTATTGGCTTACCCGTGGAAGGTACCCATTTCCATAGAGGAAATCATAGACTAGGAACATAAGCTTTTACCATTTTCCCTAAAACTGATGATGAGAAAGCCCTTATGACCAAGGGAAATGGTGACTATGTGGACATTACTAATATTGATGAATTCTGGGCCAAAATCTTGAAGGCTATGATAGAATATTTTATGCTTGATGGGTGGTATTCTAAAATTTACAATTTCCATTTTGTTTTTTCTAACAACTTCTGGCATAAAAGGAGGATTTCTTTCCCTTACTATCTTATGAGTTCCCTGAACAACAACATTACAGGACACAAGAAAAAGGCTAGTAACCCCATGCTACATGAGGGCTTGATCCTTCTCATTTCTGACCACATCAGGGACAATATTCCGGACCCTATCCCTAAAAGGATTACTAGTAAAAGAAAGGTGAAGAATGAGGGGGATACTAAGGCTGAGACTAGTAAGAAGAGAAAGAGTAAGAAGGATAAGGCCTCTATTGATACCGGTGGAAAAGATACTACTAGTACTAAGGAATTAGTGAAAAGGTCTCACTCTCAGGGAAAGGGTATCATTGAGGAAGGTAATGAGGATGATTCTGATGAAGAGAAAAACAATGAGAAAGAGGAAGGAAACCAAAATGATTAGGAAGAGGAAATGAATGAATGGATGGCTGAGGAGAATGATTATAAGGAGGAGAATAGTCAAGAAGATGGAGATGAAGAGGAGGAAGTGGATGAGGAAGAAGAAGAGGCCCAGGAAAATTCAACTAAAGAAGCCATGAAAGATACCCTGAATCTTAATGGGGGTGCCGAGAAAGAGGAAGATGGCACCCAGGTGTCTTCTATGGAGGATGAAATCACTTTTTAGGGTGCCCCTGTGGAATAAAATATGAACAATGTTAAACCTAATTCTGGGGATGGTAAAAATAGAGATGAGGATGGTAATGATGATGAGAGGCTTACTATGGGAATAACGGTTGGCCAAGAGAATGAAGGTAAGGAGACTGGTAAGATCCCCTCTTCAAATGAAAATGAAGAAGACAACTGGAAATAAAATAAGGAAAGTATGGAGAAGATGACCGTGGTGGAGAACAACAACAACAAAGAGGAATCTTTAATCCTCTTGAGGGAAGCTACTACATAGGAGGAGAAGAATAATGTTGAGAGTCAAGATAAGAATATGGAATGGAAAAAGGAAATGTAGGAAATGAAACTCCAGATTCAAGAAATGGAGTATACCATGAAAAATATGACTACTAAGCTGGGAAAGATGGAAAATAAGGTTCTTGATAAGGTGAAAAACAAAAATAAAAATGAGGATGGTACTGCTGAGATGAGCAAGATAGTTAATGACAAGATGAAAGACTTAGAAGCCAAAATTAGCAACCATGACAGTATGATTAAAGGTGTTCTGAGCCACAGCAACAAGGGACTGAAGGCGACTATTCTGAATCTAAATATGTTGCATAATTATCTAGAAAGGAAAGGAACATGCTGGAAAGAAAAACAATCACCATCAATGAGGATGCTAGCAATACTGGATCGGGGATGAGAAATAGAGGGCGTATCCAGAGGAAGATCCTTGAAAAACTGAAAGAACTGAAGGAGCTGCATGAGACTATCTAGAAGATGGAAGACCTCAAGAAGAAGGTTGAAGAAATGATAACAGATAATTAGCTAGTTCTTGCTGGTAGTTTTTTTGTAGTTTGTTTTTCTTTTAGTATCCACTATTGAACTATGCAGTTCTTGGTCTCTGCTTTTGTTTTCCAGTAGGTGTTTCATTTTGTAAACATTAATGCTCTATCTTTATGCTTTTTTGTAACTAGTTTTGGGTCCATGTAAAACCTGCTTTTACCTTAATCAAAAACACTACCAAAAATCTATCAAGGAATGTGTGGAACACTTCATTCATGAGACTCATGAATACAACTGGAGCATTTGTGAGACTGAATAAGACTATAGTGAACTCATAATGGCCATATATCATACAAAATGTGGTCTTGTGGATGTCACTCTCAAAAATCTTCAAATGATGGTACCCTAACTTTAGATCTATCTTTGAGAACACGCAGACACCTTGAAGCTGATCAAACAAGTCATCAATCCTAGGAACTGGATACTAGTTCTTTATAGTTAATTTATTCAACTATCAGTAATCAATGCATAACCTAAGAGATCCATCCTTCTTCTTGACAAAGATAACTAGTGCACCCTAAGGAGAAATGCTACGATGAATATGCCCCTTCTCTTAAAGCTCCTCTAACTGAATCTTGACCTCATTAAAAGATCATTAATGGTCATCCCATAAGGTGCTCTAGATACTAGCATGGCTCCTAGAACAAGATCTATATGAAAGTCAATTGCAAATTCCTAAAGAATATGATTATCATCAAGAGAAGGTTCATTTTCTTGGTCATCTTCCCTATCATAGAGGATAGATCAAAAGAGGATAAGAAAGAAGAGGAAGAGACAACCATCACTAGCATCTACAACTACGAAACTAAGGTATGTATAGAAAAATAATTCAGAGAATAAAATCATTGGTGAAAAGAACGTATGAGTGGTTACTATTGATTCCTAGAAAGGAGTTTACACTAATGATATAGAAACCATGTTGATCACTTAATTATTTATGGAGAAGCTAACTCCAATTCTCACTAATCTCTGAGACTTGGACCAATTGAAAAGGATTTCACAAATCCTTCTTTACTTTGGGGTCTGAAAAGCTCGACAGGGTGATCCCTTAATGCATTTACAATTTCTACACCATACTTGTAAATGACATCAAAATAAAGCAGATAATTGTAATACCCCAAAATGGGCTATAGGTTCATTAACCTCCTACATCGTCAAATCAATCGAAATCGACATCAAAGTCCTAACCTAAGACACATCTGCACATCAGTTTATCAAAAACCTAATTGATTATCTTAATTCTGCATCAGGGAATATTCCTTGAATATTCCTAATTTATCATAATTATCTTTAATTGAATATTATTTGGCGATAAATGTCATTATTTATCCTAAAGTTGATTAATTGAATATGATGAATATTTAATTAATTAATTTAATTCTGCCACTTAATTATTTAATTAGATTTAATTGCATTTATTCCTAATTAATATTGTTTTTATTTTGACAATAAATCAAAATTCCTACAAATAATCAATTGAATATTTATTTAATTGATTTAAAATCAAAGTTGTCAAATTTAATGATTTAATTGGAATAAAGTTCAATTAAATAATTGATTAACCCATAAATCAATTGTTTTAATTCAAAATTAGTTAAGTGGAAAATAAATCACTTTATTTATTAAATTAATTCATATTAAATCATGCACAATAAAAAAATAGTTAACTTTAAATCAATTTTCAATTTCACTTTGTTAACTTTCTAAACTCAACATCTGATGATGAGTTGAAAAAGAGAACTAAACTCTATTTTGAGATAAAAATTGCTTTTGCATGATTTTATGAGTTTATTTATTCTTAATTTCTTGTTAACTAAAAAATCAACCTAAGTTTATCAAGAGTGATTTATGGCTTTTCTCAATGCATCCTCAAGCCCTGAATTTCTATAAAAATAAGGCTCATCTCTTCATAATACAATCTCTCAAATTTGTACTATTACTATGGTGAAATTACGTATGAAGAATCAAGCTTTTGTGACAGGCGACTTTGGGAGATCATTCATAGTTTTTTAGAGCATTTCATAGTTTTTCATATCACAGCATATCATTCTTAGAGTAAATTTGCATATCATTTCATTCAATTATAGATTAGTTTCATACAGTTTTTCATCCTAATTGCATAGAAAACACAAAAATATAGATTAATCTGCATTCATCATCTTTTGTATTCAAATCCTTCATTTAAGTGTTGCATTGTCACTGATCTCAGTCTAATATGAGAATACCATACTCGCACCTACTAGAAGGTAGTAAATCACCTGGTTAGCTTAGTTCCATTTACCTACAAATTTTGATTTTGCTAACCTCTAATGTTTTACTGAAGTGTTGTGTCCACGGCTAGGTACAATGTTCACACACACATTTCTACCGCCCACCGTGGGGCCCTGAAATGGCTTTCCATTCTATTCTATCAAATTTCTATCATTTTTCTTGAACCCACGACCACAAGGTTATTTTTTATGAGTTTTGTAATAATTTTCTGGGCTGTTTTTCCAGAAATCTGACTGGTATTTTTATTGTTACATGCACATATGACATGATACATATCTAAAATTTATATTTCTAGAAAGGTATTTGAGTTAGCTTTCATTTTAAATTAGTTTGGATTAATTTTGTCTTGATTTGCAAAATTTATGATCATTTTAGTGAAGACTAGTCAGAACCTAATTTTATGAAATCTGATTGATGTTTTTATTGGTACATGCACATATGACATGATACAGTTCTGAAATTTATATTTATGGAAAGGTATTTGAGTTAGCTTTCATTTTCCATTGGTTTGGATTAATTTTGTCTTGATTTGCAAAAGTTATGGTAATTTTAGTACAAACTAGTCAGAACTTGATTTTATGAAATCTGACTGATGTTTTTATTGGTACATGCACATAATGACATGATACAGATCTGAAATTTATATTTTTGGAAATTTATTTGAGTTATCTTTCATTTTCCATTGGTTTGAATTAATTTCATCTTGATTTGCAAAAGTTATGATCAATTTAGTGCAGACTAGTTAGAATCTGATTTTTATGACAACAAGTTTTTCGATTATCAAATGACATATTATCTTTGACTAACCTGATTTTCTACCAGGTGCGGTTGACAAGTTGTGTTATTATTATTATTATTATTATTATTATTATTATTTTTAATGGATTTTTATAACAGTGGGTTGCATGTACAAGAATAGGTAAGTTTTTCATAATAGTGGTTTGTAGGTGCAGGTGCAGGTACATCCCGTGGGTACAAAAGATAGAAGACAAATGCTCAAAAATTGCTAAAAAAGGTAAAATATACTAAGCGCATTGTGAGGCACTCAAGTATTCTATTCAATCTGATAACACTTTAATTTTGGATATAAAACAAACTCTCACGTGTCAAGCTTGTGTGCCTTTCCAGCTTTCATAATTTACACTTCAGTTTTGGGCTATAAAACAAACATAGATTTGTTTTTTGCATATATGTTACACATAGTAAATAGGCCCTATGAACACTATTTGAGGATGATCTAGAGAGAGTGGGCTTCATTCTCTTGTTCATGCATGCAAAGCTCTTCTTGATGATAGATCCCCTTGTAGGTAGGTAGGATACTGTGATTGTCTCAGGTTCTACTTGGTTTGGTCCTCAGCTTTTGATCGATACGTTCTCTCTCCAAAGAGATCGATAGACATAGTTGTTGACATCACAAATCTTGGTGAGATAATTTTAGTCTTAGTGTGTTAGATTAATCCGTTTGGTGTGTTTGGGTAAAAGTGATAAGGCTAGAGGATTATGCTCTACTCCCTTTTTGGGTAGTATCAGAAACTCAAATCCTTGGATCTGGACCAAGTCCCCATGTGGCATCTTTTGTGAGTCACCTTTAGAGAGGGTTAACCATAGTGGACATTCCATTTATTAGCTGTGGATGGAACCTCAAGTGGTAATAGCCATTTTCATCATGGTAGGAATAGCCGCTATATAAATGTCTTTGTGGAAGAAATCTCCACAGGTGTGGTCTCTTGTTGGGCTGTCAGATCTCCCTAGCAACTCGTGATTGATTAAATTCTTAGACTGTGTCAAAACCCCGGTGCACCTGGATTGGATTTCTCCCTCTTGAGATCACAAAAGTTGTAGATTCTAACCATTACTATAAACCATAGTGAGGCCAAATTTTTCATTTTCTAGGACTATGTGTGTTATTGAAAAACTTTTGAGAACATACACAAGTAGCATCCCTAGGAATTAGCAAAACAAGTCACTTGATTGTTCATTCACATGGTTTCTTTGTCCCGTGTTCATTGTTTTTAGACATGCTTGAAATCACTTGCCTATTGTTCTATGTGCTTGTTTATCAACTTAGTTATTGAAAATGAACAATCCTGAAATGAACTTCAAATTTGAACAGAAAAACTTGCAAACAAACTGATTCTGATATCTGAGAAATTGCAAATCTGATGCAAAATTCCTTTCTGGAGTCAAAAGTCATCCCACAAGATCAAAAAGTCGTACGAGTTTTTCCCCTTTGTCATATCAGAACCCCTGGATTATCATATGAGAGCTTGTATATTGTCGTAGAAGTTTTGTCAGAAATCATAAGAAAAAATTAAAAACCTGCTATCAAGTGTCGTATGAGCATTACAATTATCGTATGAGTCTTGTCAATTGTCGTGTCTGAGCCTACCCAGACTAGTACGAGCCTAGAGAAAGTCATATGAGAATTTTGAAAAATTGCCAGAAACTTGCCAAAATTGTCAGGAATCCAATTTTTACAGCCTACTTCTAGATTCTATCAAAATAATCATTGTGTGAGGAACAGAATAGTAACTAGAAAGAATCCAATCATTTTCTTGGAGTGGTCTCTTGAGTCTAATTTAGCCTTCTGATCTATCGATTTGAGTCTTTTTGATCTTATGTCAAAACCTTGTCAAAACCATCTTCAACTCAATCTTCATCAAAATGGCAAAGTGTTGTGAGCTCATGTCCACCATATTTTGGGTGTCTACCCATACAACTAGGGCATAGTATCCTTCATTTACGTCCAAATCTATCTTCAATCAATCCAATCTTGACAAGGTTGCATCATTCGATCTTCTTAAATCAAGTAATTCTTTAGTTGTCTTAATCTTGCTCTTTTGCTTCACCCAAGGTTAATGGTGAAAACTAGAGCTTCATCATAGAGAAAAAAAGGAGAACAACCCAAATTATCTTCAACTGCATCTTCTATGATTACTGAGACATTTCATCAACCTTTCGACACAACTAAATTTGTAGTAGATGCTCTTGGAAATCTTTACTTGATAGGTGGCTATGTCACTCCTCCTGCATCAATCCATGCAAGTCATCAAGTAACTCCCCCTACATCAATCCATGTAGGTCATCAAGCAACTCCTCATCAATCAATCCCTGGTAGTTCTCTTACAAACACTATGTCTCAGGGAGGAGGTGCAAGCCAAGGGTCCCAAGGACATCAATCCCAACATGGTGCAGATCAAGAACCCACACCTGAAATTGCTTGATATCAAAATGATGATAACTTCAAGAAAATGATGAGGCATTTCTTAAAAGAAGAAAATGAGACATATTTCCTAGATTTGTCCCACCAAGGGGCTAAACTTCCTCCAAACTTTAATGTTGAAGATATCATCACACGTGAGGAAGAAACTGCTATCACAACCATGATGAAATAGATGCATTCCATGTAAGTCAAGCTCAATAAAGTGGAAAAAGAGAAGGAACCTAAAGAGTTCTCCATGGAAGCTCTATGCCCTTTTCCATTTGATAAAGACTTGTACATGCCACCATTCCCAAAAAGAGTGGAGATGCCTAAATATGACAAATATGATGGAAACTCTGATCCTCAAGATCATGTTAGTGAATTTTGTACTCATTCTATGGAGTTCATGCATGAACCAACCTACCTAATGCATCTTTTCCCTCGATCTCTGGGAGGGTCAGCTATTCATTGGCTCTCAAAAATGCCTCCAACAATCAAGACTTTTGAGGAGTTAATCAAACTATTCTATCAACAATACTCCTACAACATCCAACATCCGGTCACTATGATCAACATTTGCAATCTGAAACAAAACTCAAGAGAACCATTCTTGAATTTTATCAAATGATGGAGGAAAAGGTTTTCTCTATATGCTATACCTATTCTAGAAATTGAGAAGCTAGAAATTTTCATCAACAATCTTCTTCTAGAAATCAACTACAATTTGCAAATGAAAAATCATACATCCTTTGATAAAATGGTAGAAAATGCAATCAAAATTGAGAAAGTACTTGTACAAAAAAGAGACATATCAATTCAAAAGGACAAGTATGAATCGGGATCTAGTTCCAAAGATAAAGGCAAAAACTGGAACAAGAATAAATGCATCATCATAGATGGCATTGTTGATAATATCTATGCCCCATCTAAGGCACCCGCTTTCAATCTCACTGTTGGCACTCAAGCTATCAAAGCCTCAGAGGAAAAAGCAATGGAGTTGAACAAGAAGCCATCTGACTATAAACCTTGGGCTATAGATCCTAAATGCAAGTTTACTCCTCTTGGAGAATCCTTGGAATCCACCATGAAAACTCTATTGGCCAACAAAATCATCACATTGCTTGAGATCTGACCATTTGATCCTGAACCTAAACCAAAATGGTGGAAAGAGAATGATTTCTATGACTTCCATTGCAATAAGGGTCATAAAACCAATAATTGCATATGAAGACAAAATTGATAATGGAGAAATTGTAATTGACAATCACAAAACCAACAATGATCATACGGCATTCATGGAACCATTTCTGAAGCATGGTCAAGGAGATTTATCTTCTCAGCCTAATGTGGCTACTAAAGTCAATTATGCGTACTCTAGAAACAATGTAGTCATAAATATGGTTGAACCATGCCTAGCTAAGCATTGCAATGTCATCACAATTGTAAGAAAGGATAGGGATAATCAATCAGAAAATACAGTTACTCGATCACAAGCTCAGGCACATCTACAAGGAAAAAATTCAGATTCATCGAATATCCCTAAGATGCCTTTTAATCTTTCATCTACTTCTAAACATAAGGTTGCCTCTAAATAATCAAATCCTAAAGACACGAGGCCAACATCATACAGTATTGTCCAACAGCTCTAGCATATAAATGCAAAAATCTCCATGTTTGAGTTGCTTCGGATTCTCCAGCTCATAGAGCCATTCTAGAAAAAGCTCTACTCAGATCCAATGTTCCTGACAACCTTGATTTAGATAGATTTTAGACTATGGTTGGTCATTTGACATCTCCCTAGTATATCTCCTTTTTAGAGGAAGATGATAACTCCTTGAGTCATCCGCATAACCAGCCCTTGCACATTGAAGTCTTGATCCAAAACTATCATGTCAAACACATGTTGATAGATGGAGGATTTGGTCTCAAAATTTTCTCTTACAACTTGATCACACAATTGGGATTATCAGAAGCTTCCATGGATCCTAAAAAGAAGATAACTATCAAGGCATATGATGAACAAGAAAGATCTTCCAAAGGAACAATTGTACTACCAATTAGAACAAGGCCAGTTATCAGAGATATCACATGTCAAGTTCTTGATCTACCTTTGGCTTACAACATCCTCCTAGGGAGACCCTGGATACATGAAATGTAAGCTATTCCTTCCACATATCATCAATGTGTGAAATTCCCTTATGAAGGAGTAGAGGTGACGATTCTAGCTGACCTATCTACAACTTGTAATGCATTGAAAGAAAGTGTTGATAAACTTGTTCCTAATAATAGAGAATCTTCCACTAAGAAGCTAGACATTGCATCAACTTCCAAGATAGAAGAACTTGATAAAGAATTCAAAATCAAAGACAATGGCATGGGAGAATACACAATAGAACTTGTTTTATCTCTCACATCTCTCCCTTTGTCCCCTAAATCTTATGGAAAACCTTCTGACAAAATGAAACTCACAGCTAAAGAATCCTAGGTCATATTTAATGGAAGCTTTGTCACAAAGCAAGTATCTAAACAAGATTTTGAGGAAGAATAATTCATGCTTGCATGGTTATAAAAGGATGAGTCTCAATCCTAATCAGTCTAGAAATGTGACTCCACTTCAAGAAAAATTCCTCATAAGTCATATGGACCAAGGGATAAATTGATCACAAAAATGGGATACACTAGAAAAGGGCCTCTAGGACTACAAGGTAAATATCTTCTATCACCTCTTGACCTATTAGGAATGAATGCAAAGTGTTTTGGCAGTCATTCTGTAGCAGTTGTTGTTGCATTCATGACTTGGATTGTCATTGATGTCAACACAGTGATATTCTGGATATTAGTAGGAAAGTAGGTACAGTTTTGTTTTACGCACATGTTGTATTGTAGATTAGATTTTGTGCAGTTGATGGTATGTTCTTTGGTGTGTTATTAACCTATGGTTAACAGCGCAAAAAGAAATTCATTCATTTGTAAGAGTTATGAGCATTTTGGTGAAAGTAGTGTTTAGATAGTGTTTCTGTGTAGCGATGTTCAGAAATCGGAGGATATCTCTTAGCTGGGATGGAATCTGATTCTGCATAGTTAAAGGGATGTTGGAGACTCATTAGTGATGATGTGGTTCATAGCAAAAACTTTGAGGACATGTTTGGAGAAAGTTACAGTAACTGGAAGCTGACAATTTTATGTGAATTCTGTGTGTAGCATGTAGAATTTATTATTTTGTAATTAAGGACTGACTCATTTGTAATTATTTGAGTTTGATATATAAGAAGGAATTTTTTCCTTATTTTAATGTGTACTATGAAGATTGTGATGTGAATATATGCATGAAGTGAAGAAAAGAGCTAATTTAGTGATGAAGGAAGACTTGTGAGTACAGAGATCTGAAGTTGTGATCTTGTGTAGCAGAGAGTGCAGTTTTGGCATAGTGTGAAGGAGGTAATATATTTCATATTATTCTATTGAATAATTCTAAGATCTTTTGGACAGTGGGTTCAGAGATCTTGCCTTGAAGCTGTTTGGGCAGTGGGTCCTTCTGTCTTCCATAAACTCTTAACCGGGTTAGAATCTTTTAACAGGGATTCAAAATCTCCTAACAGGGATTCATATGTACTAAATGTATTTCATAAGACTCCTAACAAGGTCCATCCTCTAACAAGGAACTTTCATATTAGTGCATCATTTTGTGGGCATCATTCCCACCGGGGTTTACTCTTTCCAAGAGGTTCCCTAGTTAACATATCTTGTGTTATTGTGCAATTGTGTATGATTATCTTTCTATGGTTGATCAGTACATTGATTATATTGTTTAAAGCTGTTGAATGGATTAATTATCTGATAACTGATTCACCCCCCCCCTCTCAGTTATCTTGGGGATCTTTACTTTCTAACAATTGGTATCAGAGCAGCAGGTCCTTGAAAGAAAAGTTTAACAACTTAAGGAGATCCATGGCAAATTTTAGAAAAGAAAGCCCTAAGTTTGATGGAGTAAATTTTGACAGCTGGAAAGAAAAGATGAAGACACATCTATTTTGTTTAGGACCAAGTTATTGGTTGATTACAAAGAATGAGAAGACTATCATTGAGGAAGCCAATTTGGAGGCAGGAACTAAAGATGAGCTAGATCTATTAATGTGTAACATACTTGCAAGAGAAGCACTTTTGTTAGCACTATCGGAGAATGAATATAGTCAGGTAAGATGTTTGAAAACATCTCATGCAATTTGGAAAGCTTTACATTCTACTTTTGAAGGTGATGAACATGCAAAAAAGGCTAGATTACATAATTGGATTTGTGCATTTGAAGATATTAGAATGATGGAAGATGAATCTATTAGAAGCTATATTGGTAGGATGTCTGAGATTGTGACAGGAATAAAGTCTTGTGGAGGTGATAAGATAGAGAATGAAGTGATATGGAAAATTCTAAGAACTTTGACACCAGTATTCAAGCAGACAACGCAGATGATTGAACAAGTGATACCTTGTACATCAAAATTTTCAAGAGAGACTCTTCTCGGAAGATTAGAAATAGCAGAGATGAACTTGAGATTATCAGGAGAGCTACCTAGAATGGAAATAGCATTCAGTGCTCTTAGCATCAGACCTACAAGAAGTACTAGTGTGAATGGAGATTATGCCAGTAGTAGTAGATCTGAGGAAGATAAGAAGATTGAAGAAGGTATTGCATTACTTGTAAAAAGAGAACCAGATGGTAAGAAAATCTTTAAATGTTGGACTTGTCAAGAATATGGTCATTTTGCATCTAAATGTCCTAAAAGAGTTAAGAAGTATAGAAGAAACTTTAAACCTAGGAGATCTAAAGAATGTTATTATGCAAATGATGAAGATTTTGAAGCAGGAATTGAAAAACATTTAAGTGACAGTGATAATGATAACTTTGAGGAAATAGGATTTGTAGCAATTAAAGATGAAAGTTTTGAATCTGATAAAAGGGAAGAAAAAGCATTAGTTTCACAAGTTGAAAAGAAATCTGATTGGATTATAGACAGTGGTTGTTCACATCATATGATTGGAGATAAAAGAAAGTTTGTTAAGTTAGATAATTATGATGGAGGAATTGTTAGAGTTGGTAACAATGAACCTTGTTTGATTAAGGGTATAGGATCTATTAGTCTTGATGGAAAGACTAACATTGATGATGTTTACTTTGTTGATGGATTAAGACATAATCTACTAAGTGTTGGACAATTAGCTGATAAGGGTTATCAAGTTTGGTTTTCTGAGAAAACTTGTGTGATAAAAGACAAAGATGGAAATCTGATTGGAAAAGGATCCAGAACTAGAGGTAATGTATTTCAGTTGAATCCTACTGAGATGACATGTTTGATAACTAGGATTGATGACAGTTGGTTATGGCATAATAGGTTTTGTCATATAAACTTTGATAATATTGTCAAGGTGAGCACTACACTTGCGGTAAGAGATTTACCTAGAATTATGAAACCTACTAACATGATTTACAAAGAATGTATGATGGAAAAGCAGAAAAGGAGTTCATTTCCCAATAAGAAGTTCACATCGGCAGAGAAGTTGGAGATTATTCATATAGACTTGAGTGGTCCTACTAGGACTAGAGGATTCTATGGTGAAAGGTATTTTATGATTCTTGTTGATGATTTTACAAGAATGATGTGGATTGCATTTTTGAAAGAAAAATCTGAAGCATTTGATAAATTTAAGATCATGAAAATAAAAATTGAGAATGAATCTAGAATGAAGATTAAGTGTCTAAGATCTGATAGAGGTGGTGAATTTACATCTAGAGAGTTTAACACTTTTTGTGAAATGAATGGTATTAAGAGATAACTTTCAGCCCTTAGAACACCAGAACAAAATGGTATTGCAGAAAGAAGAAATAGGTCAATAACTGAAGTAGCAAGAGCTATGTTGTTTGAAAATGATTTGGCTAAAACTTTTTGGAGAGAAGCAGTGAACACAGTAGTATACACTATGAACAAAGTACAAATCAGAGAAGATACAAACAAGACACCTTATGAATTATGGTTTGGACATACACCCTCAGTTAAGTATTTTAGAATTTTTGGAAGTAAATGTTATATAAAGAGAGATGATGATATAGGAAAGTTTGATCTTAGAAGTGATGAAGGTATATTTCTTGGATATTCTTTAAAAAGCAAAGCATATAGTTGTTATAACAAAAGAACTAAGACTATTGTTGAAAGTGCAAATGTAAAAGTTGATGAGAAGTTTAAAAATTTAGGAAAGAATGATTGATTATGAATCTAATGGAGAAGCACAACCTCAGCCTAACATTGAAAATGTAGAATTATTTTTTGAAACTAATAGTGATTTGCTGAATGAAAGTCATACTGAAGAAGATAGAGAAGAAAATAGAGAAGAAAGCAGAGAAGAATCTACAATTGGAACAAGATCAGTAACTATGACACCTAACAGGTATACTTCAAGACATCACCCTGTTGAGAAAGTTATTGGAAGTTTAGATAGAGGAGTTTTGACTCGGAATAAGGTACATTTATGTTTGATTTCTCAAATTGAACCTAAGACTACTAATGAAGCTTGTGAAGATGAACATTGGATCAATGCTATGAAAGAAGAACTAGAGCAGATTGAAAAAAATAAGACATGGGAATTGGTCCCTAGACCTGAAGACAAGAATGTGATTGGAACAAAGTGGGTATTCAGAAACAAGATGAATGAACAAGGAGAAGTGATAAGAAACAAAGCAAGATTGGTATGTAAAGGATATTCACAACAAGAAGGAATTGACTATGAAGAAACTTTTGCACCTGTGGCCAGACTTGAAGCAGTGAGAATGTTTCTAGCATATGCAACTTACAAGAAATTCAAAGTGTATCAAATGGATGTGAAGTTAGCATTTTTGAATGGTGAATTGGAAGAAGTCTACATTGAGTAGCCTGAAGGTTTTCCTTTGACACAAGAAGGAGATATGGTATGTAAGTTAAAGAAAGCTTTATATGGATTAAAACAAGCACCTAGAACCTGGTATGCAAGATTGGATAAGTATTTATTGAAATTAGGATTTATAAAAGGAACAATAGATAGTAACTTATACACAAAAGAAATTGAGAATGGTTTTTTGGTTATAGTTATATTTGTTGATGATATTATCTTTGGAGGAGAAGATGAAGCTAGTGACAAATTTGCAGATGAAATGAAGACTGAATTTGAGATGAGCATGATTGGAGAAATGAAATATTTTTTAGGATTACAGATAACACAAAGCAAGGAAGGTATATTTGTAAGTCAGACTAAGTATTTAAATGAATTATTGAAAAGATTTGGATTGGAAGATTCTAAACCTGTTGGAACACCTATGGTAACCGAACATAAGTTATCTAGCAAAGATGAGACACCAACAGTTGAGCAGAAAAAGTACAGATCTATGATTGGAGGATTGTAGTACTTGACACATACAAGACCTGATATAGCACATTCAATGGGGATTGTAGTAAGATTTCAAGCAGAACCTAGAGAATCACATTATGCAGTAGTAAAGAGGATACTGAGATATCTGAAAAGAATAATGGATTATGGATTATGGTATGAGAATTCTGATGATTTTACCTTATGTGCCTATACTGATGTAGATTGGGGAGGTAGCATTGATGACAAGAAAAGCACCAGTGGTGGAGCCTTTTTTCTTGGAGGTAAATTGGTCTCTTGGCTAAGCAAGAATTAGAATTGTACTTCACAAAGCACAGCAGAAGCAAAATATGTTGCAACAGCAAATAATTGTAATCAAATTATTTGGATGAAGCAGATGTTGAAAGATAATGGAATAAAGTTTGATGAGCCTATTGTTATACATTGTGATAACACCAATACATTGAGTATGTCAAAAAATCTTGTTTTACATTCTAAGACTAAACATATTGAGATCAAGTATCATGTTGTAAGAGAGAAAGTTGCAGAAAAAGAAGTAAGATTGGAGTACATAAGTACAAAGGAGAAGATAGCAGATATATTTACAAAGCCTTTACCTAAGGATACATTTGTGTATCTGAGAGGTATGCTTGGGGTTATGCCCCAACCTATTTTTGAGAATTGATGTAGATGGTTGCATCCGTCCAGTGGTATATGAGCCCTATCTTTCTTCTGGATTGGATGTTGGAACTTCCTCTATGGGGGAGTTTATGAGCTGAGTCATGAGGACTCTTGTTATTGTATTTTTCTGAAAAGTGTCTTTTGACATTAAGTTGTTGTTGACTTAGTGATAGAATTTCTATCATTGATGTCAATGGGGGAGAGATATACATGAAAAACATTGTGGATTGTATGAGAGAGCTGAATAGGAAAACAAAGCAAGATTTGATTTGATATTTTGCAGTGATGTTGCAGTATTGGCTTTTTGGAACATTGGATGTTTTTCATCTATGTTGCCATCAATGCCAATGGGGGAGATTTTTAGGAATGAATGCAAAGTGTTTTGGCAATCATTCTGTAGCAGTTGTTGTTGCATTCATGACTTGGATTGTCATTGATGTCAACACAGTGATATTTTGGATATTAGCAGGAAAGTAGGTACAATTTTGTTTTGCACACATGTTGTATTGTAGATTGGCTTTTGTGTAGTTGATGGTATGTTCTTTGGTGTTTTATTAACCTATGGTTAATAGTGCAAAAAGAAATTCATTCATTTGTAAGAGTTATGAGCATTTTGGTGAAAGCAATGTTTAGACAGTGTTTCTGTGTAGCGATGTTCAGAAATCGGAGGATATCTCTTAGCTGGGATGGAATCTGATTTTTCATAGTTAAAGGGGTGTTGGAGACTCATTAGTGATGATGTGGTTAATAACACAAACTTTGAGGACATGTTTGGAGAAAGTTACAGTAACTGGAAGCCGACAGTTTTATGTGAATTCTCTGTGTAGCATGTAGAATTTATTATTTTGTAATTGAGGACCGACTCATTTGTAATTATTTGAGTTTGATATATAAGAAGGAATGTTTTCCTTATTGTAATGTGTACTATGAAGATTGTGATGAGAATATATGCATGAAGTGAAGAAAAGAGCTAATTTAGTGATGAAGGAAGACTTGTGAGTACAGAGATCTGAAGTTGTGATCTTGTGTAGCAGAGAGTGCAGTTTTGGCATAGTGTGAAGGAGGTAATATATTTCATATTATTCTATTGAATAATTCTAAGATCTTTTGGACAGTGGGTTCAGAGATCTTGCCTTGAAGCTGTTTGGGCAGTGGGTCCTTCTGTCTTCCATAAACTCTTAACCAGGTTAGAATCTTTTAATAGGGATTCAAAATCTCCTAACAAGGATTCATATGTACTAAATGTATTTCATAAGACTCCTAACAGGGTCCATCCTCTAACAAGGAACTTTCATATTAGTGCATGATTTTGTGGGCATCATTCCCACTGGGGTTTACTCTTTTCAAGAGGTTCCCTAGTTAACATATCTTGTGTTATTGTGCAATTGTGTATGATTATCTTTCTATGGTTGATCAGTACATTGATTATATTGTTTAAAGCTATTGAATGGATTAATTATCTGATAACTAATTCACCCCCCCCCTCTCAGTTATCTTGGGGATCTTTACTTTCTAACATGACCATCATGGATGAAGAAACAAGAATACAATATGTCTAGGATATCAGAAGAAGCCTTTCTATCTTAGTGAAAACTCTCCACATGTCTTAGAATAGATTGAACTATCAACAAAAATTCAACCAAAGGAAGAAACACCACAATTTGATAGTGATGATTTAGACACTACTGATGAGCTCATTCCTTATGAGTGTTTTCCCAAAGAAATACTAGACCTCCTTAAAGATGAAGAGAAACCTAAAGAGAATATCAATGTAGTAGAAATACAAGAACCTACTATGGAACAAAAGATAGTTGCACCACAAGAACCAACTGATCTCGAAGGAAACCAAATAGACAAGGAGGAAGGTGGCAACTATTCTAAGATATATTATCATGAGTATGAATTCAAATCAAAATCTGAGGGTAACCCTTCTTGGGGTATTCATCTTAAATTTTCACACATTCTTAGATTTCCTAGAGGCATAGATGAGGAATCAAATGACTATGAATGGGGAGCCATTCCAAAGAAAGATGAGCTTATCACAAAAAAACATATTGATATTATTCACCAATATGCACCTAAACCCAATGTGAGTGTAGAGAAAAAGGATGAACTTAATGAGTCTGATCCACCTATGGCTGAAATGGATTCCCACAATGACGTTAAGCCTATTCATGAATTGAACATTTTGAGTTGTAATATCACCTTCAAACTTGAGAGTCAAGTTAGGACCAATGATGACAGATCCATATCTGTAAACACTATTTCCCAATCTTTCACCGCTTTGACTATCCAACATTCCAAACTTCTTCACCAAACCTCCACAAATCTGAGCCATACTATCTATACTTTTCCAAATGACTATGCCCTTGCTTTCTACCTCAATGAAGTTGAGCCTATGATGACTTCCATCAGTGAACTGAGCGTTAGCATGATGGATTCAGACATCAAGTATCTTAGTCAAAATAATAGAAATAAAAATAAAAAGAAAAGGAGTTCTAAGGGTGAAAACCGCTTTGTGGCAGTCTCATAACCTACAAAAGTAAAAATAAATGATGTATCCGAAGGTGAAAACCTCTCCGAGGTGCCTAAGGATGAGATATTTGATGTCCTTTTGAGTCATTTATAGGACAGATCTCTAGTACTGATTGAGCCCACTCAATCCATCAACTTGGGAACAACAGAAGAACCATAGTTGATCCATGTAGCACAATCCTTATCAGAAGAAGAAAAGAAAATTTTTACTACATTCCTAATAGAAAAGATGATCAACTTTGCATGGAAATATTCAGATATGCCAGGGTTGGATCCTGATCTTATAATGCACCATTTATCAATAGCTCCAGGGGTCAAACTTGTTAAGTAAAAATTGAGAAAGATGCATCCACATGTTGCACTCTTGGTCAAAGCTAAACTAGAGAAACTACTAAAAGCCAGATTCATTCATGTTATTGATTATGCTTAATGGATCTCAAATCTTATACCTGTATCAAAACTAGACAAGTCTATAAGAGTATGCACAAATTTTAGAGATGTAAACAAAGCATGCCCTAAGGATGATTTTCCACTACCTAATATTGATATGATAGTGGACATGACTGTGGGCTTCGAGATGTATTCTTTAATGGATGGTTTTTTTGGATATAATCAAATCAAAATTTCTCCAGAGGATCAAGAGAAAACTACTTTCACATGTGCGTGGGGAACCTTTTGTTGGAATGTCATGCCATTTGGTTTGAAGAACCTAGGTGCTACATATCAAAGAGATATGACATCTATCTTTCATGACATGATGCATCAAAATATGGAGGATTATGTTGATGATACTTTGGAAAAGCTATGATAAGATCTGAACATCTAAATGATTTGAGCAAAATACTAGATTGAATGGAGAAGTTTAGTCTCAGAGTGAACCCTACGAAGTGTGCTTTTGGTGTCACTTTTGGAAAGCTCTTAGGTTACATTATTTAAAAGAAAGGAATTGAAGTAGATCTAACAAAGGTTAAAGTTATCATGGAGATGCAACCTCCTAAGAATATTAGTCAAATGAGAACATTACAAGGGAGTGTACAATCTATTAGATGCTTCATATCTCAGCTAGCTAACATATCACAACCTTTCACAAAAATATTACATAAAGGTGTGACTTTTGCATGGAATGAGGAATGTGAAAAGAACTTTAATCATATCAAGAAATATCTATCAAATCCTCCTATTTTGATGCCTCCTATACAAGGGAATCCATTGATCTTATATGTGTCTGCCACAAATACATCATTGGGAGCATTACTAGCATAGCATGATGAGAACAAGAAGGAAAGAGCTATATACTATATCAGTAGAACATTGGTAGCATATGAGAAGAACTATTCAATGATTGAGAAAGCTTGTCTAGCTACGATCTTTGCATCATAGAAACTGAGACACTACATGTTAGCTCATACCACACATTTGGTAGCTAGGATTGATCCACTAAAGTACCTACTAAGAAAAGTTGCCCTCACAGGTAGACTAGCTAAATGGGTGATGTTATTAAGTGAATTTGACATTGAATATGTTGAAAGAAAAGATATCCAGGGCCAAGTTATTGCCAATCAACTAGCTGACGCACCTTTGTTTGATGATACACCAATGCAAATGGAATTCCTAGATTCTTCTATCATGAATCTTTCTTCTAGAGCATGGAAGTTATTCTTTGACAACTCCTATACATAGAATGGATCTAGAGCAGGCATATTGTTCATCACTCCTCAAGGATAATCAGTCCCTAAAGCATTTAGAATAAAGTTTCCTTGCATAAATAATATTTTTGAATATGAAGCCCTTCTTAATGGCATGAAGATAGCAATTGAATGGAGAGTAACAGAACTACACATTCATGGAGACTCACAACTTGTAATACACCAAGTCAATGATGTGTATCAAATGAAAGATGGAAATGTAATCCCATACAAGAGAATGGTAGATGATCTAAAGAAATATTTCATATCTATCACCTTTGAACAAATTCCTAGAATGGAGAATAAGGCTGCTAATGTTATGGCAATGCTCTCTACTTTATTATAGCAGCCTGAACATGAGCTATGCTACAAGTTCCTGGTGTAAGCCTTATCTTATCCTGCATATGATTCCCTAGAAACTCGCATGATCTGCACTATTGTTGGTCATGATTCATCCAGATATAAAAACATGTTCTCCTATCTCCAAGATCAAATCACTCTTGATACCTTCAACCACCATGAGAAATGATACCTTATCCGAAATGCAGCCTGGTATGTCATCATTGGTAATGATCTATACAAATGAGATCTAGATGGTACACTCCTTAGATGTTTAGAATGGGAAGAGTCTCAATGTGCATTAGAGAAAGTCCATGAAGGTATATGTGGATCACATTCCAAAAGTTTAACACTAGCTCAAAAACTTATTAGGGTTGGGTACTATTGGCTTGAAATGGACAAAGAGGCTATGAATTTTGCTAAGAACTGTCAAAAGTGCCAAGTACATGGCAACTTAATTCATGCACCAAGGAGAGATCTAATTCCCTTTACTACACAATGGCCTTTTCACCAATGGGCATTTGATCTTATAGGAGCCATACATCCTCATTCCTCTAATGGGCATACCCATATCATTATAGCTACAGACTATTTCACAAAATGGGTAGAAGCAGTTCTTTTAACTCAAGCAACTGGCAAACAAATTTCAATGTTCATCCTGAACTACATCATTTTTCGGTATGGAATTCCACATTCAATAGTCACAGATAATAGTGGCCAATTCAAGAATAAGGACTTAGATTCTTTGTGCTCAAAATTCAAGATCAAGCAACATTGGTCATCCATATACTATCCTCAAGGGAATGGACAAGCAGAGGCTTCAAACAAGAATCTATTGAAAATCTTACATCGCACAGTTAATAAAATAGGAAGAGACAGACATCTCATGATCAATCCCACTCTTTGGGCCTACATAACAAGTATTAGAACACCTACTAGGGCTACTCCTTTCACTTTAGTTTATGGATCTAAAGTGGTACTACCTATTGAGGTTGAAATCCCATCACTAAGAATCAAAATGCATGGTCTCGTAACTGATGATGACTGCAGAGTGTCTAGGTTGCAAGAACTTGAACTACTAGATGAGTGCAAACAAGAAACATATGATCATCTCAGAGTATATTAGAAAAGAATGTCTAGAGGCTACAACAAGAAAGTCAGACATAGAGAATTTTAGGTTGGTGATCTAGTCTTGAGAGAAAATCCTAAAAATCAATCACATTGAGAGCGCAAGGGGAAGTTTGAACCCAACTGGCTGGGTCCCTTTTTTTATCACTGCTACTTTTGGCTCTAGTGCCTATCAACTCTCAATGACTAAAGGAGAACAACTCTGAGAACCAATCAATGTTCTCCATTTGAAGAAATTCTATGCCTAAGGCATTCAGCATTCAAAAATGTCCTGAAAAAATTATAAAAATTGAAAAAGTCCTGAAAAAATGATCATCCTGGTGAAAACCTAGCAATAGGCACCTTGATGTATCACAAAAAAATTTGATAAATATCAAAAGTACAAAAAAATTGAAAAAATGAAAAATACAAAAAAATTAGAAAAAGAAAAAGTGCCTTGGTGAAAACCTGGAAACAGGCGCCTTGGTAGCAAAAATAAAATCTCTGCCAAGATGGTGAAAACTCAGCAAACAAGGGCCACTTGTTCAAAATGCTCCATCTACTAGCACAATCTTGGTCTTTCCCAACTTTTAGTCTTGCTTTAGTTTGTACATATCTCCTGGTTTGTTTCCGCATTCCTGTTTTCAATAAAGTTAGTTTGTGCACCATTTGTCCAAATGCATCTATATCCTATCAATGTTTCAAACTCAGGGGAAATCAATGTCATATCCTATGGTCTCCAGTATACCTTAGATGAGTCATATCCAGTCAAGTTCCTTCCGAAGCTACATCTGAGTCTGTCTGTCTATCTCCTTACCAGAAATGATTTTGCAATCAAACACAAACAAACATCAAAACAAACTGAAAACAACCTTTGCTTCATTGCTTTTATCTCCTTGTATGCTTACTGATTCACATTGAGATTTTTGCATATTGTGTCCTTTCGAGCTCTTCGATGATGTCCTTTACAAGATTTAGAGAGTGATGACTGGGGGCATAATCTTTTCTTTGTTTTTTACTTTGAGTGAAAATCTAAACAACTTTGGAAATTCTGGATTGAAATGGTGTCCATCTATAAGAGCCTCCATCACATGTTGGATATCCATGAGTACCTCGACCATTGATACCTAGAAAATTCAAGGAATTTTGATCTAGCTTACATCTTTTTGAATGATTTCTCAATCCTACTATGAATGGCTATTATCCAAGGATGTGAACGATAAAGGGTCACTGCAGGTAATTCACATTGGAGACAAGAATGAATTCTGCAAACTGTTTGGCATGTTTGTTCTACAAGGCATATTCAAGTCATCATGACATTTAAGTTTTGATGCTTATACAAATTGCTATATCAAAATGGACATGATATTCAGGTCATCCTGGCATTTGTGGCTTGGTGCTTATATCTAATCCGACATTCCAAAAACAAAATCAATATTCATATGTCCATGGTTGTCTAGCCAGTGGGCGTTGTATTGACTTTGGTGCAAAAATCAATATTCATATATTCATAGTTTCCTAACTAGTGGATGTTGTATTGATTTATCCGGTTACCTAATAAAAATTCAATGATGAAAATGACTGACACATGATCAATGACTAGGTCCTAGGTTTTAGGTTTTCATTTCATTTTGCACTTTGCATGATTGCATTTATCTCACGATTGCCTAAATTAGCTTGATGCTTAATAATTCTCCAAAACTATGCTAAACATATCATAAGGACTGAGTATCACATGAAGGTCTTCTTAACAGATCACCAAGTAGGCACCCCTAGCTAATTTTGACTTTCTAAATCCATTTTCAGGATCAAAATCAAAATCTAAGATCATTTATATTGTCAAAATAGCGATTTCAAATTTTCAGACCTAGGATGGCCAACTGCTTGCATAATCAACCTTCAATCATCACAGAAATCCAAAATTCAACTTAACTGATTATCTTACATCAAACTATCAAAATTTTAACTTGGTCTCCCATGGTCAACTCATGGTCAAACTAGTCAAACTTGGTCTCCAGGGCCTCCAAATGATGTAGAATGCATTCTCAAACATGTATAACCACTTCTCAAATCAATTAACATGCTTCTAAACCATTCAATGCTGACTTTTCTTGTCAGATTTTGCTTTTCATCCTGAAGGGGGCATGGTATTGCACATCAATCAAATTTGTAAATCAAATCTTCTCTCAGTAATCAAGATGACAACCACATCTAGTTGCTGATTCATCAAAAGACCTTGTCACTTGGGGCACATCGCTTGGGGCATATCAGATTCATCGAGATCCATATCAATCTGGTATCCTAATCAATCTTTAAACTGTATCAACTTTTCATAACCATCGGTTCATTAGTGTTATTTCCTTGGTTCTTCGTAACTGATGGGTTTGGATGTGATACCATTTTGATTCCTTTGGACAATCAGGTCTGGAATCAGGTCACTCACTTCTTTGTAATCATAAAGTTTAGAATCAATCATTTTGATACTTTTTCGTAATCACTGGTTCATCCTTGCTATAGTTGACATCATCATAATACTTGGTCAAGCAGGACCTGAATCAACTTTTTCCAATCTTTCAATCGATTTTTGTCTTAGAATCGGTTCATCTCTCAAATTAGTTTCAACATTAAAAATAGACTATTCTTTGAACCACTATGCTTTGCACAGTAATTCAAAGAGGGGAAAAATGTAATACCCCAAAAATGGGCTATAGGTTCATTAACCTCTTACATCAACAATTCGATCAAAATTGACATCAAAGTCCTAACCTAAGGCACATCTGCACATCAGTTTATCAAAAACCTAATTGATTATCTTAATTCTGCATCAGGGAATATTCCTTGAATATTCTTAATTTATCATAATTATCTTTAATTGAATATTATTTGGCGATAAATGCCATTATTTATCCTAAAGTTGATTAATTGAATATGATGAATATTTAATTAATTAATTTAATTCTGCCACTTAATTATTTAATTAAGATTTAATTCTATTTATTCTGAATTAATATTGTTTTTATTTTGACAATAAATCAAAATTGCTACAAACAATCAATTGAATATTTATTTAATTGATTTAAAATCAAAGTTGTCAAATTTAATGATTTAATTGGAATAAAGTTTGATTAAATAATTGATTAACCCATAAATCAATTGTTTTAATTCAAAATCAGTTAAGTGGCAAATAAATCACTTTATTTATTAAATTAATTCATATTAAATCATGCACAATCAAAAAAGCAGTTAACTTTAAATCAATTTTCAATTTCAATTTGTTAACTTTATAAACTCAACATCTGATGATGAGTTGAAAAAGAGAACTAAACTCTATTTTGAGATAAAAATTGCTTTTGCATGATTTTATGAGTTTATTTATTCTTAATTTCTTGTTAACTCAAAAATCAACTTGAGTTTATCAAGAGTGATTCAGATTAACCCATAAATCAATTGTTTTAATTTAAAATCAGTTGAGTGGAAAACAAATCACTTTATTTATTAAATTAATTCATGCACAATCAGAAAAACAATTAACTTTAAATCAATTTTTAGTTTCAATTTGTTAACTTTCTAAACTGAACATCTGATGATGAGTTGAGAAAGAGAACTTAATTCTATTTTGAGATAAAAACTACTTTTGCATGATTTTATGAGTTTATTTATTCTTAATTTCTTGTTAACTCAAAAATCAACCCGAGTTTATCAAGATTGATTTATGGTTTTTCTAATACATCCTCAAACCCTGGATTTCTATAAAAACAAGGCTCAACTCTTCATAAAAAATCTCTTGAATTTGTACAATTGCTCTGGCAAAATTACATATGAAGAATCAAGCTTTTGCGACATGCGACTTTGTGAGATCAATTCATAATTTTTCATAGCTTTGCATAGTTTTTCATATCAATCCATATCATTGTTAGATTAAATCTTCATATCATTTCATTCAATTCTAGATTAGATTCATATAGTTTTTCATCCTAATTGCATAGAAAATACAAAAATATAGATTAATTTGCATCCATTCTACATTCATCTTTTAACATTAAATCCTTTGTTTAGGTGTTGCATTGTCACTGATCTCAGTCTAATATGAGAATATCATACTCACACCTACTAGAAGGCAGTAAATCACCTGGTTAGCTTAGTTTCAATTACTTGCAGATTTTGATTTTGCTAACCTCTAATGTTTTATTGAAGTGTTGTGTCCACAGCTAGGTACAATTTTCACACACACAATAATCTCATATAAAGGCTGAAAAAAGAGGGAGAATACTCAGAAATGGCTAATTCCTCACCGATCCTCAACCAATTGGAGCTTAAGATGATAACAACATATAAAAACATACATGAAATGAAAAGATATTATGTGATTCAACAATTTATAGTGAGTTGCAAGTGGATTTGAACACAATACTGACAATAAAGATAATTGAAAGCTATAACTAGTCTCTTATTCCATTGGGGCCTTGAATTCATAAGACATAAAATGAAATATGTCAGGATTTCACTGATAGCATAAAAATCTAAGATAATATTGCCTTACAATACATCTCATCTACCATCCCAATGCAAACTACTTATGAAGATCCCTACACAAATCCTACCAATATGTAATTCTATTCAAGCATTTAATTAACCCCTTAGATCAAAGCATGCATAAGAAATTACATACACCATAATAGTGCACTAAATGAGAAAATCCTTAATTCTATTCATTTAAAATGTGGTAAAATTGTACATTGGAGAGAAATACATTTGAATTATGTCTATTAAGCTAAATAGGTATCCCTATCATAAAACAATTTATATTTCATTCTTTCATTCAAGATTTGCACAAAACTTGACAATAAACTCTTCATCTATTTTCCCTTTGGGAAAATCAGAAACACAAACATTAGATTGATATTTGAGGTCAAATTTGTGAAAAATTTATAAAATTGCATGATGTGTTTGATAGGAGAAAATGACATGGATATGAGAGTATGATCTTCTCCCTAGTGGACATACTTGGATTTGTGTAGAGTGGATCCACCTAAATCTTTCTTGTGAGACTACACACGTTCAAGTACTCATAGGGCTATAGGCATCAATATCACTTGCGAGACTATGGGAATGATTATGTATGGATGCCCTACTTCATTCATCTATGTAAGAAGCCACCCAAATTACCCTCGAAAGGTTGGTAATTCTTGTGCAAGGAAAATAGTAATTTCCCCAAGAATTTCACCAAATCAAGCCCTCATAGACGTTACTACTTGGTTAATACAGCCTTCAACATCCATTGCATGTTGTTGGATCATCATATTCTGATGAGTCTTTGAGTGTGTTCCTAAGATTGTGAACAAACATTTCAAATCTAACAATTTCATAGGGAAATTAGGTGTGTTTGAGAGTCTAAATAACTTTTCTTGATGTTTTTGAACTCAAAATAGAAGATAAACATCCTTAACTTGCAAACATAGACATTTTTAGACACTTGAACCCACTGGAATCTGGAAAACAATTCTTGATATTTGACAAATTTCACAAAATTTCCCTTGGAATAGTGATCAGAAGATCACATTTGGCATTCAAAGTCATTTTTGGTATCCTAAGTCATATTTGGTAAAAATAGAGTCGCATCTGGTTTATCCTAGGTCGCATTTGGAAGAAACATCATATCTGGGATTTCTTGGATCACACTTGGTAATAACCTTGTCAGCTTGCATTTAAAGGGTCACATTTAGGACAATGAGCATTTTTTCTTGTGCTAGAATATGAATTTTTACATTTTTGGATATCCTTTTGAGTCCTTTGTCAAGTTCAATCATCAAAATCAGTGAACCTTGAAATTTGAAATGGTCAATTCTTGAGTGTATCTTACATACTTGTTTGGTCTTTAACCCACTTTGTCAAGTCATGTTGTCCTATCCTAATCAAACTCACTTGGTTCCCAGCTAAACAATAGGGCATCCTGACCCTCTAACATTGGAACTTATTAAACATAAACACCTTTCACTTTGTTCCCAACTCAACAACAATGCATTCTAACCCTCTGACGCTAGAGCCTATCACATTTTTAAACCCACATTTACAATCTTGGACAAACACACATGGACATAGTTTCATTCATTTTTGACATATTAGGACACTTAGACAATTAACTTATCAAGTTTTTATGGTTAAAACAAGACATAAAGCATATAATCTAAAGAAAAAATCCATTTTTAGATGAAATCCCAAGACTTCGAACCTTCAGATAAGAAGAAACTTCAAGGGTAAACCTTTATTCGACACTACTCCTAGCACCACTCACACATTAACTCCTAGTACTACCAACATGTCAAATCTTAATGACTTTAACTAGGATGAAATAAATAACAATCAGATCGATCGGGAAGATCAAGCCAACTAGGGTGAAGAAGATAATCACAGACATCACTATGATTTTGATAGTGATGGAGATTCGATAGAAGAAGATTTTCGGAGATGTAAAAAGAGTAAGAGATTCCAAAAACTACTCAAAAGAACTTTAAAAGAGAACAAAGAGAAATATTTTTTGGACTTTGCATCTCATGGAGTAAATTTACCTAAGGACTATGATGTAAATAAACTAAAACAAAGAGAAGTTGATATGCTCATATTCTTATTAACGTGATAGTTGCTTGTTATGCAAGCCAAAATCCAAGATTTGAAGGAGAATGACAAGATGTCAAAACAGTAATCCTTGGAACATATTTGCCCTTTCCTACTTGATAAGGATGTAAAAATGATACCATTTCCACAACATGTTATAGTTCCTAAGTATAATAAATTCACCAACAACTTAGATACGCATGATCATGTAAGAGATTTTTTCACATTAAGTATGGAATTTATGCATGAACAAACCTATTTAATGAGGTTGTTTCCAAGAATCTTGGGTGGAAAACCAATGGATTGGTTTTCCAAGTTACCCATAGTTATTAAAACATTTGAAGATCTGGTCAAGAAATTTATCCAACAATAGTCCTACAATATACAACACATAGTGACCATGTTAGACTTGTTTAATACAAAACATAAAAGTGGGGAATCATTTCTAACATTCTTATAATGATGGATTAGAATTTTTGCAAGATACTCAAGAAAAATACCTGAAAGAGAAAAAATGGACATTTTCATTAACAATTTGATGCCTGAAATGAATTATCCTATACAACTTTAGGGTCCACCAAGTTTTGATAAGATGATAGATAGTACAATCAAGATCGAAGAAGTATTGATTAAGAAAGGAGAAATCATTATCTCAAAGGAAAATAAAGACAAGTACTATTCTAACAACAGCTAGGATAAGTACAAATATGGAAACACGAATATGAATTTGGTCAATGATAGAGTTGTGGACAAACCTACCACAAGGCGAAAACCTAAGGTGTTCAACCTTTCCACAATTCTACAATCTAATAAGAGCTCCAATACAACAAAAATGACACCAATGAATCCTAAGGCACAATCAGAATGGACCTTGGTTATCAAAATCCTAAGCATAAATTTACACCTTTGGGAGATACACTTGAGGTGGTCCTGAAATCACTTTTGGACAAAAAAAGCATTATGATCCTTGAATCAAAGCCATGGGAACTAGAAGTGAAACCAAAGTGGAAAAATGATAATGAATATTGTGATTTTCATTCCATTAAAGAACACAAGACCAATAGATGCATGAAGTTAAGACATGTCATTGAGGACTTAATTGAAGAGGGTAAGGTTAAAGTGGATGGAAATCATATGAACAACGATCATAAATCATTCCAAACCCCATTGCCTAACTATGAGATGTTGATCCCTAAGTTTTGTTGTTCATTAGTGTCTAGCACTTAGTCATTTTCTAGGCAATTTTGGTCAGTCATCACTACGACTGAGTCATCATGTTAAGGCTGGGTTATGTCTAGACTTGTATCTTGAACATTTGCTGAGCAGTAGTTACTACTGAGAAAGATAGTGGTCACCAAGTACTTCAATAATAGCTGAGTAGTTTATGCCGAGTTGTATGGAAGTGTCAGTGTCGAGCACCAATATATGAAGAACAGTTAATGTCAAGTGTCATAGACTTCATATGTGGAGCAAGCTAGATTTGAAATATGCATTTGTAATGGCACAAAAATTTAGGTAAACCGTGTTGGCCGACATCTATACAATATTTATTGTTTTTTGAGGAAATTATGGAGGTGATTATGCCCTATGTTTTTCATCATTAATCCCTATGTAATCTATGTAGCCAATCTGATTAAGGGAATGCTTAAGTGGCATAAATAGAGAATCTAGATTATTGATCTTGATCTAGGAGGTTGTTTTGTTGTCTATATATGATGAGATCTAAAACCCTAAAATGTAGCATGCATGTGTATGAATGGAATGAAGGGGATCTCATACAAAGAACAAAGAAGTATTTTGATCAGTCAGAGTGACCAAGAAAAGTAGTGAAGGGTATAACAGAGCTATATTTGATTGAGGAGATCAAACAAATATTGGAAGGATAACATCTATTATCAGCATCACAATGAAAACTGAAGGATCAGGTACTGATACATTTTAGTAGGTAAATTAGGGTAAATCTCTTAACATAGTATTCCTCACAAGCCTATTTAAATTTATTAACCGCGTGCTTACTTTGTTGTAAGTTTAAATCCTTTTACCAAGGCAGATTGTATAATTATGTAAGCTCTTAATAGGGAAGAACCCTCACAAGGTAGATCATTAGTTTATGGTCAAATTTTGTAGCCCTAATAGGAAAAATTTAATACTCTAGTAGTGAAGACTTGTGGGTGTCATCCCCACCCTAGTTCTACCTTTCAAGGGTTTCTGGGTAACAAAAATCTTTGTGTTATGTTTCAATTTTATGAATGAAGATTAGATTTTTAGATCTATTTCAGTATTAACATTCATGGTTATGATATGCAAGTGAAATTTATGTCATAGTGGAATAAATGTTAGATATCTGATTCACCCCCCTCTCTCAGTATCTCACTTTCCCATATTTGATTTCCAACAATTGGTATCAAAGCCAAGTCTCTTAAATGAGTCTAATCACTTGTGAGTCAAGATCTTGGAGATGGAGATTTATAAGTTGGGAAAAATCATAGAGAATCAAAAGATTGACATTCATCTTGCACTACACTAGCTTGAAGCAGTTAGGAGTGAATTGAAGAAATCCTTAAGTAGAAGGAAATAATTGGCAATTCAATAGAATGATACACTATATCAACAAGATGATACTAAAATTTTATTTGACAATGGAAATCCCACTGAAAGTGACAAAGCTATAATAGACCTGCTAGAGAAAAACAACAAACTGAATGAAAATATCATAAATTTGAAGAGATAATAGGAAAGTCAATCAATAAGGTTATGTGAAGTAATTGAACAGAAAAAGAAAGGTGAAGAAGACAAGACAATGGCTAAAGAAGACAAAAGACAATAGTCTATAAGACTTGATGAAAGGACATGTGACATGGAAAGGCTGACAAATAATCAATTGGACATGGTGAATCAATTGTTACTTGCTAATCAAGAGTTGAACAAGAAAGATTTGGAAATCAAAAATTTGAGATCAGATAATAGCCAACTGAAGAATGAAATAAGATATGAAAAGGAACTCAATGAAAGGATGAACAAGCCAAATGAAGCTGTGAAATACTTTGAAGAGATGTTAAGGTCACTGGGAAGATCCAGTGATACTTCTGGACTTGGACATGATGAGCATTTTTCATCCACTGAAGAAGGAGAATCATCAAAGAGTGGAGAACAAAGGAATGCAAATTCAAAGAACAAGAAACCTACATGCCATCATTGTGGAAAGCTAAGACATACAATGAACATCTAAAGAAGCAAGAATGGCAAGCCCAATCTTAAACAAAATTTCAATGGATGTTGTTTTAATTGTAAGAAACATGGACATTAGGTACATGAATGGAGGTCAAAGGTCGGTAATCCACCTACCTCACCTAAATTTCAAGGACATTGTTTTAACTGTAAAAAATATGGTCATTGAGCACAAGAATGTAGATCCAAAGGTAAGTGGACATCCAATAAGAAGACTAAAGCACCTAGGAAAGGTAACACATTCAATTGGGACTACAACACATGCTATAGTTTTCATTATTGTGGAGAGTATGGTCATATTGTAATAAATAGTTTCAAGACACATTTTAGAGGTAAATCCAAGACTTGGATGAGTGGAAGTCTAGTCTGTTACAAATGCAATAAGATTGGTCACATAAAAAGAGACTGTAGACCACATACACCGAGTAATGAACAAGTCATAAATGAAGAAATTGTTGAACAAATAAGGAGCCAGATGAACAAGACATGGAAAAAGAAAGAAGAAGCAAGCAACAGTAGAGCCAGTGAACTTGAGGTCACCCAATCCAATGGATCTAGTGATAACACTACTTCAAAATAATCAAAGAAGGTATGTGAGGAATTGAACCTTATAATGATTTATTTTACATCAGTTCCTGATATTTGATATGTTAAAGTCCATATCTGCATAAATTAAGATGCATTAGGACAGATCTGAGAAAGAAGTCATATTTCACATTTGATGTTGACCATTAGTATTTAAGTACATAGTGACCAAGTCACTTAGTGTATGTTGAGATCCTATGATAGATGAGATTTGATATCTACCAAGAAAAAACTACATGGTAACATTGACCGAGCACATGTTGACCGAGTCGACATAAAAAGGCCGAGACAACTATAATCACCTACGCAATGTATGGATCATTTAATGAAGCCCTAATCCAACCATTTGGTATCTATAAAGTAGAATGTTACCATTTATTCTCATTTCACCAGCGATTTGAGAACTTGCAAAAAAATTTCAAAGCGATTAACCAGAGCTATTTATGCTAAGTGAAATTTGCAAAAATCTTTACATCATTTTGTCGATAAACATCAAAGGTCTATTGGCTTAAGGTATTTACCGAGTAACTTGAATTTGTAATTGGAACCCTATATTTCAGATATATGGCATCTACTTCATCTGTTGCACCCAAGAAGCAAGGAAAGAAAGTCTTAAATGTTCAACTTGTAAGGAATGATATGTGCAAATGACAAAAATTCCAGGCAGTTTTGGAAAGTGCGGTGAAGGGAGATCTCACGGGTGCCCTATCATCGATTTCACTGAATGTCTTAATTATCAATGATGTACGCTCATGCTACATGTGTAAAATTGGAGAAATAGGAGCTTATAAGCTAAGGAAAGCATATGAAAATTTATGCAACATTGGAGTGTTGAAGGTTGAACATCAGCAAATTGTCGAGAAAGGGTTAGTGCGTACCCTTGATTTCCTGTGGAACTTTAAGGTTGAATGTATTAAAATTGTGTTAAGTAGAATTCATGACATGAAGATATGGCTGGAGAGTGGACTAGTCAAGATTACTAAGGAGATGATACATCGAGTCACCGGTTACCCTAGTCTATCAGGGAAGAAGACAATGAGATGCCAGAGTAAATAAATTATACAAAAAAACACTCGGGGAGTGTGGAATAAAAGAGGGATGACTATTTCCACTATTATTGATCTAGAAATAGATTTTTCAGTGAGAGTGATTGCTCACAAATTCTACCAGTCTAGCAGGCTAGATAGTGTTCCCTATTTTGTAGTGAATCAAGCATGGAATATGGTGTAGAAAGATCACATTGATGATCTTTCCAAGCTAAAATTGACCTAGCTTGCCAAGAACCTTACTTCAATCAGAAAAGCCAAGAATTTAATGTGTAAGTTTGGTAATTTTCTTACTTGTCTATTCTTCTATGTTAAGAATAGTTTCCCTACCATACGAGATGTTGTATGGAATAAGGAATGACTAGTCACCCAATAGATAAATAAATTCGTTGATCAGTTAGGAGAGAATTTTGAGAGTGTTATGGATAGTTACTTTGTAGAGTTCAAAAATAAAATGAGAAAGAGAAGTAGGATCCCTGTATCCCTAGTAGAGAAGCACTAGAATGACATATGCTTCCTAGTGGATACTGACTATACATATGCTCAAGATATTATATGGAGAATATCATGGCTTAGACCATTACCTTATGAAGTCAATGTAGATGAGACAACAATAGCCATAACTGCCCTATTAGCTGAAGAAATTGATAGAAAAGCTAAACCTTTTAGGACTTATGAGGAAGCTAAGTCTAAGATAACCATGGGGTTAAAGTCAAAAACCATGGAGAGAAAGAGAAAGAAATTAGTTAAGAACCTAGAGAAGATGCTAGGAGAAGGAGGAGGAAAATGCACCTCTTGAATTGATACAAGGGCTAGGAGAAGATAAGACTAGTGAGTCTGAAGGAAGTGATGATGAGGAGATTGAAATTCCAAAGAAAGGAAAGAAGGAATCAGTTGCCAAGCCTAGAAAGAGACAATTGCAGAAACAAAATCCCACTCCTCCTATAGTACTTAGACCAAGAACCAGGGAAGATTCTACTATCATAGTTTCTGAGCCACAAAAAAAGATACTACCATCAGGAAAAAGGAAACCAGTTCAAGCTAAGGTTGTGTCGAGCAATCTCGGGAAGAAACCAAGAAGAAATTTAGTCTTGGAGAAAGATGATGATGATGAAGAGATGAATATTGATGAGAACAAAAAGGTGAAAACATCATCACAAAGACACCAACTGATTGTGGATGAAATATGCCACAATATCAAAAGTGCTACTAGATTAGTAGGTTTCAAACAAATAAAATTGGACAAGCTAACCATTAAGGATAAAGAGAAAGTAGAAGAGGAAATGTTAGAGATGTTGTGCACATTTAATATCACACCTTTACAAATGAGGAATCTCATCCTTGAAGAGCTATATAAAATAATTGATCAGAAATGGCATTATACCATGATGACAGAAAAATAGATAAGGGAGAGTACTCTAGCTCAAGTCATGTAAGATCTATCCCCAAAATACATAAAGAAATATATGGAGTAGTACAAGAATAGGTTTTTACCCAAGCTCCATGCCTATTATATTCTACAACATAAGGTTGAAGATATTTTTCAACAGAGAACAAGGTTGTGCAAGATCATTTTTGGACTGATAATTGAGAAGAGTCCACAACCAAGTGAAGGTACATCTAGTAAAGTGGAGGTAGACAATAAGAAAGACATTAATGAAGCTCAAAATTTAGAGGAAGAATAAGGAAAGATGATAGAAGTGAGTGGATCATAGGACGTGATCACAATTATTGATATCACTAAGGATACCCCAATCAAAACAAATGTATTAAGTGAGGAATAAATCAAGAGTCAAATACTTGTCGAGAAAGCCTTAGATAAGTTTCTACCAAGCACCAACCCAGTTTTAATTCAGGTACATGAATATCCAAGGATTGAGAGTACATCAACTATGGACATAGTACCTAAAAGCCCTCATATGGTCACATTTGAACCACAAATCTCACATAGTACCAGTGCCAAGAAATAGGACAAGTCGACAGTCACAACTCAAAATGCACTTGTTGAGGAGGAAAAGAAAGAGCAAGCAAAGGAGAGCCTCAAAGATCAAGAAAATAAGTCTACATTAGTAATAACAAGCCCTCATGTGGAGGAAAATAAGAAAATTAAAGAAGTGATATCAAAGAAAATCCAAAGCCTAAGGAATGGGAAGCTATTGAAGCTCTTATACAGATGTCGAGTGGGAATACACCTAGGAAGAAATCATAAAAGAAAAAAGAGAAATCTCTAGGAACACAGATTACACTCGATGAAGTTATAATGATTTCTAAGTGGGACATTGATAGCTTAACTTATGAGAAAATGCAGATATTACAAGATATTTTGAAGAAGAAGATATTTCTAAGTGGGACATTGATCTAGTTGTTGAGCTAGAAATAAAGATACAGGTTTTGCAGTCTGTCAGGTTGGGATGGGACAATGCATTAGGTATGAAAATGCAGCTCCATAAATCATTTTTAGATAAATATTTCAATACCCCTACACCCCATCATCTTCAAGTGACAAAAACAAGGGAGAAATGACATGCCATGATAGGAATAGAAGAAACATGGGAAATGACATGAGGAAAGGACATAAAATGAATAAGGGAAATGAAATGTCACATAAAGAGGAGAAAATAAAATGACAATAATAGAAAGGTATGACATACTATTTTTTAATGCATATATTCAGTTGTATGTCCAAGAGTCTTATGTATATAAATAGAATTTTTTGAAGATCGAGTCAAAGTCTTAGGGGGAGTAATCATATTACTAAGTACTCTTGTTGTAATGTAAATGTCATGACAAAGTGTTTTTTCCACTAATGTCAAAGAGGGGGATTGTTGATCCCTAAGTTTTTTTGTTCATTAGTGTCTAGCACTTAGTCATTTTCTAGGCAATGTTGGTCGGTCATCACTATGACTGAGTCATCATGTTAAGGCTGAGTTATGTCTAGACTTGTATCTTGAACAATTTTTGAGCAGTAGTTACTACCAAGAAAGACAGAGCTATATTTTATTGAGGAGATCAAACAAGTATAAGAAGGAGAAGATCTGTTATCAGCATCACCGTGCAAACCAAAGGATTAGTTACTGATACATTTTAGCAAGTGAATCAAGGTAAATCTCTTAATAGAGTGGTCCTCATAGACCTATGTAAATCTCTTAACTGAGTGCTTTCTTTGTTGTAAGTTTAAATCCTTTTACCAAGGTAGATTGTATAAATTTGTAAGCTTTCAATAGGGAAAACCCCTCACAAGGTAGATCATCAGCTTATGGTCAAATTTTGTAGCCCTCACAGGAAAACTTTAATACTGCAGTAGTGAAGATTTTTTGATGTCATCCTCACCCGAGTTTTACCTTTCAAGGGTTTCTAGGTAACCAAAATATTTGTTTTATGTTTCAATTTCATGGATGAAGATTAGATTTTTAGATCTATTTTAGTATTAACATTCATGGTTATGATATGCAAGTGAAATTTATGTCATAGTGGAATAAATGTTAGATATCTGATTCACCCCCCTCTAAGTATCTCACTTTCCTATATTAGATTTCCAAAATGAGAAAGGTGAATCATCTAAAGGAAATAAAATTAATTACACATACAGTGATAGTGACAATGTGATTCATATGGTGGAACCATGCAAACAATCGATCAACATTATTACTCTCAAGGGAGTACAAGATAAAGAAGAATATTCCAATGTTGTGATGAGGAGTCAAGCTAAGCTCACACTCAAAGTAGCTTCCACATCAAGTCAACCTGCTACGCCAATAGCTACTAAATAATTGACATTGTATTTAAATTTAAACCTAGTAGACCAATTACAACACACCCCAGCCCAAATTTCCATTTTGGAATTGTTAAAGATCTCTGCATTCCATCGAGAGATTCTTGATCAAGCCTTTCTTACAACTAATGTACCCAAAGACTTAGATATAGATAGATTACAAACTATGGTTGGTCATCTAAATTCCCAACACTATTTGTGTTTCTTTGAGGAAGATGATAAATCCCTGAACCACCCTCATAATCAACCATTACATCTAGAGGTATTGATTCACAAACATTGAGTCAAGCATGTCTTGATAGATGAAGGAGTTGGTTTGAGTATATGCACATTTAATTTGGTGAAGAAATTGGGATTATTTGAACATGCAATTGACCCAAGAAGAAAGATAACCATTAAATATTATTATGAAGAAGAAAGATCCTCGAAAGGATAGGTTTTCTTACCTATTAGAGTGGGATGAGTGGTAAAAGATGTTATATGTCAAGTTCTAGATCTAGCACTGATGGTCCCAATTGGTGCTGAGAGGGGAGGGGTGAATCAACACCTACTAAAACTTCCAAACCAAATATGATATAATGTATCTAAAATTGTAAGCAAAACATATTCTAGAACAAAAGTAACATCAAACAATCAACAATAAGCAACTCCAGATTTATCACGTGTAAACCCAAATTGGGAGAAAACCACAGTGTGAGGAAACCTTACAAATTTTGTACTCTTGTGAAGTGCGTCATGTTAGGAGCCTTCCCGATTAAAGGATTACAAACACACTGTTAGATGTGACTCGGTTAAGGGATTTAAGAAGTAAGGCATGTTAGAACCTATGTGGTTAGAGGACTTAGAACACCTAAACAAATGTTACTTGGTTAAGGGATTTAGTACAAGTGAGCTGTTAAAGTCCACCCAAAATATTGGGATTTCTCTATTAAAATTATCAAAGAGCAATAGTGGAATTGATCTTTTGATGATGGCTCTACTAAGCTTGATAAGATCATTGTTATGTTCAATTGAGAATCATCACCGGTCACTGCAGGTATATTCTCCTTCATTGTTGTGTTTCTCTGTACACTCTACTTTCTTCTCCTCTCTTCACCTTAGCTTCTTCAACTTCTAAGTTCACTCTTTTCTTTGGCATAATGAGGGAAAACTATATTATTGTTAGGCAGAGGATAATATAGACTTATTTCCCTATATGCCCTTTTACATGCATGACATGTATAAAGATCACCTTCAGATCCATCACCCAATGGAGTATCTATTCTCTAAGGGAAAATCTAATGCATGTTATGCTTTATCTACTTTATGAAAGAAATGACATATGTGTGTCAAAAGATTTCCTTCATAAGAGATATCTTCATATTTTAATGCCTCAAACTCCATCATTAAAACCTTTAATCACACTTTTGTACCAATCATCTTGACAACTCAAAGTCTACCATATTTTGTGCAACAAATCTTGGTCAAAGATTCAAATAACTATTTGTTGACTATGTCTTTCCCCAGTTCATCAGTCATGATGAAATCTTCACTTGATCAATTAAGATCATTAGGTTGTGCACATGTTAGGACTTTGACCTATCACCATCACCATCCCTTTCACTGGCAATACCGGTTGCATCCTTTACTCCATTTTTGTTAACGTTTATTGGTTGCATCTTCCTTGTTGATCGGTTGCTCTAATGATTAGTTAGAGCATTATTATAGTCACACAAAGTCACTGATGTCCAAACTAGTCTGTCCTCATACTTATTATGTCCTTGCATCACAAATCAAACACTTGAAAAAAATCTTTTCCAATATCCAATCTCCTCACACTTACTATAGTCAACTATGTTTGTCCTTGCTTCACATATCAAACACTTGAAAAAACCTCTTTTCCAATTAATGACAACACCTCTTTTTCCAATGTATCAGTTGTAGTCTTATCAATTAATCAACCAATGCCAACAATCTCCCCCTTTGGCATTGATGGCCAAACCATAACAAATCAGTTCTTGGATTTTTGTCGTCTATCGATCATTTTCTCCCCCTTTGACAATAATGCCAAAGGCTAGTTAGAAAGACTACCTTAATGACATATACTCCCCCTACGAGAAATAGTCTTATTCATCAATCCAGTTAAGATGAGCCTGATTCCTCTATTGAAGGATAATGAATTGATGAACACCTTTTCCTATTTACTGAAGATTAGGAAGGGGCATCACCCCTTATTTACCTCTAAGGTACTAAAATTTACTCTTAGGTAATGGCTTTGTGAATATGTCAATAATCTATTCTTTAGTAGGAACATATTCTAATCTAACTTCTTTGTTTTGCACCTGCTCTCTCAAATAGTCATACTTTATAGCAATGTGCATTGTTTTAGAGTGCATGACATGATTCTTAGATATGTTTATTGTACTTGTACTATCACAGTAAATTACAATCAATTCAGGTACCTATTCTTGAATTTCTTCCAATATCTATTTGATATAGATTACCTATGTGAAATTGACTACCACAACAACATACTCAGGTTTTGTTGTGGACTATAAAATGCAGTTCTTCTTCTTGCTAGTCCGTGACACAATCCTTCCCCAAGGAAAAATGCACCTCCACTTGTGCTCTTTCTGTCATCAATATTAACACCCCAATCTACATCAATGAACACGTTTATTTGGAAGCCTCCGTTATGAGGAAACCATAGCCCATACTCCTTAGTTCCCTTCAGGTATCTAAAAATTCTTTTTACTATTATTAATTGTGTCTCTTTTGGATTAGCAAAGAATCTTGCTACTATGCCTATTGCATGTGCTATGTGTGGTCGACTATGTACTACATACTATAATTTGCCTATCATAGACTGATACAGCGTTTCATTTACTTCTTTTGCATCATCTTCCTTTGATAGCTTGTGGTTAGTTATCATAGGTGTACCAACTAGTTTGGATTCTTCTAGCCCAAAGGTTTTAAGAATTTCTTTTACATACTTGGAGTGAGAAATAAAAATACCTACCTTTAGTTGATGGACTTGTAGTCCAATGAAGCTTTTTATGGCTCATATCATGGACATTTCAAATTCTTTCTTCATCTCTTCATCAAAGGCTTTTATCATCTTGTCATCTCCTCCAAAGATGATGTCATCCACAAAAAATTTCCATAATGAGGTTTCCTTCTTTTCTAGTCTTGAGATACATATTGTTGTTATCTATGGTTCTTGTGAATCGTATTGTTAGAAGGTATGAATGTAGTCTTTCATACCATGCCCTTAGGGCTAGTTTTAGCCTATAAAGAGCCTTCTTTAGTTTACAAACCATACCACTCTTTTTTGTGGATGAGAAGCCTTTCGGTTGTTCAATGTAAACTTCCTCCTCTGGTATACCATTTAGGAATGCAGAATTTATATCCATCTGGTATACTTTGAACCTTTTGTGAGCAGCATAAGCAAGTATAATTTTCACTCCTTCTAGTCTGGCCAAAGGTGCAAAAGTTTCACCATAATCCAATCTAGCCTCCTGTGCATATCCTTTACAGACCAATCTTTATTTGTTCCTTATCACTTTTCCTTCTTCATTTAATTTGTTTCTGTAGACCCACTTTGTCCCAATGAAATTCTTTTCTTGTGGTCTTGGTACAAGAATCCATGTGTCATTCTTCTCTATTTTCTCAATCTCTTCTTCCATGGCCTTGACCCAGTTTTCATCTTCTAGAGCCTCCCTGGTGGTTTTGGGCTCTATACAGTAAAGTAAATAGATATTTTCTCTAGCATTTTTCCTAGTCAAAAAATTAGCATGTTTGTCACCAATAATGTTATTAGTTGAGTGATATGTGAAATACCTTGGAAGAACCAGTTAGTGTTCCCAGTCTAATTATTCTGGTTGACCAATTTCTTTAACATGGTCATGAACAACTTCTTGTTCATATTATTGAGTTGGTCTTCCATCTTTAGGTACAACATCCTACTCCAAAGGTCTATCTTCATGCTCTTCTCTTTCATCAGCAGTAGTCATTTCATTGAATTCCAAAATATTTTCAGCATTATGATCATGCAGACTCTTATATTCATTATGACTAATCTTTCCTCTTGGTTCTAAATATTCATCAACCTTCACATTGATACTTTCTACTATTTTTCCTATTTTCTTATTCAGACACCAGTAAGCTTTACTCTTGGTAGAATAATCTAGAAATATGTCTTCATCACTCTTTGGCTCAAACTTTCCATAATACATATCTCATATAATGTAACATTTACTACCAAAAATTCTGAAGTAGCCTACACTAGGAGTGTGACTAAACCATAATTCATAGGGAGTCTTATCAGTTCCTTTCTTGACTTGAACTTGGTTCAGTGTGTAGACAATAATGCTAATAGATTCTCTCTAGAAGTGATGGGGGAGATCTTTCTGAATCATTAGGGTTCCCACACAATCAATCAACATCTTGTTTCTTCTTTCTTCTACTCCATTTTGTTGAGGAATTTTTGGTGCAGACAACTACCATTTTATTCCTTCTTCCTCATAGTAGTGAGTGAACTCTTGACATGTGTACTCACCTCCTCTGTCTGACCTTAGACACTTCAAGCTTTTACCTGTCTCCTTCTCCACTCGAGCCTTGTAGATTTTGAACATGTGAAAGGCTTATGATTTTTCTCTAAGAAAAAGTGTCCACATCATTCTTGAGAAATCATCTACAAAAAGTATGAAGTACATGTCTCCATAGTAGCTCTTTGTTCTCATAGGTCCACACAAATCTGTGTACAAGAGCCAGAACATTTTTAGTAAAAAAGTATTTACTACTAAAACTTGTTCCTTTTAGTTTTCCTAACTGACAATCCTTACAAATACCTATGTCAGGTTTTCTAATCTCAGGAAGTCCTCTAACTGAATCCTTCTTTCTCACCTTGATAATACTGTCAACATTTATGTGGCAGAGCCTCTTATGCCAAAACTAACTATTTTTCTCTTTGGTTACAAGATAGATCTTGTTTGTTTCTCCTTTGACTAATGCTATGAGGCAAGCTCCTTCCATTGAGTCCAGATAGAATAGGTCCCCTTTACTCTGTCTAACGGTAGCAACATGAGCTCCAAATTGGCTCTTGACAACACAAGAACCTTGCCCAAATTCTAGCATGTATCCCTTGTTGTTTAGTTGAGAAATACTCATTAGGTTGTACTTAAGTCCAACTACCCAGTAGACATCCTCACATACAACATCATTGCTAAGTGCAATAGAGCCTTTACCTTTGATAGAATAGGGAGGATTATTACCAAAGGTTACCCATGCACCATCATTGAGCTTTAGACTAATGAACTTGTTCTTATCACCGGTTCTATGGTAAGTGCATCCACTATCAATGATCCAATCATCATGCTGATGAGATCTTGAGATAAGTGCCATTTATCTTATCACTTGGCTTTCTTTTTTTATTGCAACAAATGCAATTTCTTAATCTTCAAAGTCTTCAGATTCATTGTCTGTGACTCCTTCTTCTACAAGGTATCATTCCTTCTTTTCTTTGTTCTTGAATCAATTTCTCTTCTCTTAATTGTCATTGTCTAGACATCTTACATCAAGGTATCCTATTTTATTGCAAGAGAAAAAATTTAGACGGAGTTTTCCTCTATACTTCCCTTTTCCTCTTGGAAATCTCTTAGCAATGAGTGCTTCAAACTCATCTTGCTCTATCTCTTTATAGAGAAGATTTTCAACAAAACTTCCAATCTTATCAGTAGAGCTATTAGCAGTTTCTCTTCCTTTCTTGGTGGAAGAGGTATTAATAGAAGATTTACAAGTAGCTTCTTGTATGCGTAAGTTGTTATCAAAATTGCTCAATTCAAATGTAGTCAACTTACCTATTAGGGAGTCAAGAGTGACTTGAGCAATGGTCACTGATCTGAGCTCCTGTATGGCTGAGATCTTGATAGAATATTGAGGCCTCAATGTTCTCAATATTTCACTTATCACATCTTCATCACTCAATGTTCCTCCAGCACTTTTGATGGAGTTCATCACTTCTTTGATTTTGTTGTTGTATTTCTCAATATCTTCTCCCTCGTTCATTCTCATATCATCATATTTACCTCTGAGGCTCTTTAGATAGTAGGGCTAATCTAGGTTGCCTCCCGGTAGGCAACAATAGAATAGAGGGCCACCCACTTTTTGAATCTTCTCGGCCCGGATCCTAACAACTTGTTGGCCCCTTTCTCGCCTTACTATCTATAGTCAAGAACTAAACTACTATAAGGAAGGTTTCCCTTTACACCAGTCATTGTTCTCTCTCTGAAAGAAAGCCCGGTGCCTATAGAATGGTAGGGCCCTACTCTTCTATAGGCCCTATATTATAAAGGGGCCCTACCTTTGCCAACTATAGAAAAGACCCGGGGCCCCGCCCGCATTTATTAGTTAGTTCCCTTCCCTCTTAACTAAGCCTATAGATAGTAAGGGGGCCGCCAGCCTAGTTGTTCCACCTTATCTCTTTGAACATGTGGGTCACCACCATACATTGTTTGTAGCTTAGCCCACATCTTGTGAGGAGTTGTTAGATTTTCAATCTTTGCATAGACATAATTAGGTAGTGTACTTACAATAGTACATTTTGTACCTTTTTTCAACGGAGTATTGGTCGAAGTTTCTACCCAAATGGGTCAAATAATTGACCAACTGATTGGTCGCTATTTTCCTCATTGAAATTTTGACATATCTCTCTAATTGTAGAATGTTTGACACCAATCTTGGTCAAAAACAACATTAGAAAGTGGTGATATATTGGTTGATCATTTGACCATAGTTAGTCGCAATTTAGATTAATATTGGTCAAAATATTTGGCCGCTCTGACCAGGATGCCAAACTCACAACAATCATATTTCAACCAAAGTTCATCACACTTTAGACCAATATTGGTCGAAAGATTTGGCAGCTCCAACCAGGATGCAAAAATCATGATGGTCATATTTTGACCAAATTTTATCGCACTTTAGACCAATATTGGTCAAAATATTTGGTGGCTCTGACTAGGATGCCAAACCCACAATGCCAGATTTCGACACAAAATGGTCAATTTTTAGACCAAACCAGGTCAGACTTTTGAAGACAGTGAGTCAAAATTTCAACGAAATATGGAATGTTTAAAAAAAAATTTGAAGATAAATATCCAGACTAATCACCAATGACATCCTAATTGGTGATTAGTCTAGATATTTATCTTCAGGTGTCCACACTCATTCTGCTACTTGTTGCCAGCAGGTCCCTACTCGTTCTATTTTCCAAACTGCTTTGGGCTCTAGCAATCCATTTGCTCTACTCTGCGTGAAACTGTGGGTTTTTTCATTTTGTTTGAACTATTTGAGAGATAGGCTCTGACTGGTGATGCATAATTGGTTTGCATGTTTGTAGCATGGAAGCAGTGTTGGGGATGCTGGTGGTGTTGTGTACAGAGTCCTTAACCAGTTGTTGATGGAGATGGATGGTATGACAACCAAGAAAATAGTTTTCATTATCGGTGCTACAAACAGACCCGATATCATCGATCCTACATTGCTAAGGCCTAGCCTACTTGACCATTTGATTTATATTCCCTTACCTGATGAGTCCTCACGTTATCAAATTTTCAATTCTTGCTTGAGAAAATCATCTATCTCAAAGGATGTGGACCTAATGGCACTGGCCTATTTTACCCAAGGATTCAGTATAGCTGATATTACAGAGATTTATCAGTGGGCTTGCAAGTATGATATTAGAGAAAATATTGAGAAGGTGAGTTTCAATTGTGGTGGCTTTTGCAAACTAGATTTGGTTATGAATTTCTTAATGGTTTTTTTTAACTAGTTTGTTAGAATTTTACATTTTTTGATTCAATTTTCCTCAACTTGTATCTTATTATTTCAATTTTTCATGTTCTCTTTCATCTAAAATTTTGTAGGATATTGAACGTGAAAGAAAAAGAAGTGAGAACCCTGAGGCAATGGATGAGGATGATAATGATGAGGTAGCTGAAATAAAGAATGCTCATTTTGAGGAGTCAATGGAATATGCCTAAAGAAGTATCAGTGATGCTGATATTCAGAAGTATCAAGCCTTTACACAAACACTACAACAATCTCGAGGCTCTGGTTCTGAATTTTTATTTCCAGATAGACCTACTGGTGCTTCTGTTGGTGCTTTGGATGTATTTTCTATAGAAGAAAATAAAGATGACAATGACTTATACAGTTAGGAAACTTAGTACACAATTGCCATCTTAATGAAGTGACAAATGTGTCTGTTCTAGCAAGGACCTTCCACTGACAAATAGCCAATGCTATTCAATTTGGCTCTGGCTTTTGCTTGTACGAGTTTTATCTGTACATATGTTTGAAACTTTATTTAGTTTATCATTCCTTTAGCCAAGGACTTACTAACTTGTAAGTCTTTAGAGAAATACTAATTGTGGCAAGGAAATTTAGCTATGGAAACTTTTTCTCAAGTGGTAGATAATGCTATGAAAACCTTAATTTTTTAAAAACCCCTGCTGGAAAATATTCTATACTAAATCAATTCTACAACAAAGAAAGTCTAGTTCAACTAATAGGTATGGCATGCATCCATTTTATGGAGATCTACCAAAATGATTTCCCCCACCAAGATGATGTGCATCCATTTTATGGAGATCTACTAAATGTTTTATATGATAAAGATCACTACAAGTTGGCCCTTGGCCATATCAATATTGCTCGCAATCTCATTGCCAAAGTGGCCAAAGACTATGTTAGGTTGATAAAATATGTGGATTCTCTTTACCGCTACAAATATTTGAAGGTTGCTACACTTGGATGGATATGTACCATTGTTAAGAGAATTAGACCAAGTTTGGCATACCTCAAACATGTGAGGCAGCATATGGTTATGTTCTTTTTTCTATCTATTTGGTTTTCACTACCTGTCGTTCCTTGGGATATCTTGCAAGGGTTCTATAAATTGATGGTCTATATTTTGGTGGGTGTCTTGTATGGGCCTTTGAAATTTTTTTATCTTGTCTTTTTTCTCAATCCTACAACTAGATTTTGATACGTGGATTACTTGTAAGGAACTTTGATACCGCCATTTCAGTAGTTCTTCATATGATAGTTTTCTATGCAGTCCCTAGTCTAGGATTTATTTGTATATTTTTTTATCTCAATATTAAAAGAATTAATTTAGTTAAATAAAGCTTTATGTCCCAAACACAATGACAACTAGGATGTGAATTTAATCTTTCTAACAACTCAAGAGTCAAAAAAGATAAAAGATGGTTCAATAGAACCTACAACTTTGTCCATGTAAGAGTGAACTCTAAAATTTATGGTATGAAGACTTGCAACTTGTAGCTAAGAATATGATACTAAATAATTATGACTTATTTTCAAAATTCAAGAAAACTTAACCATTTCTGTAGCGATTACTTAAAAACAAGTATACCTGATTGATGACTCAATATTTGTAACCTCTCAGAAACTTTTCCTTTCCACTTCAATATCTTTCCTTGATAATTCTTGATCTCCTCAGAACCACTAGAAAAATAACAATAACAACTAAACTTGTTACTTTAGAAAATTGCATCAATACTTAACTTAAACATTACAGTCATGAAGGGTATAACAAAATCAACACAATGAATATATGGATTTCAACTAGTGTGCACAAAATAGTTTTGTATTTAGAAAGTACAACCAACTAAATTTGGCAATGTGAGGAGATACCAAAAGAACTGCCCACAACAAAAAGAAATAAATAAAATTATGGCAGGATGACAACAAAAATGTAAACCCAATCCTAAGATATTACAAGAAGAATACATCCATCACAACATCTAATAGATATAGTCTAGTAAAGAGCCAAACAATAGACACCATAGTATTCTAAAGAACTAAAGCATTTGGAATTCAGTGTTTCTAAAGGCTCTTGGCATTTTAGTTTTATGCATGTTGTCTTTGCTGACTTTTGTGTACTTCTTTTATATGTAACAGGTATGGTAGTGGCAAGGATTGTTGGTGAGTTGAGTGTAGTAGAGAGTGTTAACTCCCCAAGTTGCAGAGTTTCTATATAAGTGTTACTATGTTGATGTTATTGGTTGGTGTCCTTGAAGGGCTGGGAAGGGCAGTAAGCTTGTAAATTCACAAGGAGACAGTGTCAAGGGAAGGTATAGCCTTGCTGTGCAAGAGTTTTCACCACATCGTGCTTCTCTACAGTATTATCTTGTGTTATTGCTCTATTTATTAATGTTCAGTTCTTGTCATTGAATTCATGCATACAATCATCTATAATTGCAGCACTAAAAAAACTAATTTTTGAGCACATAAGGATTTTTTGCTTAAGTAAATCCTAAGGGGACAACAAGTAAATTTATTCACGTGGATGTATTAGGCTATTAACTATAGAATATCTATGCTACTTATAGATCCAACTGATATCTGAACAGTTGTATTCTTTGTAAATTATGGCTTTCTTCTAGTGTGACCCATTTTATAGATTGATGCATGATGCTAGAAATAGAATAGCTACAAATAAATCCCTTTCATTCAGCATAGCTCGGAACAACATGACTTGGGAACTGCACAAAATGGCATTAAGCATGGATTTTAGTTTACATGCAGTACATCAATTCCTTCATTGAAGACATTATCTATAATAACCTATTAAAAAAAAAGAGGCCACTAAGGACAATTACATAGGTCTCCAGAAACAACATTACCCAACTCTTTCTCTCAAGCCAAAGACTCAGTGTGTTCAATTGCCTAGACTAGCAGTCAATTCTATGTTGAGTATATCTGTCAGGCCCTCTTGCAGTTTGAATGAATTAAGAATAGAAGATAGGAACTGATTTAACACTTCACCTACTCAAAAACACAAACCAATGAAATAATCCACATTAGGCCAAGAGATGTTGATGCATTCAATACGAGAATACTTACACAAAATGAAGCCGAATCATGCTAGATAATGAGAATGAGAGGTTGACTATTGGCCCTTCTAGTTTTTATTTGATAGTTTCCTGACAATGACACATTCAAAATGCACTTATGAGCAAATACCTTGAATGAATGAAATTGATTAAATAATGAAGGTATGTTAGTTTGAGCTTCACTTGGTTTCGAGAATACTTTAATATTCTCTACTTAACAAGGCCAACCACGTGAAGGTGGAAGCTCATATGGCCTCACCCCCCTCCCCCTAACATCAATCTAAATTCCCCATTAACATCTAATTACACACTTTATTCATCCATTTATGAACTATAACATTCAATCAATACAATCACATAACATTCATTAATACACAACACTAATCAATAATTCATTAACACGTAACAATATTCATTAACATGACATATAATTCAATATTAATACACAAAATTCATAGATAATTACTTAAAACAATGTTCTTTCATCATCCAACAAAATTAATCAAACAAGTTTTATCAAAGAGCATTTTTAACAAATCATTTCTTTTTTGGGTTTTTCTTAGATTTCTTATTTAGGTAAAGGTTGAGAGAAGCATCAATATTATCTTCCTCCTCTTATGGTTGTGATCTCAAATTATGATGATTCCTCATGTCTCAAGGAGGACGAGGTTGTTGCACTAAAGGGGGGTTTGCTACAATAACAAGTAAATGGGTTAAATTTGCATACTTTTTTTTACTGTTACATGTATTTCATTAACTAGTAGAACATAACATGCATTTTTCTTTACCTGACAATGCCACATCATCATGTACAATAACATTTTTATCTTCCACCACCTCAACATGCTCAACATGCTCTAAAATATTCAAAAAAAGGTTATACGACCAATTGCAATTAAATATGTTAAATTCTATTAATAATTACATAGTTTATGTTGGAAACTGCAATTGAAGCAATTGTTGTATTGTCATTGATGTCAAACCTTAACTGGTAAGACTATTGCTACTTAGGAAAGTACTATATCTATTGTATTGTTGAGAAGAAGGGAAAGAAAGGATGGTAACAATAGCACCTAAGGAAAGGTTGAGTTATCTTGATACTACAAATTGTACTTGACTATGTTGTACAATGATGAGACAATCTATTGTTTATCTTAGTAAGATTGAAAACTAAACTGGTAGGCTTGACCAAGAAAAAATGGAGAAATCATGTTCAAGCCAAGTAATGTTAGTGTCAACCAAGTCAGTATATGCCGAGCAAAATTCTAGTGTTGACTGAACATTAGTTAATTGCTGAGAAAGATAGTATAAGCCAAGGAAACATTTTTAGTAATGATCGAGCTTTCTACATGGAGACCGAGTAGTTGATCACAGTATTGACTGAGCATCGATATTTTTATAGTTGAAGAGAATTCAGATTTGGAGCCGACATTGTTGAATTCTTGGATTATGTAAAATGTGTTGACTTTATTTATTGATTGTTTGAAAGAATTGAATGCACTGAAAAATGTTTTATTGTAAATCTTTAAGAGATTTGAGATGTTTCTAGAAAAGGAGCTGAAGAACATAAAGCGGGTATATTCAATGAATCTGACCTAACCCTAAGATCTAAGAAGGAGATTGAGTGGCAAAAGATGAGTTAACCTAATTGAGGAAGTATTAAGGGAACCTAAGCATTAGGTATGTGTGTGCATGGGTGAAAAAAGGATGTTGGAAGATCAGTAGATGTTATTGACTATATAAGCAAAAAGGTTGAAGGAGAAGTGGTGATTTCTTGAAGAAAAGTTCCAAGCAGATCAGAGATGGAGATGGAAAAGTTTCAAAGTTAGTAAACCAACATTTGTGTATGGAATTGGATCTGATATTTGCAAAGTGAGTTGTATGTTTTTCATATCAATACTACTGCTACTTTCTAACCATTGTAACAGTCAAAATCCTTTTAACAGAGGTTGACCTAACGGTCATATGTTTAAATCCTTTGAACAAGGTTGCATTCTAATGAAATGTATGTAAGTCCTATAACAAGGATCACTTCTAACAGAGTGATTGACATCCTTTGATCGGGTCACACCTAACAGTGTGTATTGTAACCTTTGATAGGGTTGGGTTTTAACCGAGCTCACTTCAGAAGAGTGAAAATAATAGTAGCATGTTACAAAGTGGGTTTTCCCAGATTGGGTTTCCACTATAAATCCTAGTGTCAATGCTTGTGTGAATGTTTTGGTTTAAACATTTCTATGTTTTACAAGTTAGATACAACTGGGTAGTGGACTGCAATGTTATATGTTTCTATTATAGAATCAGTGATGACCGAGTTGGTTTTGGTTGTTAGATATGATTTAAAGAAAAGCTTATGAAGTTTGTTTTATAGATCTAGACCTGAGAACAACTGATTCACCCCCCCCCCCCTCTCTCTTGTTCTAAATCATATTAACAATTGGTATCAGAGCTATGTTGCTTATTATTGGTGTTTACAAAAATCAAGTTTAAAGGGACTTGAAGAAAATGATCAGGATGTATAAGGAGGTACCGAAGCTGAATAAGGAAAACTTCCTTGCATGGCAAAGCTTGATGAAGCTACATCTAGCTAGTATTGGTGATTCTGCAAAGTACTACATTGAGAATGAATATGTCTCTCTTGTCACACCTTTGACTATCGAAGAAATGAGAGCTAAGAAAGAACATAATCAGGAAATGCTAAAAATTGCATTTGCCCTAAGCTATCCAGAATTTGAGGACATTAAGGATTGCACAAGTGCTAAGGATATGTGGGACACTCTTGCAAATATCTATGGTGGTGACATAAATGTACTGAAAGCTAAGGCGAAGAGTCTCAGAGGTAAGTTTGATGAAATGAGAATGCAAGAAGGTGAGAACATTGCACAATATTGTGGTAGAATAAAAGAAGTTGTGAATGCTATTAGAGGAGCTAGTGGGACTATTGATGATGAAACTATAATTGGAAAACTACTAAGAAATCTGCATCCTATATATGCTATTAAGATCTCAGCTATTTAGGAATCTAGATGTAACTCTGCAAATGTTCTTACTTTGGATAGTTTGGTTGGCAAGCTGACTACTTTTGAACTCTCTAACTATGATAACTTCACTGTTGCTAGTATTGGTAATGTTGAATCTTCTTTTAAGTCACAATTAGTTCTGGACAAGCCAAAGAAAGAAAAACAAAGATGCATCAGTGAAAGTGAAAGTGAAAGTGAAAGTGACAGTGACCCTTCTAATGAAGAACTTGAAGATCTAGAAGCTCTTATGGCTAGAAGACTGAGAAGGGAAATATAAAGGTAAACTCCCTATTATATGTTTTGCATGTAATAAAGTTGGTCATATAGCTGCTAGATGTGCTAATAGGAATGATAAAGATGAAGAAAGAAAAAGAAAACACAAAGACAGAAGAGATGACAAAAGCTACCGAAGGCACAAAGACTACAAAGGAAAAGGTAAGAAATCTTGTTACATTGCTAAAGAAGAAACTGAAACTAATAGTGATGATTTTGAAATTGAGGTAGTCTATGTTGCAATGAAAGATGAATCTGATGAGGATGAGAAACTATGTGAACAAGAATGACAAATGGATTATTGACAGTGGTAAGTTTGAGACCTTACATCATTATAGAGGTAAAAGTGTAAAATTTGGTAATGATGCACCATGTCCTATTAGAGGAAAAGGTTTGATTAAATTGAGTGATAAGATCTCTTGTGAAAATGCATATTGGGTTGAAGGTCTAAATTATAATCTGCTAAGTGTTGCACATCTCAATAGCACTGGTTACCGAGTGGAATTTCATCACAAGAAAGCTAAAATATTTGATGCTACTGGTGAAATAATCGGAAGTGGAGAACATAAGAGAGGTAATTTGTTCTATCTTGACCTATCTAAAGAAGCATGTATGATTGCACAACTTGATGACATTTGGTTATGGCATAAGAGGCTATGTCATGTTAACTTTGATAATCTAGTAGAAATAAGTAAGAAGAAGGAAGTAAGAGGTCTACCTAGATTGAAGAAACCTGAGAATGTGATGTGCAAGGAATGTCAGTTAGGAAAAATGACAAAGTCAAGTTTTAAGAGAAAATCCTTTACTTCTGAAAACATTTTAGATTTGGTTCATACTGACCTTTGTGGACCTATGGGTGTACAAAGTTACTATGGTGCTAGATATTTTATCTTGTTTGTTGATGATCATACTAGGATGATGCATGTAATGTTTCTAAAAGAAAAATATGACACTTTTCAATTCTTTAAGTGGTATTTGGCTAAAGTTGAGAAGGAGATAGGTAGGAACCTAAAATGTCTTAGATCTGACCAAGGTGGAGAATTTACATCAAATGAATTCAATCTGTTTTGCAATGAAAAAGGTGAAATAACTAGGAACAAAGCCAGGCTGGTATGCAAAGGCTACACACAAGAAGAAGGAATAGATTATGGGGAGACATTTTCCCCTGTAGCTAGATTGGAAGGAGTAAGAACTCTGCTTGCATATGTTGCTTATAAAGATTTCAAGGTATTTCAAATAGATGTCAAGTCTGCATTCTTAAATGGTATACTAGAAGAAGTTTACATAGAACAGCCAGAAGGTTTTATTGATCCAAATAGAAGACACATGGTATGCAAACTAAACAAAGCACTGCATGGATTAAAACAAGCTCCCAGAGCATGGTATGAGAGATTGCATAACCACTTGATACAGATTGGGTTTTCAAAAACAAATGACACAAGCAATCTGTACATGAAAGATGAAGAAGGTAAAGGTATCCTGTTGGAAAAAAATTTGTGGATGATATTATTTTTGGTGGACAAGATACTTTGTGTAAAAGATTTTAAAATGAAATGAAAACTAAATTTGAAATGAGCATGTTTGGTGAGATCAAATTCTTTGTTGGTTTACAAGTATATCAGATGAAGACAAAAATTTTCATTACATAGTCTAAGTATGTTAATGAAATACTGAAAACTTTTGGGATGGAAGACTCCAGACCAGTGAGTACTCCTATGGTTACTAGACAAAATTTATCTAAGAATGATGATGCTACAGAAGTGAACCAGACTTTGTACAGATCCATGACTGGAAAATTGTAGTATGTTGTACATAGTAGACCAGATATTGCACTAGTTGTTGGGATTGTGGCAAGATTCTCTGCCAATCCTAAGGAAACACACATGATGGTTGTGAAAAGAATTATGAGATACTTGAAAGGGACAGCTGACTATGGGCTATATTACATAAAGGATGAAAGATTTGAACTAAGAGTATATACAGATGTTGATTGGGAAAGAAATGTAGATGACAGAAAGAGTACTAGTGGTGGAGCTTTCTTTCTTGGACAAAGATTAGTCTCCTGGATGAGCAAGAAACAAAATTGCATTTCCCAATCTACTATTGAAGCCGAGTATGTTGCTGCTGTAGTAAACTGTTCAAATTTGGTATGGATAAAACAATTGTTGGTAGGCATGAAAGAAGAAATCACTGAACCTATTGTTATTTTCTGTGACAACACAAGTGCTATCAATATTTCTAAGAATCCAATGATGCATACTAAGACCAAGCACATAGCAATGAAGTATCACTACTTGAGAGAATTGGTACAAGATAAAGAAGTCCGAATGGAATATGTGAATACAAAGGAACAATTAGCAGACATATTCACTAAAGCTTTACCTAAAGAAGCACATGAGTATTTGAGAAGTCAATTAGGGGCCCTTCCCCTAATTGAGGCTGCCTAGTTAAGCTAGGAGCACTACATCAAATATGCTACAGCAGAATAGTTGACAGATTGATGCAGAAGATTGTCACACTTTAGGACTGGCCTAGAGTTGTGAAGAAGAGAAAAGACAAGGAATCATTCATAAGAAAGATGACAGAGGGAGAAACACTGAGCTACATAGATAATATCTACATCTGATGGATGTATGTGTTAGTTGCTATTTTGGCATTTTTGTCAAAGAGGGAGATGAACTGAGATGATATAATAACACATGACACTAAAAATAAAAGTAAGAAGATGATAAACTAAAATGAAGGATCAGGATAGAGGGAGATCTGGATATTTCTAACAGTCACAGAAGTGAGGCTAATAGATTCTGAATTAGAATGAAGCTAAGGATATTAAAAAAAAATTCTCTGATGGACATATAAGTTTTTGGATTGGTTGGTAATCCATGTGTTATTCAGGTGATATCATATGGTGTTGCCATCAATGCCAAAGAGGGAGATTGTTGGAAACTGCAATTGAAGCAATTATTGTGTTTTCATTGATGTCAAACCTTAACTGGTAAGACTTTTACTACTTAGGAAAGTACTATGTCTATTATATTGTTGAGAAGGGAAAGAAAGGATGGTAACAATAGCACCTAAGGAAAGGTTGAGTTATCTTGATACTACAAAGTGTACTTGACTATGTTGTACAATGATGAGACAATGTATTTTTTATCTTAGTAAGATTGAAGACTAAATTGGTAGGCTTGACCAAGCAAAAATGGAGAAATCATGTTCAAGCCGAGTAATGTTAGTGTCGACCGAGTCAGTATATGCCGAGAAAAATTCTAGTGTCGACTGAACATCAGTTAATTGTCGAGAAAGATAGTATAAGCCGAGGAAACATTTTTAGTAATGACCGAGCTTTCTACATGGAGACTGAGTAATTGATCACAGTATTGACTGAGCATCAGTATTTTTATATTTGAAGAGAATTTAGATTTGGAGCTGACATTGTTGAATTCTTGGATTATGTAAAATGTGATGAAGGTAAGTTTGATCATCTTGAACATTATAATGGAGGATCAGTAAGAATGGGTAATGATACACCTTGCATGGTTAAAGGAAAGGATATTTGTTGATAAATGATAAAATCAGATGTGATAATGCTTATTGGGTAAAAGGATTGAACTATAATTTTCTAAGTGTGGCATAGCTTAACAACTTAGGTCACCGAGTGGCATTTGAAAGAAAGAAGGTGAAGATCTACAATGAAAATGGAAAGCTTGTCGGAACACGAGGACAATCTAAAGGTAACTTATTTTATCTTGACAATGTCGAGACTTCTTGTTTGCTAGTCAAAAATGAAGATGCATGGTTGTGGCATAAAAGGTTGTCATTTAAAATTTGATAATATGATCAAGATCAATAAAAAGATAAAAGTTAGAGGTCTGCCTAGCCTAACTAAACCAAATCATGTTATGTGTCATCAATGTCAGAAAGGTAAGATGAAAAAATCTAGTTTCAAGAGTAAAGACTATTCAACAAAAGGAATCTTGGAGTTAGTTCACACTGACCTATGTGGTCCCATGAGAACTCAGAGCTATTATGGAGATAGATACTTTATTCTATTTGTTGATGATTACACTAGATTGATGACTGTTATGTTTTTAAAGGATAAATCTAAAGCATTTAAGATGTTTAAATGGTACAAAGCTAAAGCAAAAAAAGAATTTGGAAAGGAATTGAAATATCTAAGATCTGATAGAGGTGGATAGTTTACTTTTGATGAATTCACTAACTATTGTAATGAGCATGGCATTCAAATACAGGTATCTACACCGAGAACACCGTAGCAGAATGGGATTGTAGAAAGGAGAAACAAGTCTATAGTTGATTGTGCAAGAACACTAATGATAGAAAAGAATGTTGCATAGATGTACTAGAGAGAAGTAGTCAGCAGAGCTATATATGTACTGAACCGAGTACAACTAAATAAAGACACAAACAAAACACCCTATGATTTATGGTTTGGACACACACCAAGTGTAAGTTACTTCAGAATTTATGGTAGCAAATGTTTTATTCTAAAAGATGATAGAAATGGAAAATTTGACTCTAAAGGTGATGAGGGGATATTTCTTGGATATTCTACTAAAAGAAAAGCTTATAATTGTATGAATAAAGTTACTAATAAGATGATTGAAAGTGCTAATGTCAGAGTTGATGAATTTTCTAATAAAAATGATGAAGAAAGCACTAGGGATCCAGAAGACTGTAGATTCACTTACATTGAGCATCCAGAGTACCTACCGGAGTTGCAGGCTAAGTTGATTGAGCATCAGGAAAAAAACACTGAGGAATAGCAAAGGGAAACTGAGGATTAGGAAGAGGCTATCGAGGAAAGTAACAAACCTGAACAAAATGTAGAACAAAGAAGAGATCAAGTGCTAGCTAGATTCATCAGAAGACATCATCCTGAGAACCAAATAATTGGAGATAAGCAAGCTAACATGTAGACTAGAAGTAAGTTAAGACAAAACACATGCTTAGTTTGTGAGTTTGAATCGAAGAATTTTAAGGTTGCACTTGAGAATAATGAATGGGTTAATGAAAGAATGAGGAGATTGAACAAATAGAGAAAAATAAGATATGGACTTTAGTACCTAGACCGAAAGATAAAAATGTTATCGGTACTAAATGGATTTTTAGAAACAAGATGAATGAAAATGGTGAAGTTACTAGGAACAAAGCTAGATTAGTTTGCAAGGGATATGCACAAGAGGAAGGTATTGACTATGGTGAAACTTTTACACCTGTTGCTAGACTAGAAGGAGGTCACATGTTACTAGCATATGCTACACATAAGAATTTTAAGGTATACTAAATGGATGTCAAGTCAGCATTTTTGAATGGTGTACTAGAAGAGGAGGTCTACATAGAGCAACCATAAGGATTTTTTGATCCAGATAAGAAAGATGTGGTATGTAGATTACACAAAGCTTTATATGGATTGAAGAAAGAACTGAGAGCCTGGTGTGAGAGGTTGCATACTTATCTATTAAGTATTGGTTTTGTAAGAACTAGTGAAAGCAACAATTTGTACATGAAAGGAGGATCTGATGATACTATTTTGATTGCTGAAATATTTGTGGATGATATAATTTTTGGAGGAAAAGATCATATCTGTAAATATTTTTTTGATGAGATGAGAAAAGAATTTGAAATGTCAATGTTTGGAGAGATTAAATTCTTTCTAGGATTGTAGGTTATTCAACAGAATGATGGAATTTTCATCACATAATCAAAGTATATTAAGGAAGTATTGAGAACATTTGGCATGGAAGATGCTAAACCAATTGGAACACTGATGGTCATAGGATGCAAATTGACTAAAGATGATGAATCCATAGAGGTAAATCAAACACTGCACCAATCCATGATTGGTAAACTGATGTATGTTGTACACAGTCAACCTGATATTGCATATGTAGTTCGGATTGTGGCTATATTTTCTACAAAAATAATCCTAAGATACTTGAAGAAAATAGAGGACTATGGATTATGGTATCCAAAGGAAGGCAAATTTGAACTAAGAGTTTATACTGATGTTGATTGGGCTAGAAATATAGATGATAGAAAGAGCACAACCGAAGGAGCATTTTTCTTTGGTGAAAGACTTGTAACTTGGACAAGTAAGAAAAAACCTTGTATTTCTCAGTCTACAACCGAAATAGAGTATGTTGTTGCTGCTACAAACTATTCAAACATTTCTTATATCAAACAAGTGTTGGAAGGGATGAATGAGGTAATCACTAAGCCAATGATTATATATTGTGACAACACTAGTGCAATAAATATATCTAAGAATCCAGTGATATATCAATTAAGTATCACTACTTAAGAGAAAAAGTACAGGAGAAGCAAGTAAAACTAGAATATGTTACATCAAAGGAGCAACTTGCTGATATTTTTACCAAGCCTCTACCAAAGGACACTTTTGAATACTTGAGGACTAGACTTGGGGTCAATCCCCTATCTACCAGTCACTAATGTGATCTGGAGGTTGCATCATCCCACTCTTATCAGAAGATCATTTATGTTGATGCAACATAGCTCATACTTTGGATTTTTTCTAAAGTTGTGAAGGAAAGATTTGAGAATTTGCAAATCAGTATACCGAGATACAATTGTTTGTACTGAAAAATAGTGAGTTACTTGGCTACTACAGAGCTGTATATTTTATATATTTCTTTGGTATTGTTGTCAAAGGGAGAGAAGTTGAGAAGTTTGAGGAGTTGAGAAGTTGATCAATGAAATATCAGACAAAGATTGTTGTCAAAAGGAGAGATCCATATGGATAGAGATCATGATATATCTATCAAATGGAGAGATAAATTGAGAAAGTCAAGGAGAGACAATCTAAAAAATTTGAATATTTGTTACTGAGAACAAAAGGAATTTGAGAGCTGAAAAGATCAAATCCAAAGAGGAGAGTCTACACGTGTAATGTTGTTATGTAACATAGTGATTAAACATATTAAAAATCAAGCTAGGGAGAGCTTACCATGCTACAACATTTACTTATATAGTTGTAGAATACATGTTTGGTATGTTTTTGGCATATTTCATATTTCTTGTGTTGCCATCAATGCCAAAGGGAGAGATTGATGAGCTAAAACTGATTGAATATCTGAATGACTTGAAGATCAGTGATTAGAGATCACCAAGTTACTAAATTGATATGTAAGATGATTAAATCAGTAATATGTTGTCATTGATGTCAACTAGTTTTGACAGTACTTATCATGTAAGTTACAAAAATCTAAACATTTGTAGAAGGGAGAAAGAGATGAAGAACTGAAATATCTACATGAGGAAGGTGGATATGACAGATGAGGATAAGGAATACTTTGGGTAACTTATTGATGAGTCTATGACCTTATGTTATTGACTTGATTATGTTTCATTTATCTATGAAGAAGAAGAAAGAAAAATTGTACAAATCAGTGTGGTCAATAAATGAAGCACTTTAGTGTACACCAAGCGAGTGTAGTGTATACCGAGTGACAGTATCAACCGAGCTTGTTTTCATCGACACATTTCTTTGTTAACTGAGTATGGATGAAACAATTAAATGCTTAGTTTAGCCAACAAAAATTGATGTGTTGGATTGTGTATGATTTCAAGGTTGAAGATAAAGTTTTTAATGAGATCCACTGCTAACAAAATTTGAAGAAGATCTAAAGGATGGAATTGAAATGAGTTATTGACACATCTGCTGAGGAAGGTTTATGAGGCAAAATCAACAAAGGAGATTAAGCGGAAAAATTTGATGGATGAAAAGAAAATGATTTACTTGTCTATATAAGAGATATTGGTTTCATTATTGAAACTATGCTAGAAGAAAGAAGACTGCAAAGATTTCATGTGAACACAGCTTCATGCATGCCTGATCAAACTGGTTGAAGGAGAACCGAACTACAGAGTTAACCTAGCGTCAAAGAACTATTATCAAGGAATAGTAAGTTTATGAATGTTGAAGAACTGAATTGAATTATTGATCAGAGAATTTCAATGGGCTTAGAGTAGATCTGAACATCTGCAAAATCAAGTTGTATTGTAATCACATCAACTATTATTTCAGTTTAACCATTGTTATAGATAAAATCTCTTCACCGAGTGGACTTAACCATCTTATGTTATTCCCTATGTCATTCATTGAATGTACATTGTTATCCTATCAACCCCATAGTGAATGCTGGTTGGATGATAACTTTTAGTCTTAAATCCTCTAATAAGGTCACACCTTACAGTGTGTTTTGTAACTTTTAACAGGGTTGGCTCTTCACCGAGCTTACTTCAAAAGAGTGAAAATTATTTTGGGTTACCGGTCCCAAGTGGTTTTTCCCCTAGCAGGGTTTCCACGTTAAATTGTTGTGTTATGTGTTTCTTTGATGAATGTCTTGTTATCATAGATTACATATTTCATATTTGATTTGATCGGTAATCATAGTAAGCTATTTGACTGGTAATCGGTAAAGACATAGATAGTATAGTATTTTATGTTGCCGAGCTGCAGAATTATTTGGAATTGTTTTAAGAGTTGCATAATTGTGATTGGGACTATAGGATAGCTGATCTAACTAATTTAGCCCCCCTCTCAGTTATTCTAACAATAATGTGTCCATGCATGTTGCAAGTGCAACTACCTTTCTCCATGTAGGATTTGTTAGGAGTCCTATTCAACTTAAATCCACACTCATGTGCTTGATGTCCATACTTGTTACAACTATAACAATAACCATTGAACTTAGGAGTGGTTTTAGGATTACCTTTATCTTTACTGCTACAAACACTTGATGTGTGTCCTGGTTTACCATAGTAATAGCATGATAGTTTCTTAGGTCTTTGACCCATATATGCATTTTTAGCTTGCTTAGATGATTCTCCTTGCTCGGTATAGCCTAATCTAGAAGTCCTCTTTGACTAATCAAACATTCATCAATTTTCTTGGAACTATCTTCAACTTTCTTCATCATTTCATTATGTTGTTATTACATCTTTACTTCATTTTCCAAAATTTCATTTTCTTCTCTAAGTTCACCAATGTCTTCAAGTTTCCTTGTTAGCTAACTATTCACTCTGTTGACTTCCTAACTTATAACAACCATTTGGTTAGATATCTCAAAGTGATGCTCAATAAGTCTTAGTATCTCATATTCTTTCTCTTTTATTTTCTCAGTCATTTGTCTTATGTCTTCAACAACCAAGTTTCTTTCTTGTTCAGCTTGTCTATCATTATTCATGGCATCAATCATCCTTACCATTTGTGCTTCTTGACCGATCTACATAGCTTTAAGTTGTTTAGTAAGATGAAGATTCTTCTCAAATAGATCAGATAAACTTCCTTCTTATATGTCAGATATACTACCTGAACTAGATCTGTAAATCTCAAATGGGACATCAATATCTTCTTCATGATAATCAGTCTCACATTGCCGAATAGCCATATCTTTTCTCTGAACCAGTAACTTCTTCAATTCATCTTTGGCTTACTTGTATTGTTCAATGAATATTTTCATCTGAATCCTTTGATTCTCAATAGTCTTATTCAACTATATCTTTCCATCCTGAGATCCTACCTCTTCAGTGATTAAACTTCCAAATAAGCGATCTAGATCTGATACCAATTGTTGGGATAGGAAAGATAAGGTACTGAGAGGGGAGGGGTGAATCAGTACCCTCAAATTTTTTTACTGAATTAACAATCTGCAATAGTAGTGCTTACCTAACCAATTGAATCCATTGTTTGCAACATACATTTAAATAACTTGTAAATGTAAAGTGCATGAAAATAAAAAATGCAAAATTCATGAAATGTTAACTCATGACACAAGTATTTTGGTTACAAAGAAACCCTTGTTAGAAGGTAAAAACTACAGTGGGGATGACACCCACAAATTCTTCACTACTGTAGTAAATAAAGTGATGCTGATTAAGGCTACAAATTGTGATCACTTTTGATAATCTTACCCTATTAGGAGTAACATAAGATCAATTAGATCTACCTTGTGAAAGGATTTTAGAAACACAAAATAAGTGTGCACTCGGTTAAGAGATTTACAAAAGGCTATCAAGTCTACTCTGTTAAGAGATTTTACAATCCTGCTATAATGGTTAAATTGATAACTAAAAAATATTTGTAAATGACAACTTGAACTTGTTTGAATTAGATATATATGAAATACTAAGTAGATTTCACCTTGATGTGTAGTATATTACTCTTTCTTCTACTCGGTAGCCTTGTATGTTTCTGATAAATTGAATACTATCTCTGATAACTTCTCATTCATGTACACCCTCGTTTGAATTCTGATATCATGTAAGCAACTACTACTTCATGATCTTCTTGTTATATCTTATGTAAAAATGACATCAATTACAATTTTATTGAAAATTGCTTTGACCTAATTAGGTTTACAACATCTTAGAAAACCTAAGATCTACGGTGTACAAAAATAACCTAGATCTAACTATTACATAGGAATCATCACAATAATTAATGCTTATGTCCATGATAAATGTGTCTCAATCTTGGTAACACATTTATAGATATGTATAAACCATTTGCACAGAGATATGTTCCATTGTTGATTACTATGTTGTTTCCTAAATAACTCGGTAAACACTACATTCCCTCTTGGGTGAATAACCTGATGCTCAGTGTGTAGAATTCTCGGTGTTCACTGACTCAATGCTCGGTAAACTCTGATGCCCTCAGTGTGTAGAATTCTTAGTGTTCACTGACTCAATGCTTGGTAAACTCTGATGCCCAATAAACATGCTCAGTTAAACTTGTGTTCTTTTAGCTTTAGGTTATGCCTTATAACTACTCAGTGTGAAGGCTTTTTATGTTCAACTGACTAGCTTGTATAGGTCCTTGTTCCATCTTTTACTGATTGATTAGCTTAGATTACCGACTGAACTTATTTGATACTAATGAAAAAACTTAATACTCAAATAGAGATAACACATATGTCCTCTATACTTAATTATCTTTTCTACATAATGTATATTTGATATCTAGGAGACATGTTTTAGTATGCTTAATATGTATCCTCTTGTTTCCCTCTGGGTGGGTATTCTTAACAATATGTTTTCACATGTGCAAGGAATCTATCCTAGGGTGAATTATCTTATTTTTATCTTTTATGGCTATGCTATCTCTTTTTTATATGCATAACATGGTATATTATTTTCATCTTTTTCATTCACTTCACTAGAGCTTTGCATTATTTTATGATACATTCTTATCTTTTGGTATGAAAATTCTTTGTTTCATGCACAACGTGATTGTTGTTGCTTAAAAATGCCTTTTCATGCCTTGGATTTTCATGTTTTCATTAATCATATATAACCTGTCTCATGAGTGGTATATTTCATAGCATATAATGCTTATAATTTTTATATCCTATGATGTTTCTTGTCTTACTTTGCTCTATGGTTTTGTATTATTCTATGATACTTCTTGTTTCATATAGGGTGTTTTTTTTTGTGCATGGCTAGATTATGGTTGTTTCTTTCAATTCACTTTATATCTTACAAGATTGTGTTATATATATAGTCCACCATGGTCTTCTCTTTCTTGTCTCACGCTTGGGGGCAAGGTCATTTGTACATTCTTTCTCTCATTATATAAGGATCTATTTCCTTAGTACAGTGGCATTTGTTTATTATGTGATATTTATTTCCCTTTAAGGAATTTTTTTCTTGATCATGGCTCTCTCTTATATACAAGAGGTGCATGTCCTTGATCATCACCTCATCTTTATTTGCAAAACTATGTTCATTATAAACATTTTCCCTTACTATGTCATTTAAAGTTTGACATCCTCCAAGGATTCCTTTCCTACCTATATACAAGGGGCTAGATAGGTGCATTCTTGTTCTTCCCCTCTCTTTTATCTTGAATTTTTTATCATCATTCATGACACTCTTGAAGGTAGATGTCTTGATAACAATATATCTTTATTTCAATGGTTTATTCTTATAAGCAATATATCCTTTCATAATTTATCTATTTTCTTAGCTTACAAGAGTCAATTATCTTCGCTAAGTTTATAGCCTACATTATTGTTAAATGATATCTCCTTATTGCTATAAGTAGTTATCCTTGATTCTCTTCCTTATGATGTCTATTGCTACATAGTCATCATAAAGAGGGGGGCATATATATACCCTCTTTGTACTATAGTTTACTTTTTATGCACTTTTACTTTTACATTGTTACATGCCACTCCCTAGCAGGTATTAGTGACACCTCTCCATCCCAGGGAAATGCATTTTTCTTTTTACATTTTTACATTTTCCACTCCCTAGCAAGTATCAGTGACACTTCTCCATCTCATGGAAACACATACACATAACACATAAACACATGTTCACATTGTGGTGATACCAAGGAATTGATCCATGAAGAGGGCACACGCATACATATATGCAAAATCCATCAATGAGCACACGGGATTGACTACCGAGCACAGAAACCCACTAGACCATTTGATCCTACCTTTTTCTTTGTTTTTTAGAATTGAATATCAGGAAAACAAACCTGTTAGACTATTCAATCCTCCCTTAATATGATTCATATTAAGGCACACAAACCTTACTAGGTAATATAACTATGTTTTCTTTATGCTTTCATGTAGCAAGATAGTCCTTTGTCGTGCTCTTTCCTTTCCTATGTGATCCCTTATGCTTTGTAATAGCCTTCCAAATATGATATTGGTGGGTGAGACATTTCTTCAGCTGAGGTCTCTTTTACTAGTTGATTTGGGTTTTTATACTAACTTCTTTTGAGTCTTTTGATTTTGTTTTTGGTTTGACTCTCTTTTTCCTTTTTTCTGTTTGCTTTGTTTTTGTGCTCTTATGCATAGAAATGGAGTTAGGATCCTAGGTTTGGGGGCTTACATCCTTAAACTTGGTGATGTTCTATATCGTTGTGACATTATCTCTCTTCTCTTTCCTTTACTAAGAGTATGACTTGTCTCATACTCCCACTAAAGTAGGGGCTAAATGTGTTGTCTTAGAATGGACGCACTTCATTGTGAGAGCTTTTAGCCATCCTTAGTGTGGTGTTGGTCTCTCTTTCCCCCTCTTAGCTCTTTCCTCATCTTTTTTTCTTCTCTCATTTTCTGGCATGGTCCTTTAGGTGTTATTTTATTACCCTTTTGGCCACATCTTTTGATGGTTTTATTATATCTATATTCTTTATGTACTCACTTTGAGGCCTCTAGTGCCCCATTTCAAGACCCCTTTAGGGAAAATGTCAACCTTATTGACCTCATCTTCCAAAGGAAGAGGTCAACCAGCTTGACCTCTTCCCCGAGAAATTTCAAATGTGGGGCCCAAAGTGTCTCAGGTTTGTCGATTGATTTATTATTCTCTTGAGTCATCCTACTTTGTTTTTTACCCTGAAAACTACTATATAAGGAGGCTTAGGCTTCTCATTTTAAAAACAAGGAAGATATAGAATCAAGTATTCATCAAGAAAAAGCAAGTATACTCACACTCATAAGATTTCAAGCAAGCATCTTCAAGCATCTCAAGTTCAACCATTTTCCTTCTTGCATCAAGCTTCTTCCTTCAAGGTGATAGTGGAGTTCAGCTACTAAGAGGAGGATTCATCATTCCAAGTCATTCAAGTTCTTTTATATTTACATACATGGTCACATATCAAATTCAATTGCATCTACAAAGGTAATTATATCTTTCACTTTGTATGTTCAATCCTACTACATGTTAGTATTTCTATTCACACATTTACATTTCAATTCAAGGTTAATTCCTCAATCTAGGGCTTGACCAAGGCAAGCCCTCATCCACCCCAACCCAAAAACCTAGTTTTTTGGGTGCAAGAGAAAGACATGGGAATTGCAGGTATAAATCTGAAAGTTGTGGACATAGATCTACCAAAAAAAATTGGGTCGAGTTCAGTAAAGTGCCTTGAGAACACGGTGACTTGGTCTAGCTTCCAATTTTTCTCGGGATCCTTCAAATATTTGATTAATCGCTCTAGAAATCTTTTTCTCATTTTCACTCTAAAAAGTCTCAGCTCTTCGTGATCATAGTGTGAAAAATAAGCTAAGTCCATCATGTATCTATAGCAGTTTTTAGCTTCTCGCTGAAACTTTATACAATAAATGCTTGACCTAACATGACTCAATAAAAATTGTCACTCTCGGTGTATACTTCAAAATGTCATAATCTCAGTTAACACATGAAAATTTACTCAGTTAATACCGGTACTCAGTTAACCTTACTAATAGTAATCGACTAGAAACTTCTCACTTGGTCTAGCATATACCGACTGTAAACACTTAAAGCTCAAAAATATTTCACACCATAGTGCATCTTAATTCATGCAGATTTGGTATGTGAACACTTGACATAAGGAACTGTATGATAGTTATAACCAATTAGAATTAACATTTCCATACATACCTTTTTAGCTTAGGTGGAGGTGGCTATGTCACCCAATCCATTGGACGTGGTGTCACCTACTGCATTACTTAACTCAGCATTATCACCTAATGCTTTTTCTCCACATAGTGTTTCTTATCCTCATGATATCTTCAATTGTATTTCCATTCTCATAGATTTGTGATTTTGGTGCTCAGTCTCTGCAATCTTTTCTTAAGTGACCTACTTTGTGACAATGTAAACATGTCATACCAGTGCTTTTCTAGTTGTGAGATCTACTTCTCCAGTTCTTCCTCATGTAGTTAGATGCAATATATCCATATCTTACACATGTTATACAACTAACCCATGTGTTATAATCCCAAGAATAAGCATTACCTTTTCTTCTCAATTGATAGGTCTTGTTTTGTCCTTTCTGTGTCCAGACTTACTACATCTTTGTTTTGCATTCTTGTGCAATGTGTCCATGCATGTTGTAAGTGCGACAATGTTTCTCCATGTAGGGTTTGTTAGGAGTCCTATTCAACTTAGATTTTCACTCATGTGCTTGATGTCCATACTTGTTACAACTATAACAATAACCATTAAACTTAGGAGTGGTTTTAGGATTACCTTTAGCTTTACTCCTGCAAACATTTGATGTGTAGCTTGGTTTACCATAGTGATAGTATGGTAGTTTCTTAGGTCTTTGACCCATATATGCATTTTTAGCTTGCCTAGATGATTCTCCTTGCTAGGTATAGCCTAATCTAGTAGTACTTCCAAGTCCTCTTTGATTGATCAAAAATTCATCAATTTTCTTGGAACTATCTTCATCTTTCTTCATCATTTCATTATGTTGTTGTTGCATCTTTACTTCATTTTTAAACTTTCATTTTATTCTCTGAGTTCACTAATGTCTTCAATTTTTCCTGTTAGCTCATTATTCACTTGATTGACTTCCTGACTTATAAAAACCATTTGGTTAGATATTTCAAAGTGATGCTTGATAAGTCTCAGTAACTCATATTCTTTCTCTTGTAGTTTCTCAGTCATTTGTTTTCTATCTTCAACAGCCAAGTTTCTTTCTTGTTTAGTTTGTCTAGCATTATTCATGACATCAATCATTCTTACCATTTGTGCTTCTTGACCAATCTGCAAGGCTTTAACTTGTTCAGTAAGATGAAGATTCTTCTTAGATAAGTTAGATAAACTTCCTTCATATATGTTACATATACTACCTGAACTAGATTCACAAATCTCAAATGGGACATCAATAGCTTCTTCATGATAATCAGTCTCACATAGCCAAATAGCCATATCTTTTCTCTGAACCGGTAACTTCTTCATTTCATCTTTGGCTTGCTTGTATTGTTCAATGAAGATTTGCATCTGAATCCTCTAATTCTAAATAGTCTATTTCAACCTATATCTTTCCATCCTAAGATATTTCCTCTTTAGTGATTAAACTTCCAAATAAGAGATCTAGATCTGATACCAATTGTTGGGATAGGAAAGATAAGGTACTTAGAGGGGAGGGGTGAATCAGTACCCTCAAAAACATTTACTAAATTAACAATCTGCAATAGTAGTGCTTACCTAACCAACTGAATCCATTGTTTGCAACATACATTCAAATAGCTTGTAAATGTAAAGTGCATGAAAAAAAAACCAAAACATTCATGAAATTTTAACTCATGACACAAGTATTTTGGTTACAAACAAACCCTTGTTTGAAGGTAAAAACTATGGTGGGGATGACACCCACAAATTGTTCACTACTGCAGTAAATAAAGTGATGTCGGTTAAGGCTACAAATTGTGATCACTTTTGATGATCTTACCCTATTAGGAGTAACATAATATTGATTAGATCTACCTTCTGAAAGGATTTTAGCAACACCAAATAAGTGTGCACTCGGTTAAGAGATTTACAAAAGACTGTCAAGTCTACTCTATTAAGATATTTTACAATCCTGCTATAATGGTTAAATTGATAACCAAAAATATATGTAAATGACAACTTGAAATTTCCTGAATCAAATCTATGAAATACTAAGTAGATTTCACCTTGATGTGTAGTATATTACTCTTTGTTCTGCTTGGTAGCCTTGTATGTTTTTTTATAAATTGAATATTGTCTCTGATAACTGCTCATTCATGTAAACCCTTTTTTAAATTCTGATGTCATGTAAGCGGCTACTACTTTATGATCTTATTGTTATATCTTATGTAAAAATGACATCAATTACAATTAAATAGCAAATTTCTTTGACCTAATTAGGTTTACAACATCTTAGAAAACCTAAGATCTATGGTGTACAAAAATAAACTAGATCTTACTGTTACATAGGAATAATCACAATAATTAATGATTACATCCATGATAAATGTGTCTCAATCTAGGTAATACGTTTATAGATCTGTGTAAACCATTTTCATAGAGATATGTGTCATTGTTGATTACTATTTTGTTTCATGAATAACTCGGTAAACACTACATGCCCTGTTCGGTGAATAACCTAATGATCAGTGTGTAAAATACTTAGTGTTCACTGACTCAGTGCTCAGTAAACTCTGATGCCCAGTAAACATGCTCGATTAAACCTGTCTTCTTTTATCTTTAGGTTCTGCCTTATAACTACTTAGTGTGAAGACTTTGTATGTTCAACTGACTAGCTTGTATAGCTCCTTATTCCATCTTTTACCAATTGATCAGCTTAGATTATCGACTGAGCTTATTTGATAATAATGACAACACTTAATGCTCAAATAAAGATAACACATATGTCCTCTATACTTAATTATCCTTTCTATAGAATGTATATTTGATATCCAAGAGACATTTTTTAGTATACTTAATATGTATCCTCTTGTTTCCCTTTGGGTTGGTATTCTTTACAATATGTTTTCACACGTGCAAGGAATCTATCCTAGGGGGGCAATGATCTTATTTTTCTCTTTTATGGCTATGTTGTCTCTTTTTTATATGCATAACATGGTATCTTCTTTTCATTTTTTCATTCACTTCGCTAGAGCTTTGCATTATTTTATGATACATTCTTATCTTTGTATATGAAAATTCTTTGTTTCATGCATGACGCGATTGTTGTTGCCTAGCAATGCCTTTTCATGATGCTGGTTGTCTTTCTAGTTTCTGTGTTTTGTTTGTTGAAATTTTGAGGTTTTGATCTTTGTCCCTAGTTTCTGGTTCAAGCCCCTAGTTTATCCTGGTCTCAGGAGCTCCAAGTTTCACTTATAGGTGAAAAACCCTAGGTTTTAGATCTTATTGCCATAGAAAATTCCAAGAAACCCTAAATTCTTGCTCAAAGTCTATTTGGCCATTGCTTTTTTCAATAACTTAAAGGATCTTTTAAAGCATGTGCGCTTTGGTTTTTTCGGTTAGTTGCATGATCTCCCAATTCATTTGGTATATTCCTGTGTGATGAAGTTACTCACCTGCATGGAATTAAGATCTACTAACATCAATCTAATCAAATACAATACAAATTTAACTAGAATTGAAATTATAATCTATATTATCCCATCGATCTCTAGAAAGAAGTGGTAAGTGAAGCTCTCAGCTACAATCCTCACTAGTGACACCTCTAAAATGAGAAATGATGCTGCTAAAATGCTTATGCTATCCTTCTAAGATGATTCTAGCTCAAGAATGATGAAATTATGATACTAAATGCTTAAAAATGCTCAAATTGCTCTTGGAAATGATCTCAATTGCCTATAGTAACAATGCTATGCAAATGAAATTCCAAGATGGAAATGCTCTCCAAAATGCCTCATACTTATAGTAAATGTCCAAGGGTAGGGGGTGGAGTGAAGTAATTGTGGTTATCCCTTGGTTGAGTCAAAAACTTTGCATTGTCCATAAATGGGGGGACAAATGAGGGGAAAAGCCTTTAAATGGTTTCAAATCTTTGGACAATTTAAATGTTTGAGTGATTTATGTCCTTTTGTTCTCAATTCTCATTGGTTGATCACTTTGTTGAAAGAAAATAGGAATATTAATTCAATTAATTAATTAAATTTAGCCATGGAAGGGTAATAGGTTCATTTTGTTATTTGATTAAAACAACTATACAATTAATTGATTAAAATCAATTATATATTGTTTTTGGCCCCTTTTAAGCTTCAATTTAATCATTTAACATCATTATTTAATAATTCCTTTGTTTTAATTGATTTTGCTCAACTTTATTTAATTATGTCCATTTTATTGATTTTTTATCCATTTTTATTGATTTTTGAGCCATTTATTGATTTATTGCATTTTGAAAAGTACTTGTCCAATTTTACGTGTCTACAAATGCCCCTCTTTGAATCAATTTGCGAAGAACATTGGTTCAAAGATCCTTTAAGTCTTGATTGCTGATTCCTGATGTGATTGATTACTACCTCTTGATAAAAAAAATTATGATGCCCCACTGATTTCATGATGTTTGATTGCAACTTCGATTTGATAACCTTATGCCCCCTTAGAAATTAAAACATATTAATTTCTTTATTTTGAAAAAATTTGATTTGATGTTTTATTTATCAAACATGTTTTCATTTCTGACTATTTAATGAGATGTCATGATGTATGATTATGCCCCGGTTTAGTTTGAGTAGTTAAGATATGTCAACAGCTAGTTTCACCTCCAAAGTTAGGTCAAAATACCTTAAATAGGTTGAGAAACCTTGTTTTACCATTCATTTTTAATTTTCATCTTGGTGATTTTTCTTTGATCCTCTAGTGATTTTTGAGATGGTTGTACCGATTTGGGAGCATAGATTCGAGAGGTGCTGGAGATATGCGAGGCTGCCTGAGTATGGACCTCTGGTAAGTCATTATAAACCTCGATTGAGCATTTATGGTGCATTTATGATCATTTATTACAATTTCATATTTTGTCATTGCCTTGAATTTAAGAACTCCCGCCTAGGAATGATTTTGCTATCGCTTAGTCTATTTTACTGTCGCGTCCATGGTTTTTACTCCCGCCTTTGTGTATTTTATCCTCGCTTAGGAATCTTTTACTCTTGCCTAGCATGAAAACAACTCTCAACTAGAGCTAGGTTAAACTGCCCCTTTTTTGATAGGTTGTCGCTTATGATAACCCTAACAGATTTACTATCGCCTAGGCCAGCATTCACTGTTGCGTAGCCTAATTCACTATCACCTAGCAGGAAAACTGTTTCCTGACAGAAGAATAATATCACCTGACATGCTTTCACTATCGCCTGAGGTTAAATGTCACCTGGCATGATAAAAATCACACCTATTGACTATTTGGAAAAATTTTGTACTTTTCACATGTGTACTTGATTGCGTCTGATGAAAATTTTGATAACTCTTGATGATAGATTCAGATGATAAGTGTAGGTCTGTAATTGTCAAAAAAATAATTGGTTTAGGATATCTAGATAGTGATACCTTGGAATATGATTTGCCAATCCCATTTAGGATAGTGATTAATAGGATAAATCAATTAGTGTGAAAATTGATATGATTTTGATACTGTCGCTTCATTCTCAGGATATAGAGAAACAAACGATGGTACTTGGTGTGATGACTTGAGACTTTTGAGAAGATTGACTTGAGATAATTCCTTGATACGATGTACTGATATGATTCCTTTTACTTTTCCAACAGGATCACAATCCTACCTTATACATCTGGTCAATTGCCTCTTGGGTTATTGACTTGAGTCAAGGACTCACAGCAGCTGAGTTTTGTGTTATCAAGTGATGTGGATTGAGATTTTTACTTGACCTCCCATGGTTTTAGCTAAACCATGGGTTACTGATAGCAGTGGCAGAGCGATGGCACTCCAACCACAACACATTTCACTTATGGTATGGAGAGATGACTATCACACCCGAGGATGTGTATAGATTGCTTCAGATCCTATATAGAGGAGAGATAGTATATTATGATTCTATCTATGATTCTTCTATCTACCGATGATTATTCAGGGACAACATGATAGGAGATGGGGATACTATTACATGGCCTCAGTTTGCATCTTTTCCTACATTACCAATAGTTTTGGGTGCAGTGATTGGTGGTTTACAACTTCCCAACTGGCGATGTCATGGTTTTTTAGTCGGTTGGGGTAGGATCATGGAGGATTTACTTTCTCATCCTCGACGGTTTGATTGGGGTTCCTGCATTCGGGTGCAGTTGTATCATGATTTACATGAGGTAGTTTATCAGGGGAGTGCATCATTATCAGTGGGTGCCATTGTTCTTTAGTTGTGGATATAGGAGCATCTTCCCATTACTAGGCCCATTTCTAATAGGGTTCAACATCGAGGATTTCCTTATGCTTTCCTTTACACTAGTATGGTGATTCAGCACCACTTGGGTCACTTGGATTACTGGAGATGTCAGATTGATGATCTCGATCAGTTTACATGGTGTCCCTTCCTCGGTTGTGATAGATGGAGAGAGGATGAGGATGAGTTACCATACATGTTCACCTCTTACTAGATGATTGGGCGTACTACCACTACTATTGAGTGCTTCTGCTTTAGTAGAGTTTTGAGACAGTATGGTCAGACACAGGATATGCCTCAGGGAAATGCACGATATGCTCGAGTACAGGCAGAGATCTCTCTATGGGGTCCATGTATTGATTATCAGTTTGCATTAGATCAAATTGCGAGTATGACTATTTGTATATGGGAGATACTGACAGGTATTGCAGATGCAGGGATGTCATATGAGTATGCAGATTGGTGGGCTTGCAATAGGTTTCCTCATTTCACTGATCCAACTGAGCCTATTCCTGGTTGTCGTGATGGTGATAGGGATGATAGACATTAGAGAGGATGAGGACATAGACATCCTCAAGTTGTAGCAGGTAGAGGATAGATGAGATGGGATCATGATCATGGGGATGCTAGAGATAGACTAGCTAGAGTGCAGGATGATGCAATTGATAGATAGCCTAGAGAAGATAGACATGATAGAGCTCATAGACATCAGAGAGCTCAGAGGTAGGCATAGATTGATGTAGCTAGGTAGATTCTTGGGGGATTGGATCCCTTGGTATAGTTATAGAGAGTAGTCTTGGCTTAGCATGATGATGATGTAGCTCAGTAGGATCAGGCGCAGCAGGATGATGGTGCTCCACAGATGCCTCCCCCATCTCCATAGCCACAGGGTGCACAAGGTGATCATATTGATGGATTATCTTGAGATATGTAGGTATTGAGGATAGATATGTCCACTATTGTAGGTCGGTTGGATCAGGTTGCCTCTTTATTACAATAGTTTGTATCAGCCATGGTTGTTCTGAGACATGATGGAGTGAGCACTTCTCAGGCTCCTCCTCCTCCACCAGATGGTAGAGATCCAAGTGCCACAGGATCATGATTGTCTATAGTTACTCATTGATGATGTCCCCTTTATTTCATATGTCATGTTATCCATTGCTCGAAACATTTGATGTAGCATTTTGATGACATTCTACCTTGATATACTTGATTTGATGATCATATGATGAACACTCTTTTGATGATATATGGTGATATACTCCTTGGATCGTCTTGATGAGTTGATTTATGAGATTATCTTTTATGCAGCTATATGATGTGTGTATGCATTTATGATTTATGCCATGGATGCAATTATCTTATTTTATGATATAGATAAATGAGTGCAATGATGTATGGATTTTGATGATATGCTTTTCTATTTTGTCAATGTATGGATGCAAAATGTTTGATGGAAATGCATATGTATGTTCCTATGTTTTTTTTATTTTCAAGTATTTAGATGAATGCAATGTGAACTCTTACTTTATGAATGCATGATGTATGATTTCTTTTCTTTCATTTTGATATATGAGTAATGAATAATGATTGAATGCTATACATGAATGCAAAGATAATCTCACTTGTGTTGTTTTTTTAAAATCAAGGATTATAATGAATGTTTTGAATTTGTGATCTCCCCCCCATTTCATTGATGTTTTGAACCAACTTAAGTTTTTATTGATGTGCCCCCCCCTTTGTTCTTGGAAATTTACCATAGATAAATGCAATTTACTTTCCATGCTAATGCAATGCAATTAATCTAAACATGATAGTGCCATGCAATTAATCTAACATGATAATGCAACCTAAGTGTCACCAGCTTTTAGCAAATAAATGCCATGAGGATAAATTTTGATCATTGAGCATTTTTGGGACTAGAAAGCTAGTACAATCATCACTAACCACATCATGATGATATAAATACTGCTTTTTATCGCATTTTGGTAACCTCATTTTGAAACTGGTACAACCCTCACTAGTTGGATGACCAAACTATGGGAGTCTGAATACTGGTGTCAATGAATTCAATGTTGCAAGTGGATTTTTGGTATTAAGATATAGAAAATCTAAATAGCCAAGGGATCCATTTGTGTAAACAAACAAAGGTTAATCCTTCCTCTTATGAGATAGTCCTCGATGGTTCTTTGATGACCATGTCGTTAGATGAATTCTCATAAGTGGATGAATCTTCCTCAAAACAGTCACTCAAAGGCAAGAAAAATATGACATCTTTATCATGGCCAATCTAGTCAAAACATCATTGATTAGCTAAAAGAGGCGATAAAAAGTCAATTTCATCAAGATTTATCAACAAGAAAATTTCAAATGTTGTACCATGTTTCATTATTTTGCCAAGAAAGAAATCTTTTGAATGTTTTTCCATGTTTTAGGATTTTCCAACAAGTATTTCCAAGTATTCTGATCTTTAAGGTGTTTTTGTCCATTTTTAATCCCAAATAATAAAGTCAATGAAAGCTCAAGGATTATGTTGTAGGGTCAAATACTTAGGCTCAATAAACTTTCCTCTCTTCTGAAACTCTGATAAATCTCTCTCTGACGTGACTGATTGTAGCACTTATTGGATCCCTTTGGTACCAAATTTGCAATCTTCTTCTGCCCCCAGAGGATAAATGTGATCAGTTGACAAACTTAGGGCTGATAGACAATGCAACAATGCGACTGACTAGCTTTATTATGACTATGTACAAATGACAGATGCAATGGCAGTTGTACAAATGAGATGGTGGAAATGCAATATGGACATATGTGACTAGGAAAGACAAACTTAAGGGAAAAAAAGGTTCTAGTTTACCAAGTTTTCACCCTTTGGATGGATCAAGCTCTTTTTTTCTATTTTTAAAGCTTTTTACTTTTTTTGCTACCAAGGTGCCTATTTCTAGGTTTCCACCAAGGCACTTTTTTCTCTTTTTTCAATTTTTTTGTAGTTTTCTTTTTTTTTCTTTTTTTCTTTTTTTCATATCATCAAGGCGCCTATTTGCTAGGTTTTCACCAAGAAAACATCTTTTTTGAATGTTTTTCCTTTCTTCATGCTCAATTTTTCAATGTTTTTGATTTTTTGTGCTTTTCAAATGTTTTTGGTATTTTCAGAATCTCTTTTGAACTATGTACAATAAATATGATGCTCTCTCATCTGATACTCTTTATACTCTTTCATTTGACTCATGTGTAGAACCTTTTGAGATGAATACTATTGATGGGTTCTTGGAGCTCCTCTCCTTCACAATCTGATAATTTATAGGTTCCTATGCCAAATGAAGATACATGATGAATGGGCCAAGCCAATTAGCTTCCCATTTGCCTTTCTTCTCTCTTTCAACCTGATTCTTTGGGTTTTCCCTCAACACTAAGTCTCCTACCTGAAAGACTCTCGGTTTAATATGTTTATTATAGTTCTTCGAGATTCTATTCTGATACACTTTCAGGTGCTCATAAGCTTGTGTTTGATGTTCTTCAAGTAACTCCAACTGTTGAAGCCTAGCTACTCTATAGTCTTCATCTGTGATCAATCCTTGTAATGATACTCGTAGAGACGGGATTTCAACCTCTAATGGTAGAAGTGATTTAGCCCCATAGACTAATGAAAATGGTGTGGCTCCTGTGGGTGTTCTTATGCTAGTTCTATAGGCCCATAATGCTGGATTAATTTGCATATGCCAATCCCTTCCTAATTTATTGACCGACCTTTTCAAAATCTTCAAGATATTCTTATTCGTGGCTTCGGCTTGCCCATTTCCCTAAGGGTAATAAATTGATGAAGAAGGGTGAGTGATATGAAATGTAGCACAAATTTCATCAACATCCTTATTCTTGAACTATTTTCCATTATCTGTTATTATGGCATGAGGAATACCATATCGGCAAATGATGTGATTTAAGATAAACATGGAAATTTGTTTACCCATTGCCGTTATCAAAGGAACTGCTTCAACCCACTTAGTGAAATATTATGTTGCAATTATGATGTGTTTGTGCCCATTTGAAGAAGATGGATGTATGACGCCAATTAGATCAAACCCCCATTGATAGAAAGGCCATGGTGTGACAAATGGGTGTAATTCCTGTGCCGGTTCATGTATCATGTCGCCATGATATTGACATTTACTACATGTCTTCACAAAATGGCAAGCATCCTTTTCTAATGTCTTCTAGAAATACCCTAAGTGAAGGATTTTCTTAGCTAGGTTTAGACCGCTTGAGTGTGACCCGCAAATGCCTTCGTGAACCTCGTATAAAGATAATTTAGACTCTTCTTCCTCTAGACATCTAAGTAACATCCCATCAAAACCCTTATGATATAATGTTTCAGAAAGGATTAGGTAACGGGCTGATTGGCGTATGAAGCTGCATTTTTGAGCTTGAGTTTCATCTAAGGGTAGTACTTGGTCTTTGAGGTATGTGTATATAGGTCTGTACCAAGGGGAGTCATGTCCATGTAATAGGGAAACAATTTGGGTTTCGAGAAGGTTGAATGCCGGTTTCACCAACTCTTCCACCAAGAACTCATACTTCTCATTTTGATCTAGTTTTTGTAACAAGGAAGCCAAGGTGGCCATGGCGTCAGTTGCTCTATTTTTCTCTCTAGGAATCTATTCAAAAGTGATCAAGGCAAAGTATTTCTTCCATCCATCAATCATAGTCTTATATGACATCAACTTTTCATCTTTAGTGTTATATTCATTATTGACTTGATTGATGATAAGTTGAGAATCTCCATAAATTTGTAGTTCTTTGATATTCCACTCTAAGGCCATTTTCATGCCTATGACAAGTGCCTCATATTCCGCTATATTGTTTGTGCATGGAAACATAAGCTTGTAGGACTTTGGAATGGTGTAACCTTCAGGAGTGACCAATAGTATGCCGACACCAAAACCTCCTTGAGTATAAGAGCCATCAAAGAATAACTTCCATGTTTTTGCTTCTATGTTGACAATGGCGGAATCCAGAAATTCCACTTGAATAGTTTGTGTAGAAGTTATTGGATTCTCTGCTAAATGATCCGCTATTACTTTCCCTTTTATTTCCTTTCTATCGACATACTCAATGTCAAATTCACTCAAAATCATAATCCACTTAGCTATTCTACCCGTTAGGGTAGTTTTACTTAACAAGTATTTGAGAGGATCAATTTTGGCAATTAGTTTGACCTTATGCAGAAACATATAATGTCTCAACTTTTGAGATGCAAATACCACTGCTAGGAAATCTCATTCCATGAATGTGTAATTAATCTCATATTTGATCAAAGTCCTACTTAAATAGTAGATAGCTCTTTCCTTTCCTTGTTCATCTTCTTGTGCTAAAAGCACTCCTAGTGATCTTTCGGTAGCAGATATGTATAGAAGCAATGCTTTTCCCTTAATTGGTGGCATGAGAATGGGTGGATTTATCAAATAAGTCTTCAACAATGTAAAAGCTTGATCACATTCCTCATCCCACATGAATATAGTATCCTTATGTAGCAACTTGGTGAAAGAATGACATTTTTCAGCCAACTGAGAAATAAATCTCCTTATGGATTGGATTTTGCCTTGTAATGATCTCATTTGGCTGATGTTCCTTGGTATGTCCATGTCCATTATGGCTTGTACTTTCTCTGGGTCCACTTCAATTCCTTTGGCGAAAACTATATAGCCTAGTAACTTGCCGGATTGGACTTTGAAGGCACATTTCTTTGGGTTTAATCTGACCTTGAATTGCTCCAACCTAAAAAATATCTTTTTCAAAATTTGGAGATATTCTTCTCTTTTGTGGGATTTTTCCAATATATCATCCACATAGTCTTCTAAGAATGTGTGCATCATGTTGTGAAAGATAGTTGTTCTAGCCCTTTGATATGTAGCTTCGGCATTCTTAAGGCCGAAGGGCATGAGATTCCAACAAAAAGTGCCCCAAGGGCAAGTAAAGGCAGTCTTCTCCTAGTCTTCAGGTGCAATTTTAATCTGATTATACCCACTAAAACCATCCATTAGGGAGTACATGGAATGACCCATTGTTAAGTCAACTATTGCATCAATACTCAGAAGTGGGAAATCATCCTTAGGACAAGCAAGATTTAGATCTCAAAAATCTATGCATACTCAAATAGATTTGTCATGTTTTGTAATTGGTACAATGTTCGAGATCCATTCAGCATAAGCTATTGCTCTTATGAAGCCTACTTTCAACAATTTTTCTAGTTTTGCCTTGACCAAAAGAGCTATGTGTGGGTGCATCTTTCTCAACTTTTTCTTTACGGGCTTAACCCCTGGTCTAACATTCAGATGATTCATTGTAAAGTCAGGATCTAAGCTAGGCATGTCAGCATATGACCATGCAAAGTTTATTTGTTTCTCTTTGAAAATTTTGATGAAGTCCTCTCTTTCTAGAGGTGTGAGTGATGCAGCCAAGTGTATAAACTTTGGATCCACTTCCGAACCAATGTTGACCTTTTATGTTGGTTCTATAAGTATAGGTGACCTTTCTTCCTCATGCTCAAGCAAGGCATCCAATCTCTCTTCCTTTGGTGCCACAGTTGGGTTTTCACCAAAGGAAATGTCTTTTATTTTCTTTTTTTTTGGTTCTAGTGGTGCCACAATGGTTTTCAACACTAGAAATTTTCTTTTTCTTATTTTTTTTCATTTTTTTCTTTTTACTAAGAGAATGGACCCCCGCTATCTTCATCATGTCCATATCAAATTCATTGGTGAAAGAGGGTTCAACTGCATTAAGTTATTGATTTGCTGCTTGGTCGTTTGGAAAGTAAAGTAAGTCATTTGGCTCAGTTTGGTCCCAATCAATGAGATCCAGATGTATCAAAAGTAAGGATTCATTGGGTAAAATGTCATCAATAGGGTTTATGGATATGACTTCATTTGAGGGTTCATACATTGTATCATTTAGATCTATGATGTGAGCTTCCTCGAGATGGTCCATGGAAGAAGGGTCAAAATCCCCTTCACTTGAGTCCTCTTCGACTTCTATGGGAAACAATGTGGGAAAAGCCATGAGCAGATTAAACCTAACATTTGAATCTCTCTCCTCTGAAGGCACCCAAAATGTCTCTATCCATGCTTGATTGGTAGGTGCATTCCCTATGTTAATATCTTGGATATTAGGTTCTTCATTGATTTGAACATCTTGCCTTGGGATTTTTGCATAAGTATGTATTGCAATCACCTCCTTATCTTGACATGATTCATTCAATAGGGTATCCCATTCATAATCTCAAGAGTCATCACTATCTCCATCAAATTCTAAGGCATTTATTTGAGGATAAAAATCTTGCATTGGGCTGGAACTTTCACCTTTGTATTGGTATCCTACTCCAGATTTTTCTTGTTTTGCCATCCAAGTAGGTTCGATGGGTTCTAATAACCCTCTATTCCTTTGGCCTAAGGGTCCTCTTCCCTTGTATCCTATCTTCTGCATAATCTCAAATCCTTTCCCATATTGCTCGGTTCGTATATTAACATGCTAAATTCATTCCATGGGAGTGTTTGAGGTATCTTCTTCATCGTGATAGAGCCATTGAAGTACTTCATTTTCTTCCTTGTCAAATGTTGCTTTATCACTTTCTCTTATGAAGTAAGAGTTGTACTTGTGAGGCAAGTGTTCTTTAAATGGTTTTCCATGTGTCCTTGGAGATGTGGGCATGTCAAATAGGGAAATGAAGTATTCCCCTACTCCTTTTGAACTAATTTTGCACTGTTTGTCAAATGCCTCCATCATCTTATCCATTTTCTTATAATTTTCCTTTTTAGCTTCATCTTTTTCTTCTCTAGTAGGTTTATAGTGTACTATCTCTAACTTAGGAGTTTCATATGAACCCTCATTAATAATTGGACCCTCGTAGCTCACCTTTTCCTTTCCCTTAGTTGATGTCGTTGAGCTAGCTTGAGGAGGATTTTGAGTAGCATTTAATGTTATCATCAGATCATCCATTTTTGTATCTTCAATGGTGGCTCTTTGAATGATTCCTTCCTGGTTATGTGGAATAAATATCTCATGAAGGGGTTTGAGTGCATTACAACATTGGAATGGGTTTGAGTCCCCTCCAACCATGATTTCTTCACCCATGTACAGGAATTTGATGCATTGGTGGTACATGGATGGGACTGCTTGCATCTCGTGAATCCATGGTCTCCCCAACAAAATATTATAAGTTAACTTCATGTCCAATACTTAGCAATTGGTGTCTTTCTTGACTAGTCCTACTTGGATGGGCAACACGATCATGCCTTTAGAGGCCCTTTCAGCTTCATCATAAGCTTTAATGGTGATTTTTTTCGTAGGGTCAATGCAAGATTGAACAACCCTAAGGATTTGATGAGACTTAGTGTACAAATATTAAGGCCATCTCCTCCATCAATGAGGGCTCTTTTGACTCTATGCCTTTCTATTAGGACCTCTATATGCAATGGTAGATTTTGAGGATGGGTTATAGACATGTCATCTTGATCGGAAAATGAGAGACAATGAGGTGCCACAAGATGACCTACCATATTTTGGAACTTTTCTTCTTCTAAGTTAGTAGGAACATTTGTCTCTACTAGAGCTTTTTCCAAAATATCCTTATGATTCGGGGATAACTTCAACAATTCTAAGATAGAGATTTGCACTGGAGTTCTTTGCAACTGATCAACCAAGCTATAAGGTTTTGTTGTTGTAGAAGGTCGCTTGACCATGATGTGGGATAGTGGAGTGCTAATGACTTTAGGAGTAGCTACTTGTAGAGTCATTCTAGAATTTTTTCCTCTTGTAATGACATGTGATGCCTCTTTTCATGGCTGCTCATTAATTATTATAGCATTCACAATGTTATCATAAGGTGGTGCAAAGTTAAGATTATTGGCACATTGTTTCTTGCCATTAGATGACTCTCCTTTATCATGCTTGTAGAAAGGTTGTTTGAATGTTATATGATCTTCATTGTTTGGAGGTCCATCAATGGTGATCGTACCATTATCAATTAAATATTGCACTACATTCTTTAGTTGCAAACATTCATTTGTTGTGTGTCCTCGAATTCTGTGGTACTCACAATGGCTATTGGCACTCCACCAACTAGGCTTATTATTTGGCTCACAAGGCTGAATGCTGGGTAAAGTAATGACATTATTAGCCATGATATTCTTTAATGCCTTTTTAAGGGGTTCACCCAAGGGTGTGAAGTTCTTTTGAGGGGTTGGCCTCAAATATTTATCAAATTTAGTACTCCTTGAATTATCTCCTTGATTTCCATTATTGGTATGGTTGTTGTTGGATGGCGCATTGGGAAGTTGATTGGTATTATTCACCTAATTAGGTGTCCTTGTAAGAGAAAAGGGGACCACCTTCAAGTTTCTAGATTCAACTACTCCATCATTCACAATTCCCTTATTGTTGTTCTTATAACGACTATTACTATTGATCCAATTATTCTTTTGATTGTTGCCATTGTTGGAGTTGTTCTTGTTATCTTTGTACAGTTTGAGTTCTCCACTTTTGACCAGCACTTCCTCTTTTGTTACTCTATTTTCAATTAGATCTTGAAAGGTCTTTGGACATTGCATTCGTAATCGATAGTTCAACTCATTGCTTAAACTATTTATGTAGATATCCATCTTCTCTTTTTCAAGCACACTTCTAGGATATCTTGCAAAAACTGTCCTCCACCTTTGTAGAAAAGTGAGGAATGCCTCTCCATCCTTTTGTTTAGTGTTGCATAATATTATCATCATGACCTCATGTTTAATATTATATGAGTAATGGGCCATGAATTTTGAAGCTAGCTCTTCAAAGGTCTTAATGTTGGAGGGTAACTTAGAAAACCACTCCATAGCCATACCTCCTAAGCTCCGCGGAAATAATCTCATTAAATATGTTGTATCATACATGAACTCTAAGCTCAATGCACAAAACTCCCATAAGTGATCTTTTGGATCAGTCATTCCTTCATACTTATCATACTTGGGGAACACAACATTGATTGGGAATGGCACCATAACCAAGCTTTTATCAAACGGGAACGGACACAATGCTTCTATGGAAAAAGGCTTAGGATCCCCACTTTGCTTAATGTTGTCCAATTGCATTTGAAACATCTTGAATTTCTTATTCATGATGTCTAAGGTACTTTCCTCAACTTCCAGTGCTTTGAGTTGGTTGACATCATAGTCACGGGGTAGTTTGAGACCTTTTTGTGCTAAGTCCATGAAGTGTTTTTCTCTATCTTTGTCCATTGCCTTTTCCATGAGCTTTCAAAAATAAGGACATTGGATAGCCTCACTAACTTTTTCATCCGTGGCATCTTCTGTCATTGCTTCGGTGTGAGTTCTAGTGTGAGTTTGGTCAATACCTTGAGCATTTTGATCTGCTCCTCCATTGTTGGTATTGCCTTGGTTAGTAGTGTTGCCCTAGTTATTTATATCATTGCTCCTATTATTGGCATCACCCTGGTTAGTAAGATCAATACCACTATTATCTTTTCCACCCAAACCACCATAATACATCATGTTGTCTTCTACTTCTTGTTCGGGTGACTTTTGTGGTATTCTAGGAGTGGTAGATTCTTCTCCTGGGTAAGGGAGTTCTTGGCTTAAGTACATTTTGTTAGCTTGCAAGGTTTTCTTGATATAATAAGATCTAGTAAATGCAGGCATGAACCTTGAAGAATGAAAGTAAAACCTACCTAGAGTCTAATCCTTTGCAAAATTTTTAAAAAAATATACAGAACAGGATTTTTGACCAAATTGAAAGCCTGAGCAATAAGAACACGGAAAAGGGTACTCGAATATGTTCTTAAAATTTTTTGACTCCCCCTGCAAGTACTCTCTGTTTGCCCTTTTTGATTTTTGGGTGTCACTAAACCAAGCATAGGTGTGACTGAAACTTTTGTAGGCGTGCACTGGTTTCTTGTTAAGCGATACTTTGTAGGTTACCAAGCTAGACTTTGTTATTTCCAGGTGGGTTTTCAAATTTTCCAGGCATGTTTTAAATTTTTCTAAGCATGACTTCAGTATGTCTACATGTGTTTAAACAAGTCACAAGCATGACTGAACCTTTGATCGGCAAGTGTGTTTTGCGAACAGGCAGCACTTCTCTGACCAGGGTATAAGATTTTGAATTTTTAAAATGTGTAAGATCAGTCTTTGGAAATTTATGTGTTTGAAAATTAAAAAACAAGTGCAATGCACACATCACTTTGTCATCATGTCCCTAAAAACATTCTAATGTGTATGTTCTCTGATGTTTTTCACAAGTATATCACAATAAAGAATTCCAAACAGCCTACCTAAAGTCAATTTTGGCTTGTAAACATGGCTCTACAAGGTGGCTTTGCTATTTTACCAGGTTTTTATAAATATTCCATTCAAATAAACTTTAATCTCTCAATCCTCTAAGGAGGCTTCCCACATGCACCGAAGTATGATTTTGTGCAATCTGTTAAGACTACTAGAGGAAGGTTGAAAAATCAAAATCTATTTGTCATGCACCCCATTAAGGATACATGCATTTCATTTTATAGTGGGTTGGATTCCCATGGCAAAAGCAAGTGTATCCCACTTCGGGCTGTCCCTCTCACTGGCCTCGTTAAGGAAAACTCAGGAGGTGAGCCCACTAAATCTCTACTTTAAATAACATGTTCATGGAAAGCAATGAAATGGAATCAAGGTTAAGTGTTTGGGAATTTGGTTCACCTAAAAGGTGAAGAGCATATCCCTAACTTTCCCTTTTCTTCCTAAACACTTCAAGCAATTTATTGTTCTTTTTCAACCTCTTGACAAGGAGGTTCTTAAAATTGAAATCTTTGGATAAATTCCCTCCTTATTAAAGCTAGATTCAAATGAAATGCTACAATTTAAGGGAATGCAAGCTTGATCAAGTAAAATACCTTTCCTTGTAGCTAGCAAAAGGCTAGGGGCATTTTTGAATCATTGGTTTTTATCTTATTTCCACTCACCTAGTGGCAATCATTCCAGCTCCCTCCTCCAAAAAATTATTCCAACACAACCAATTCATAATGAGGGGAAACCAAAATTTGAATTTAACAACACAAAGATTTTAAGTAAATGAAACTTTGGAGCACTTTCTTTGCATTTTTAACAATTTGAGCTTAAGGATCAAAAATCCAATTTAATGAAACAAATTTATGCTTGTAAGCTTCAATCACAACAATGTATTTTTCATGTACCTTAACATCTTCATCCAATGTTGATTCAAGAATGGCCTTGGTATGTGCTTGATTTTTCTTCTTGATTCTTTTAGCCAACGCTTTTCCCTCTTTGTTGAACCTAGTTTCTGGCTTTTTCACTTTTGGATGCCTGCTCATTTACTGTTAAAAAGTATAAACAGAGAGTTATATATTGAAATTTATCAATTTAAACACCAAAATAGACAGCGGACACCAGGCGACATCATCCAGCTAATAGGCATGATTAAAATTTTTACCAACGTAACTTTGATAATAGCGAGCGTCACTTTGCAGCGGCTCAAGCGTTACTCAAAGTTATACAAGTGTGAACAGTTTATCCAGAGGCATGAACAAAGCTTAAAATTGCATAAAATATTTAATGCTAAGTGACATGTTAATAGTTCTAAGAGATAAATTTCATTGCAAAAGCATGACTAAAACTATAACATGTGAAGCAAAGCGTCAACTTAAGCGATAGCAAATTAAAGCAACGCGATACTCCCTAAGTCACATGCGTGACTATGAGCCGTAAAGGCTGAAGGATTTGTCATCAGAAGCATAGATCTCCAGCTAGTAGGTGTTAATACAGAGCTCTTAGGTGACAGAGAACCGATTGTAAGCGCGATTCAACCTCCTGTAAGCGTGACTTTTCCAGTTTCCTACAAGCAATTCACGGAAAATAGAATATCCAAGCATGCAAATGAAAATGAAAATGATGAAGTGAGGCTTAGAGCACCATGATGAGTGCCATTTGTGTGATGAAGTTACTCACCTGCATGGAATTAAGATCTACTAACATCAATCTAATCAAATACAATGCAAATTTAACTAGAATTGAAATTATAATCTATATTATCCCATGGATCTCTAGATAGAAGTGGTAAGTGAAGCTCTTAGCTACAATCCTCACTAGTGACACCTCTAAAACAAGAAATGATGCTGCTACAATGCTTATGCTATGCTTCTAAGATGATTCTAGCTCAAGAATGATGAAATTATGATACTAAATGCTTAAAAATGCTCAAATTGCTCTTGGAAATGATCTCAATTGCCTATAGTAACAATGCTATGCAAATGAAATTCCAAGATGGAAATGCTCTCCAAAATGCCTCATACTTATAGTAAATGTCCAAGGGTAGGGGGTGGAGTGAAGTAATCGTGGTTATCCCTTGGTTGAGTCAAAAACTTTGCATTGTCCATAAATGGGGGGACAAATGAGGGGACAAGCCTTTAAATGGTTTCAAATCTTTGGACAATTTAAATGTTTGAGTGATTTATGTCTTTTTGTTCTCAATTCTCATTGGTTGATCACTTTGTTGAAATAAAATAGGAATATTAATTCAATTAATTAATTAAATTTAGCCATGGAAGGGTAATAGGTTCATTTTGTTATTTGATTAAAACAACTATACAATTAATTGATTAAAATCAATTATATATTGCTTTTGGCCCCTTTTAAGCTTCAATTTAATCATTTAACATCATTATTTAATAATTCCTTTATTTTAATTGATTTTGCTCAATTTTATTTAATTATGTCCATTTTATTGATTTTTTATCCATTTTAATTGATTTTTGAGCCATTTATTGATTTATTGCATTTTGAAAAGTACTTGTCCAATTTTACATGTCTACAATTCCTTTCTCATTAGCAAATACCCGAAACCTCTTGTTGCATGATCTCCCTAGGAAGAAAGAATATTCCTTGTTCTTAAACGACGTAGCAAATCCCTTTAGTCACTAGGTCTCTGGAACATCATTGTGAGATCTAGCGACTACCATGATAAATATTTGCAGGGTAACTATAGTCTGTAGATCTCCAAATCAAAGTACCTTTAGTTGGGTGATCTCTGAAGGAGGTAAGAAATTGATATGAAAATTCAGTGGTATTGAGATCTACGGTTAGTCACTAAGTCTCTAAGTGCGAGGCAACGGTTTGTTATTCTGGTCGCCAGGTCTCAGGGTTTGCCAGCAATTATCTCTTTTATCCTGTGACTTGACAATCTCATTAGTCACGCATTCTCTTTATCATGGTTGTTATCTCATTGGCGGTCAGCGATCTAGCAACGTGGTTATCTCCAGATCTGCCAATGAAGCAGTCAAGATACAACGGTTACGACGACCTAACAAGGATCGTTGGATCAAGTTCTGATTAGCGGTTGATGATTATTCTCATAAATTGACTAAGGTTAAGTGATTTTTCCAATGACTTAGAGAATAAAGGTAATCGTGCAATCTCTAGTTTTAACTGCAGTTAAGAAATATACTCAGTGAATGGAGATGTCTACAGTCAAGTGTTTGCTGGACAAATTTGAGTTAAGTAAAGGGTTTTCTAATAGTTGTACTCGGCCATTGATTTTGGTGTGATCAAGCGGTGGTCATGTGATCTGAAGATTGAACCGTGGGTTTAAAAATGATCTTGCGACCTAGAGAATTTCCTTGTCGCTCGATCTCAGGGATTAACTCAGGTTAAGGAAGTTGTTCAACGATTATGAGATTATCTTCAGTCACGTGATCGCTTGAGAGACTGAAGTTAAAATATTGACCAGAGTCAAAAGATTGAAGAAAATATGACTTTCCATTTGCCAAATTTTTATGACGTGTCCCTGTAAGATTGGTTGAAGGAATATGGGAAAATATAGACAGAAAGGGTGAGCTTGACTATAGTCGCCAGATCTCTAGAAGAAATAAATTAAAAGTCACCATATCTGTAGTCACTGAATCTCCAAATAGTTCAGTCGGAAGGTCTCAAGAAGAAGTTTGAAAAGTCAATGGGCTTCAACGATTAAGAGATACACTGTTGTCACTGGATCTCGGGATCAATTCAAAGAAGAAATATTTTGTAGTGACTAGGTAGTGACTATAGTCACCAAATCTCCAGATTATGGAAAATCAAAAATTCAAACGGTCTCTTAATCTCTAGATGTTTTCAAAGGTTTTAATTCTTTCAGCGACTATAATCTTCTCCCTTATTTGCAAGGTCTCTAGATAAAGTGAAAGCTATTATATAACTAAGATTTGTCATAGTCACTAGATCTCCATAACTATTCAAAAGGTGCTAGATTCTTCAGTGATTATGATGAGTATTGTAGTCGCTAGATCGCCAGAAAGTTAAATTTGATTACCTGTCATTTTCTTGAGAACGGGTAGTGAATTGAAGTCCTGAGCATGCCAAATAATGGTGGAGTTGACATGGGTAAAGCTTTCCGATTTCTTGTGAATTTTTGCATTCAATTCTCCAAAATATATACAATTGGTCATCATTCTTTCAAATTACCAAGCATTTGTAGAGCCCAAGTGATAGATTTTTCAAAGAATTTGTAGAACAATTCCGAAGTTTCAGTATATCCAAAATTTGCAGAGAATTTAAAATTCCAGACAGGATGACCTGACAGACAGGAGGTGAACCTTCAACCAGCAAGGGCCCTAAGGAGAAGGCTAAGGAGAGCTTCTCAGATGAATTCCTCACCTTGTTGTCGGGCTCATCACAAAACAAAAAGGTTAGTGATGAATGTTTTGTTGATGAATTGGCTCAATGTAGAGATGCTAGGATACCAAACATAACTAGAATGTGCCTTTTCAAGTATTTTTATAAAAATGTCGAGAGTCTAGTCCCTGTTTCAAACCCTTGGACTTCAGGTTTAGCAAAATTGATAGTTTCCGAAGTCATTTTAGATACAGATCTTCTGATTGTTTTATCTCGCAACTATGACCCCTTGTCCAAAACAATTAGGAAAGAAGATGGGTCTCCTCTGGTTACCCTTGATAGAAGTTCGTTCATGAGGGCTTTCGGTATTTACGTCCCTATGGCCACCAAAATCAATTTAAAGGCCTTGGCCAACATATATATTAGAGAGACTATTTTGGTTGCAAGGGAGGTTCAAACTCACATTCCTCAGGAGAGTAGGAAATACATTGCACCTATAGTTGGGTCTAATCCGTATTATTTCAAGGACCTAAAATTCTACATAAAGTACATTGCATACGGATTGTGCAAAGTGTTAGGAATTGATGGTGGAGAAAGAATTACTCTAGAATTTATGATGATAGTGTTGGATTCCCAGAGTCTTCTTGTGATGAAGGGCTATGATTACATAGGGTTTGTGATCAAAAAAATGCATGAGGGTTTGCAGGCTTTGAAATCTTTTCCATCTGGTCCTGCACCCCATTTCATGCATTATTCTCTATTAATGCATTTGATTTTATACTTCAATTATAACATTATGAACATGGATCGCCTGGAGCCACAGATGATGTTTAGAGGGCAGCAAAATCTAGTGCAATTCTAGATAAGGGCTTAGAGCCCTTCTGCTTCAAGGAGTGATTTCTGTATGTTTGAGAATTGGATAGTTTGGCCTATCCTCCTCTGTATGGACATTGAAATATAATGAATATCTACCAAAGTGTTGCAGCTAGTGAGGCCCAAATAGTTTTTTGATAAATTGGATAAGGGCCATAATTGGGGAGATATATACTATCATGAAACATACACTTTAATTAGAGTGTATGGATGCCCCCAACCCCCTCACATATTACCATTCTTTGTTCCACCAAGGGTGGCATTTCTAGAATTTATTTTGCAACTAATGTTGACTGATAGAGAGCATTTGGCTTCACACAGGAAGGGGACTATTACTCCAAGGCACTTTAGAGTGCATAGTATTACAATAGGCAAGAATACCTTAAGCAAAGTTGATGAATGGTTGGGACAATTTAGAATGCATGTTGCCTCCCACAGGTATGTAGATACAGAGGGATTTATGGTTGCTATAAGGAAGTACTACATGCCCACCATTCCTTTCAATAAAAAAATTGAGGAGTTCCCTGAGGAAGATGTGATAAGAAATATAATTGGGGAGGATAAGCTACAAGGAGAACCTCCTAGATAAATGAATTGTATTCAATGGAGAAGAAGTTGAGAAAAAAGGGACTGGCATTTAGCAGTTTCTTCACTAAATTGTCATATCTTCAAAGGCTTGAGAAAATGATGTCTCAGTTTAATACTTTGATGAGAACATTTGAGGATCATATTGATGAAACAGAAAAGAAAAAGGTCTATTCTGATTCTGAGTATGATGAGGGTAGTGATGATGGTTATTCTATGCATAGTGTTCCCCCTTTAAAATAAATAATGGCAAAGAGGCACCAGGATAAAGAAAATACTATTGATCTTGCAGAGCTTCATAGTTCTCTAGATACCAATGAGCCACCTCCAAAGAAGCAAAGGTTATTGGTTGGTGAGTCTTCCCAGGTGAAGAAAACTGATAGAGTAGGAGCCCTTTTCCCTGGGACTAGTGTCCATCATCACCAGTTAAGGAAGAGGATAAGAGAGGAAAAAAGAAAATAGAAACTTGAGACTAAGGATGTTGAGTTGCCCTTGGCTCTATGCCAAGATGAGAGGATAATTGAATAAGATGCCTTCTTGAAGGATGATAGTTTCATAGAATCAGAAGAATTCAAGAGCTTCTTGACTTGGCACAAACAACAACAAGTTGCATCTAGTGTGCAAATAACTGAAGAGGGTCAAGTGCCAGAAGAGGTAGTACAACAACTGAGAGAGTATGACCCTGAAGCTGAAAATATCACCCCAGATGAGGCCAGACAATTGGTAAAGAAGAGCAATATGCTACTTGTGCCTGGGTGGAACTTGTGTTTAGACTTCATTATTGACCAAATCAAAAGGCAAGAAGACATATCTTTGTCTTCTGAAACCCAAGTAGGGGATATCATTAGAGGCTTTGGTTATAGCCCAAGAAATCAGGCTTTGGCCTTGTGGAGTCTTTATCCCAAAGACAAGAAACCCTCAATTTTGAATGTAAAAGAACAGATGAAGGGAGATAAAATTGTTTGGTTTATCCACAACATAGGGGACCTTGACATTTCTCAAGTGTTAACCTAGTTTGCTAAATTAAATAAAGATAAAACAAAGCAGCTTTCAGAAAGGTATGGCTCCCTTTTAAAGGACTATAGTGCATTGCTAAAGGACAGAGACCTCTGAATAATAAGGGAGAAGGCATTAGAAAAGTCTCTAGCAAACTTAGAGCTTCAAGTTATGAATACTCCTGTAGAAGCCCCTGCACCTCCTGAGCAAACAACAAAAGTTAAAGCACAAGTGATGACAGAAGAAGAAGTTGCTTTAGAATTAGAAAAGATAAATGTCAAGAAGAATGAGGCTATCTTACAGGCCTTATTAAAAAAAATTTAGCATAGAATTAATAATATTAAGGATAAATCTGATCTTTTTTTTAATGCTTATAGCAAGTTTCCAGAGTTACAAGTAGAAGTTGATAATTATGTACAAATTTTGAGTGGGTATTATGCAAATTGGTCTGTCAGATCACCACTTTTTGAGAGATTGGTAGTTGTTCAGTCCTTGAGGAATGATATACCGGGGATAGTCTTGCAAGTGGGAGAGGAGATTAATAGAGTTAAAGTTGTATTGCCACTTTTTAAAGGCAAAGAAAATTAGATATAGGCTAAGATAGCTCTACTCATTTCAGATTCAAATAAGTTTATACCTCCCAGTAAAGATGCAGAGGATGCCATTAAGAGCCTTGATCAATGGAGATCAGATTTTGATCTTATCCTGCCTAGGAAAGAGGCATTTTTAGGTGAGAATAATGAAGTAGATATGGAAAGGTTCAACAAAATCCTGGATGAAGCCATAAAAGCAGAAATGGAGTTGATTAAATTTATTGTAGATGTCAAAACCCTAACAGATGCTAGGTGGGAGCGACAGAAGGCACAACTACAACACACTCAGAACTATAAATGGCCGATAGAGGAAGAGGTTGTTGCATGGGATGAGCTCACAAGGCCCAAGAAGATCAAATATTCTACAGTTGACTTTGATATCTTGGATGATGAGTAGAGAGGACACTTAGAGGACCTGAAACCTAATCTTAGAGAACAGGGATGATAAGCTATCATTTAAGAATGGTGTAAATTAGTCGGATGGCGGTCACCATATCTAATTAAAACTCAAGAAGCTATCATGAATACTTGCAGACAAAAGTGTCAGTTATCAAGCGATCTAGGATGCAAAACAGTCCAAGAAAGTTTTGTCTTTCCACCGCCTAGGGGCTTGTTGTATTTTGTTTTTTATGCTTTGTTTCTTATGCTCTTTAGGGTTAGGGTTTTCAACCATCTGAAGCTTGTTTCATTCCTATTGATGAGGGAATTCCAAGATGGTTGAAGACAAGATATAAATAGAATTTTAACCTCATTTTTGAGGATTCTGGATGAAAGATAATAGCAAAACAAGTATAGTTGCTATAGAATAGACTTTTGAATTTTGTGTCTAAATTTCTAAGCATGAGGTTTCTTATGTAAATTGCAAGTCTTCTATAATATAAATATACTACAATTTCTATCTCCTATTGTTATTGTCTCTCTATTTTTATGTTTACTTTTGTATGTTTTATATGTAAGGCATCTAAAATATACTGGTTGTTAGGCAACTACTATAATTGATCATAAGTTTCTCTCAAGGAGAGGATTAAAATCTTTGTCATCAATTTTAGAGAGTAAATATATCTGGAGGGATATTGATAATAATAATAGTGGGGTTGATAGACTAGTTTGTAAGGCATCTTATTCAAATTGTAGATTATATGTAAGGCATACTATTATATCTTCTTAAATAAGCTTGTTGATTTGCATTTAGGACTCTTTTTCCCTTCGGATTTAGGCACTGGTTTTGAGTGTGTTTTCTCTTAAGTACTATCTTTTCAATCCTTAGAAAATCAAAATTTATTTCATTACCAGTATTTTATTTTCAAGAATTTTGTTGATGTTTTACTGAAGCTATATCCAAGTGGTATAAGTTCACATTTAGTGACTCCTTAAAGAAAGAATCAGAGGTTATCTCTCCTTGAGTTTAGCTCAAAAAAGGAAGAAGGATGAATATCCTTATACCACTATTTTATGTTGTACAACATTTGCATTCTCCATTACGGTACTCTGTATTAGGATAATTTGGGTTGTCTGCAGAGTTATAGTGTTTTATTAAGTTAATTTCAGACACAGCATAGTAGTGAAGAACATAATCCACTATTAAGAAGCTTACTTAAAATAGAGTAACATGTCATAGGCAATACCCGCCTGAGTCCTATGGAGCTCGAAGCAGAAGGAGGATATTATCAAATTCTCATCAATTAGGCTTTTCTTGCAAACTTGGAGTCCTTTTTAGCTGAGAATAAAGCCCATACATTTGCCAAGTTTGATCCTACAAGAAAAATCCTTAACAAATTGGAGACTCTGCTAGGGATTAGTTAAAGTCTTCTACAAAGTTAATAGTGATGTGGGTTTCAAGTTGAGTTTGACTCCTGGCCTACTCATTTCATACCAGTCAGTCACCATTGAAAATCAGAGTAGTCCTTTCATCTTTCAGTATCTTGCCTTTAGGAGCTTGTTGATATTTTCTCCCAGAGTAGTAGAATAGTTCCTCCAAATCCCCAAAAGAAATTGGGTGGTGACTCTTCACAAAATCTCTATACCAGTGTTCCAGTAGAGAATTCCCTATTTCATAATGACTAATAAAAACACAAGATCTTGGAGAAAGGAACATCTAGAAGAAAATTTAGAAGGAGAACTTCCTGCTACCTCAAACAAAGTCAAATGAGGAAGGAGAGAAATAATAATGACATGTCTTTCACATGGAAAAAAAAAGGAAATGTGAGGACAGAAGATCATGTTCAAACAAACCAAGAAGGAAATACATCAAAATATGAGGAAGCAGTTGATTTGGGCTTAAATCAGTATGAGGATGTGAGGTCCTACCCCGACCCATCCTAGCTCGACATTCATTTTGGCATTTGATTCATCAGGATGATACTTTGAGTAGAGACATTTGACCTATTTTGGATTACATATGCTATCATTAGATCTTATGAGATGATTGTTATAGATTTTTATGGTGATGATGTTAGTGGTACTTTTTATATATGCTCATTTTGGTTCCATGATTATCTATGATATATGAGTTCTGTAGTCTGCATATGTTATGTTATCTTTTAGTATAATGAATATTGGTGGAATCATGGTTCTATGATTAGTTTAGGATTACATGATTGTGGATTATGTAATGTTTCATGAAATGCAGTTATATATATTTGTCAAGTTTAGATGTTATTACTTCATTTTTTGAAATGATTATTAATGCAAAGATTTTATGGTGTACTAACATCGAAATTGAGTGTAGGAACATGGCCGTGGTTGTAAGTTGGGGAAACAAGGAAGGATCTAAGTGCAATTAGTTGGACACCAAGGTCGAAACTAGAAGAGAATGACCTCGTCATATCATGATTTTATTCGTAAACATGATGTCTATGTGTATGTGGTTGACAATGTTTGTATATATATGTTTGTAAGTAAATTTTATTTTTGTGAAAATATATAAATGTATTTGTCCACAAGGCATGTCAAATGTGTTTGTGATGTGTGCTTTAGTGAGGTGTCACTTGAAACCATGGTCATGAAGTGGCATGTTGAGTGGAATATGGACCCCACCCTCTCCTTAGTTGGTCTTGAGCATTCCTAAGCCAGGTAGGTGGTTTAAGGAACCAAGATTTGATGAAACCAATACTCCATTTTCGGATGCATGATTAATTGGGGATTTTGAGTGGTTCTGTGGAGTCCTAGGGTGAGGTTTAGGTTGAATTTTGGTGCCCCAAGGCTAGTTCTTGGGTTAGGGGGCTTATTTCTTCTATTTCCACTTTCCTAGGCCACCTTTTTGCCTCTCTAAATGGGCCATTTTTTATATGTACGAAAATGGATATGCTATATAAGATGTCTCTCATTTTCATGTGTTGAAATTCATTCCAAACCTTAGGTAAGGGCAAGTGTCATTTTGTCTAAGATCTAGAAACCTAATTGCCTTGGGAAGTGAGATGAGAGAAGAATGTTTGAATGACTTTAGGGGAGAGAGACTTAGGAAGGACACACATGTTAATTTTTGCCTATGGGAGATTTGGAGAGAGTAGGAGGATCTAGAGAGTTTTGGACTAGTGGACTTGAGGAGGATAGCAAGCTTGGAGTCAAGAGGAGCTCATCTAAAATTCTTCATTTAGCCTTGGCTTAGGAGGAGGTTGGTGGTTACTATCTTGTGATTACTTTGAATATGCTTTGAAAGAATTGTACTATGTGAAAGTTTTGTAAATTGTAATTCCTTGTGTGAATCTTGTATTGTTTGGTTTCTTTTGTGAATTTTCTTTCAAACTTGTTTGTGTTCTTTTGTGAATTTGATTTCAAACTTGTTTGTGTTTTTGAATTGTTTCTTGTTTATGGGTGTGCAAGTTCACTCCTCATCCTTGGGAGGATTTGAGGAGAACTTGGGGTGAAGGGCCTAATTTGGTATTTCCTTATGTATGAGAGCATGGTGTATGGGCACCATGAGAGCCTTCTTATGTTGTTTGGGGGCCATAAGGGTATTGTTGATGCTCATGGATTGAGCTGGTTGGAAGGACCTTGTGAAGGATGGTAATATATGTTGAAATGTTGTTTTTGTTATAAGTTAGGTGTCTCCATAAAAGAAGAATTCCACCTTCACCCATTTTATGGATTCTAAATTTAGAGTCTTTGTGTAAGCTTGGGAAGGGAGTAAATGTGAAAATCTATGTTCCAATTTTGTGTTTGAATGTTTATGTTTGTGTTGTGTGAGTGTATCCCATCCTTGTCTTGTTTCCCCAAGCTTGGGGGTGGCCATGTTATGGCCTAGGCTGGGAGGTGAGCCTCCATGGCCATGTGAAGAAAGTCTTGTGTTTGCAGGTTTGGGTTCTTGGCTTGAAGAAGCAGTCCAAGTTTGAAGGTTAAAGTTAAAGTTGTAAACTCCTAAAGAATGTTATAAGGTGTATCTGATTGAGAGATCATGCTCTACACATTTTTTTTTCTTGTACAAAGAAATTGTAATATTTATGAGCTGAAAATTAGACTGTTCAGTCTAGTAGATTTTCTAGAATTAAGACAATGTATTTGCCCTTCTTATAGTCCTAGAATCTGTAACTATTATCAAAATTTTTAAATTAGATCTCTACATAAATGTTATTTGGATTAGACATGGACTGGAAATGTTAGTTTAATTTTATCTACTCAAAAGAGGTTGATATTTTCTGGACTGTAAATTACTTATTAAAATTAGTTTTCCAGCATATAAATGTAATATGAAAGATGTCATGTACAGGAAGGTTGAAATTAGTTTTGTATTAAGTATTTGACTTCTTTGTATAAAAAGCTAAATTTCTTGTATCTATGTTAATTGTTTTAATGCTGATTCTTATTGTTATTTCTATGATTTAGATTTTTTTTTGCATTAGTAAATTTAGCCATAAGGTTCTTTTTTATATTGAAGTTGATAATCGAATTTAACAGAACGGTATATTTTTGTAGTTTGGAATATATGTTTATATAGTATGTTCATTTTCTTCTATCAAATAAAATTGAAATAAAGAAACTTGTAAGTTCATTGCCAAGCTGAATGCATTAGACAGAATTTCAATATTAAGGCTAGAGATTTGCAAATTAATTTAGCATATGTATGTAATATGTCAAAACTTAAACTTAAACTTTGGAAGAAAATTAAATGCTTAAGTGTATAAGCTGATCTGTATTTTACTTACATTAGGAAGTTCCTGAAACTAACCTGTTCTTTATCATAATCTGAAACTCATATGTAGCTGGTTAAAATTTAATCCCTAATGTCAACTGATATAATTCTATACAAACTTATAAATCTAAATCAGTAAGTTACTATGTTAATCATTTCTATGTTAATCATTTAAAGGTTCTCTGCTTTCTCTTATTTCCATTTGAATAGAAATTCATATTTTAAAAAGAGGTAAAGATGTTTGTGTTTTTCCCAGTAGATTTTTGGGCATTACAGAGTATTATTATTCACCCTCTGAGAAAGATGGAGGGGGAGTACAGCCTCATAGAAGAGGAATCCTTGGAAATAACAGAAGATCTAGGAGCCAAAGTAGAAATAGACAACGCTTCATTCCCCTTTTTCCCATTAATACATCTTTACAAGGCCACCAAGTGCTTAGTGATCACCAGGAGGAAGCTCATGAGCAAAATCCCTCATCAAAAAAAACCCTCCCAGATTCTGAAGAAATTTTTGAAGAAGTGTTTGAACTAGAGAGGAAAAGTCTAGGAGCAAGTTGCAATAAGGCAGAGAAGAGAGAAAGAGAAAGAGGAAAAGATTAAAATGCTATGATAAGAGCTGAACAATTGAAGAATCAATTGTTAGACTTTGAATCCATAAATTATGTTCCTATAACAGAACCAATAGAAGAACAACCTGTTGTCCAAGAAACTCATGAAATAAGAAATCCTAGGGACAAAGGTAAACAAAAGGTTGTAGGGATTTCAATTAATGAACCAAATTTTGCCAAGAAATCTCTAGATCAAGCAGCAAGATTAGATGCCGACCTAGAAAAAGCAAAGAGAGAACAAGAATTGTTGGCTAAAGAATTGGAAAAGGCAGAGATTGAAACTACTATAGATGAGATGAAAAAAAAGATTGAGTTCCTTAGACAATCTTCAAGACCTTCCAACATGGTATCCACCTCCTTAGGACAAGGTGAAAATGTTTCAAATACTGCCAGAACTATAGGTATACCCAAGACTTCTACTATTTCATATATCCAAACATCCACATCTCTAGGTGCAGGCCCATCTCAAATAGGATCCATCCATGAGAGACACAAATAGTTGGTTTTTATTGGGATCCCTGGGTATCCTAATCCTATCCCTAATGAGATTAGGAAGAAACTTCCACAATTCACTGGAAGCAATGCAGTTACCTATGAGGAACACTTGAAGAGTTTCATTGATGTAATAGATGACTATAACATTGAGCTAGATGATGTAATTATGAAGCTTTTTGTGCAATCTTTGACTGAAGATGCTAGAGATTGGTTTAGAAATTTACCTCATGCTAGTATTGGTTCATGGGAATAGTTCAGGCACTATTTCAAACAATATGGAGACAAAACTAATGAAGGTTTCATGCTGAATGAATTCAACAACATTAAGAAAAATCAAAATGAGGGTGTTGTTGAGTTTAATGTCAGATTTCAAAAGGACATGCATAAATTGTTACAAGTCATCAGATTGGATGATAAGATCTATTTAGTCACTTACTTAAATGATTTTGATTCAAAAATGGGGTATCTTTTGAGAGATAAAAACCCTAGAAACCTTGCAGAGGCTTACAAATTGGCCATTAACATAGAGAGCAATAGAAAAATATCAAGGAAATTGGGAAGGAGGGATGACAATAAACCTCTAGTTCCAAATAGAAAAGAACTAGGGAAATCTGACACAAAACCAAAAGATGATGATAGCTTGAAGAAATCTTAAAAGCTATAAAAGATCTGAAGCCTGGTGAAGCAAGAAAAAATAGAGTGCAAGGAAATGATAGACCATCTTTCAATAACTTTAACAAGTTACCAAGAATGCAGAACTATCCCTATAACACTCAGTGGAAGGATGGAAAACTAGTGCTACATGAAAAAAGGGAAAGGCCTAATGATAAAACCCTTGACCCATTACACAAGAATTTAGTAAACATGAACGATGATGTCCCCTGGTGCATTGCTTGTCAATCCCCTCATGACCCTTATTACTATGTGATTGCTCAGAGTGTCTCTACAGATGGAGAGTACAAAAGCAATGATGATAAATCTTATGATGATCAAGGATGTGCTATGACTACTTCATGTATGTATGATGAAGTGGATTCTACTGAAGAAGATGAAGGCCAAGATGTTGCCAGTTCCCAAGTTAGAAGTGAGGTTTACCATCAGCAAGTTTTTTCTAATGAGGAAGATAGTCAGTTGGATAGAGTTCAGTGTAACACCTTCAGAAATGATGAATCCATGGTGTTAAGAAGACCTTCTGATGAAGAAATTACACAAATGATAGCTGATATGGTCACCCAAGCCAAGAGTAACTATAATCTAAGAAATAGGGTAGTGGGTGATTCAAGTCAAAAGCCATCTGGTATCTTCATCAAGAAGTCGGATAGGGATTTGAAACAAGTTCAAGATAAACATAAGCCTGTAGATGTTTCTAGCAAAACTAAAATCAAGAAAAATGTCACATTTTCTACTTCTAATATGACTTATAGAGTAAAGGATAAACCTCTTCAGGAAACTATCATTTCTGCCCAAAAGGAGGTCAAAACCCAAAACAAGGATCATCCTGGTCTTACAGAACATGAGGAAAACAAGGAAGTTACTATCATTAAACAAGATATAGTGGATCCCAAGTATATCCCAGTTGACATGGGAAAGCTATTATCACAAATTAATGTTAAGTGTTAAGGTTCCCTTGTTAGAAATGATGAGAATAGAGGAACATAAAGACAAAGCTTTGAGTTGGGCAAATGGAGTTACTCCTTCTAACACCCAAAATCTTGCTAGGGTTGGTAAACTGATTACCCCAGCAAGTGATTCAAATGAAAATCAGTGTGGGGAAATCATTTATGAGATCCCTCAAATCTATTTGGATACTAATGTTATTAATACCATGTCAGGAACAGTTGACCCCTTCTTTCTCTCTCTAATAGTAAATGGAAAGTTGTTAAAAAATTGTATGATTGATTCAGGGGCTTCCAATACTGTTATGCTTGCAGAAATAATGAATTCTTTAGGGTTAAATGTTGACACACCTCATGGGAGGTGTCAAGCCATGGATTCAAGGGAAGTCCCAGTTGTTGGTACTATAAAAGCACTACCTTAAAGGTTAGTAGCTTTCCCAGACAAACTGTTAACTATGAGTGTTTTGGTGGTTGATATCCCACCCCATTATGGAATGCTACTATCAAGAAAGTGGAGTGCCTCAATGGGAGGTAGCATCCAGTGTTATTTATCCTTTGCAACTTTTAACATTGATGGAAATAATGTAAAAGTATCCAGAGAAAGAAAAACCCCACATATGATTGAACTAACTGACGTTGATGATCTAAATTATTTTGTGGATGTCGATATGGAAAATTTTAGGGTGGAAAAATTTATTCCACAAGAAGAAGATATAGATCCACTGACTCAAGAACTAAAGGAGCAGAAAAATGGATTGTGGCAAATGTATTTTGATGGGGCTTGTTCAAAGGAAGGCTCAGGAGCTGGAGTTCTATTCATATCTCCATCAGGTACCACTTTCAAGTTTTCTTTCCTATTGATTTTTCAATGCACAAATAACACTGCTAAGTATGAAGCACTATCTTTGGGATTGAACATTGCCATAAAACATGGGATAAAATGTTTAAAAGTTTTTGGTGATTCTGAACTTGTGGTGGCACAAGTTACATCCAAGTATGCTGTCAAAAATGATAAATTTAAATTATATAAGCATGTTGTTTGGGATTAGATTGAATTGTTTGATGCTTTCAGCATCTGTTGGGTGGAAAGGTCTAAAAACATGATGGCTGACTTCTTAGCTAATGTTGCCTTAAAAGGAGATGATGTAACCTTGTCTAGAATATCAATAGTTGAGATAAAAAGTAGGCCTATTGTTCCAGATAATATCTATAATTGGCAGGTCTTTGAAGATGACCTTGATATTTTGAAATTTATTCATTGCCTTGACATATATGAAGATCAACCTATAGACTATAACTCTTTAGTTGAGGAAATTGATGGTAAAGATATGGTTATGGGAAATGAAGTAATCCAATTGAATACAAATCATATTCCTAGGGGTTTAACTGAGTTGAAAGTATTATATAGTTGTCAAGATGCTCATATGTCAAAAACTAGTAATGCTAAAATAGAAGATCTGGAAGAAGTAAACTTGGGATCACATAATGTACCTCAAATGGTTTACATTGGGAAGGGGTTAGATCCTCAAATAAGAAACAATTTGATCAAACTATTAAGAAAACATAAGCATGTGTTTGCATGGTCATATGATGATCTAAAAGCTTATAGAGAGGACTTATTCCAAGATGAGATCCCATTGAAGCAGGATGTTAAACCTTTTCAGATAGAAATAGAGACCTATTAATCCATTGTTGGCTCCTAAAATGCAGCAAGAACTGGTCAAGTTAAGTGATCCAGGAATAATTCAGCCTATAAGGCACTCAACTTGGGTATCTAACTTGATCCCGGTCAAAAAGAAAAATGGTGATATTAGGTTGTGTGTGGACTTTAGAAACCTAAATGTTGCATCATTAAAAGATAATTATTCTCTACCCAATATGGAAACTATGTTGCATAAAGTCACTGGATGTGAATTATTGTCTATGATGGATGGTTTCTCTGGGTATAACCAAGTGTTGGTGAAAGAATCCGAGTAGTTCAAAACAGCATTCACAACACCTTGGGGAACCTATGTGTATGTCATAATGCCATTTGGCCTTAGGAATGCTGGAGCAACTTTTCAAAGGGCCATGGATGTTGCTTTCAAAGAGTATATTGATTTGTTTTGGTTGTGTACCAGGATGACATGACTACCTATTCTAGAAGGGTTGAGGATCATTGTTCACATCTTGAAAAGGATTTTAACAAAGATCTAGAATATGGTGTGTCTCTGAATCCAAAGAAGTGTAATTTTGCAGTCAAAGAAGGAAAATTGTTGGGACACATTGTATCAAAAGAAGGAATAAGAATTGATCCAGAGAGAGTGGAAGCAATTAAGGTCTCTGCTCCCAAAAATCTCAAAGGTGTACAATCCTTTTTGGGAAAAATCAATTTTGTTAGGAGATTCATTGCCAACTTTGCTGAAATTGTTAAACCAATAGTTAAGTTACTCAAAAAGGATGTTAAGTTCCAATGGACTGCTAAGGTTCAAAGTGCCTTTGACAAAATTAAAGAAGTTGTTCAAGAAGCACCTGTATTGAAATCTCCTGATTACAATAAGTTTTTTTCACTTTTCTCTTTTGCATCATTTCACACTATTGTTGTTGTACTGTTACAAAAAGATGAAGAAAACTTTGAGCATCCGATTGCATTTTTTAGTAAATCCTTGTAGGTTGTTGAATTAAATTATGAAATGATGGAAAAGTAGGCATATGCATTGGTGAAAGCTATGAAATCTTTTAGACCTTATTTGGTTTGTGCTAGGGTCATTGCATATGTTCCACATGCAACAGTGAAGGATGTCCTTACAAAGTCAAAAGTCATTGGTAAAAGATGCAAATGGATCACCAGGATTCAAGAATTCAATTTGGAAATCCATATCACCAAGTTATTAAGAGGACTAGGCTTGGCAAAATTAATGACTGAGGAGAATATGGATTTGGTCCATGTTAACAATGAAGGAACATCAGACATGACTGTAACAAGTATTGAGATGCACCCATATTATGCTGATATAGTATATTTCATTAAGAATGCCAAATGTCCTGAGAATATGACTGACAATCAAAAGAGATCCTTAAATTTGCAAGCTCAGAGATACACATTGATACAAGGGGACTTGTATTGGAAAAATAGAGATGGAATTTTTTTATTTTTCCTTGACAAATATCAGGTAGAAAAAATCTTAAATGAAATACATGCTGGTGTTTGTGGGGGTCACTATTCAGCAAAGACTACTACTCACAAGATTTTAAGAGCTGGCTATTTTTGGCCTACGTTGTTTAAGGATTCTTTCCAATTTGTTAAGAAATGTGAGGCCTATCATAAGTTTGCCTCCAAATTAATGTACTCAGGGGAATTATTGTTAAACCCAATAATTGTAGAAGCACCTTTTGATATGTGGGGAATGGATTTCATAGGAGAGTTTGCTAAGAAATCTAGTGGTGGAGACAGTTGGCTCCTTGTTGCTACAGATTACTTCACAAAGTGGATAGAAGCTATCCCTACCAAGAAGGCAACAAGTAAAATAGTGATTGATTTCTTACTAGACAATATTTTGACCAGATTTGGTGTCCCCATGAAGTGGATCATTGACAATGTAATGTGTTTTAGGTCAGATGAATTCAAGAATTTTTGTAAGGACAATAGAATCATGACATCTTATTCATCTCCCTATCACCCCCAAGAAAATGAAAAAGTTGAATCCAGTAACAAAAGCATTTTGACAATCCTAAAGAAAACACTTGAGAAAAATAAGAGAGCTTGGCATTCAAAGTTGAAGCTTGCCTTATGGGGAGATAGGATTATAGTAAAGAAAGCCACTGGGAAGTCTCCATTTGAACTTGTGTATGGTTTACAGTCAAGATTACCCATAAATAATCTACTTCTTGTTTATAAGTTTATCCAGGATGAGGAACTGGATATATCAGAGCCAATGCAAGACAAGATCATGCAGTTAACTGAATTAGATGAAATAAGAAGGGAAAGTCAAAAGAGTAATATCAAGTTGCAGTAAAAAATGAAGTACCTCTTTGACAAAAGGGCAACTACCAGGAAATTTAAAATAGATGACCTAGTGCTTCAATGGAATGTGAGAGCAGAGGATAAGGGAAAGCATAAGAAGTTTGAGTAACTATGGCTTGGTCCCTACATAATTCATGAAAGTTTTGGGAAAGATTCCTACTTGTTAAAGAATATGGATGTAGAGGTTTTTGAGTTGCCTATACATGGGCAATTCCTAAAGCCCTTTTTCAACTAAAGTTCTGATCTTTATGCACATGTAAGTTTTTTGTAAATTTGTATAGCCTTGTTTCCTTTCAGTTGTGTGTTCTTCTTCCTATTTTAGGTTAGGCATTTTTTGGTATGCTTTCCCAGAGATCTATGGTTCTTGCTTAAACTATCATTTAAACATCCTCAGATAGAGCCACTATTGGTTGTCTTTCCAATTTTTGTGTTTTGTTTGTCAAAATTTTGAGGTTTTGATCTCTGTCCCTGGTTTGTGGTTCAAGCCCCCAGTTTATCGTAGCCTTAGGAGCTCCAAGTTTCACTTATAGGTGAAAAACCCTAGGTTTTAGATCTTATTGCAATAGAAAATTCCAAGAAACCCTGAAATTCTTGCTCAAAGTCTATTTGGTCATTGCCTTTTTCAATAACTTAAAGGATCTTTTAAAGCATGTGCACTTTGGTTTTTTCGGTTAGTCAAGTGATCTCCCAATTCATTTGGTATATTCCTTTCTCATTAGCGAATACCCGAAACCTCTTGTCGCATGATCTCACTAGGAAGAAAGAATATTCATTATTCTTAAATGACCTAGTGAATCCCTTTAGTCGCTAGGTCTCTGGAACATCATTGTGAGATCTAGTGACTACCATGATAAATATTTATAGGGTAACTATAGTCTCTAGATCTCCAGATCAAAGTACCTTCAGTCGGGTGATCTCTGAAGGAGGTAAGCAATTGATATAAAAATTCAACAGTATCAAGATCTACAGTTAGTCACTAAATCTCCAAGTCAAAGGCAGCAGTTTCTTATTCTAGTCACCAGGTCTCAGGATTTGCTAGTGGTTATCTCTTTTATCTTGTGACTTGATGATCTCATTAGTCGTGTGTTCTCTTTATCATGGCGGTTATCTCTTTGGTGGTCAACATTATCTCTAGATCTCCCAATGAAGCGGTCAAGATACAAAGGTTAAATGGACTTAACGAGGACCATTGGATTAAGTTCTGATCAGCGGTTGATGATTATTCTCATGACTTGACTAAGGTTAAGTGATTTTTCAAGTGACTTAGAGAATAAAGGTAATCATGCAATCTCCAGTTTTAACCACAGTTAAGAAATATATTTAGCGACATGGAGATGTCTGCAATCGTATGTTCGCTGGACAAATGTGAGTTAAGTGTTTTCTAACAGTTGTACTTGGCCGTTGATTTTGTTGTGATCAAGCGGTGATCATGTGATCTCAAGATTGAACTGTGGGTTAAAAAATGATCTTGCAACCTATAGAATTGCCTTGTTGCTCGATCTCAGGGATTAACTCAGGTTAAGGAAGTTGTTCAACGATTATGAGATTGTCTTCAGTCACGTGATCACTTGAGAGACTGAAGTTAAAATATTGACCAGAGTCAAAAGATTGAAGAAAATATGACTTTCCATTTGTCATATTTTTGTGACGTGTCCCCATAAGATTGGTTGAAGGAATATGGGAAAATATAGATAGAAAGGGTGAGCTTCACTATAGTTTCCAGATCTCTAGAAGAAATAAATTAAAAGTGACCATATCTATAGTCGTCGAATCTCCAAATAGTTCAGTTGGAAACTCTCAACAAGAAGTTTGAAAAGCCAATGGGCTTCAACAATTAAGAGATACACTGTTGTTGCTAGATCTCAAGATGAATTCAAAGAAGAAATATTTTGCAGTGACTAGGTAGTGACTATAGTCACCAAATCTCAAGATTATGGAAAATCAAAAATTCAAAGGGTCACTTAATCTCTAGATGTTTTTAAAGGTTTTAATTCTTTTAGTGACTATAATCTTCTCCCTTAGTCGCCAGGTCTCCAGATAAAGTGAAAGCTATTATATAACTAAGATTTATCATAGTCGCCAGATCTCCATAGCTATTCAAAAGGTGCCAGATTCTTCAGTGATTATGAGGAGTGTTGTAGTCACTAGATCGCTAGAAAGTTAAATTTGATTACCTATCATTTTCTCGAGAATGGCTAGTGAATTGCAGTCCTGAGCATGCTAAATAATGGTGGAGTTCACATGGGTACAACTTTCTGATTTCTTACAGATTTTTGCATTCAATTCTACAAAATATATATAGTTGGTCATCATTCTTTCAAATTACCAAGCATTTGCAGAGCCCAGGCGATAGATTTTTTAAAGAATTTGTAGAACAATTCCGAAGTTTCCATATATCCAAAATTTGTAGAGAATTTAAAATTGTAGACAGGATGTCCTGACAGATAGGAGGTGAACCTTCAACCAGCAAGGCCCTAAGGAGAAGGCTAAGGAGAGCTTCTCAGACAAATTATTCACCTTGTTGTTGGGCTCATCACAAAACAAAAAGGTTAGTGATGAATGTTTTGTTGATGAATTGGCTCAATGTAGAGATGCTAGGACACCAGACATCATTGGAATGTGTCTTTTCAAGTATTTTTATAAAAATGTCGAGAGTCTAGTCCCTATTTCAAACCCTTGGACTTCAGGGTTAGCAAAATTGATAGTACTTAAAGTCTTTTTAGACATAGCTCTCCTGATTGTTTTAGCTCACAACTATGACCCCTTATCTAGAACAATTAGGAAAGAAGATGGGTCTCCTCTAGTTACCCTTGATAGAAGTTTGTTCATGAGGGCTTTCAGTATTCAGGTCCCTATGGCCACCGAAATCAATGTACAGGCCTTGGCCAACAAATATATTAGAGAGATTGTTGTGGTTACAAGGGAGGCTCAACCTCACATTCCTTGGGAGAGTAGGAAATACATTGCACCTATAGCTAGGTCTAATCCATATTATTTCAAGGACCTAAAATTCTACATAAAGTACATTGCATACGGATTGTGCAAAATGTTAGGAATTGATGGTGGAGAAAGAATTACTCCAAAATTTCTAATGATAGTGTTGGATTCCCAGAGTCTTCTTGTGACGAAGGGCTATGATTACATAGGGTTTGTGATCAACAAAATGCATGAGGGTTTCCAGGCTTTGAAAGCTTTTCCATCTAGTCTTGCACCCTGTTTCATGCATTATTCTCTATAAATGCATTTGATTTTATATTTTAATTATAACATTATGAACATGGATCACCTAGAGCCACAGATGATGTTTAGAGGGCAACAAAATCTAGTGCAATTCTCGATAAGGGCTTGGAGCCCTTCTAATTCAAGGAGTGATTTATGTATGTTTGAGAATTGGATAGTTTGGCCTATCCTCCTCTATATGGGCATTCAAATATCAAGGTTGTCTACCAAAGTGTTGCAGCTGGTGAGGCCCAAATAGTTTTTTGATAAATGGGATAAGGGCCATAATTGGGGACATATATACTATCACGAAACATACACTTTAATTAGAGTGTATGGATTCCCCCAACCCCCTCACATATTACCATTCTTTGTTCCACCAAGGTTGGCATTTCTAGAATTTATTTGACAATTGATTTTGATTGATAGGGAGCATTTGGCTTCACACAGGAAGGGAACTATTACTCCAAGGCACTTTAGAGTGCATAGTATTAAAATAGGCAAGAATGCCTAAAACAAAGTTGATGAATGGTTGGGACAATTCAGAATGCATGCTACCTCCCATAGGTATGTAGATACAGAGGGATTTATGGCTTCTGTCAAAAGTACTACATGGCCACCATTCCTTTCAATAAAAAACATGAGGAGTTCCTTGAGGAAGATGTGATAAGAAATATAATTGAGGAGGATGAAGCTGCAAGGAGAACCTCCTAGATAAATGAATTGTATTCAATGGAGAGGAAGTTGAGAAAAAAGGGACTGACATTTAGTGGCTTCTTCCCTAAATTGCCTTATCTTCAAAGGCTTGAGCAAATGATGTCTCAGTTTAATACTTTGATGAGAACATTTGAGGATCAGATTGATGAAACAAAAAAGAAAAAGAAGGTCTATTCTAATAAAGAGTCTGATGAGGGTAGTGATGATGGTTATTTTGTGCACAATGTTCCCCCTTTAGAATCGATAATGGTAGAGAGGGACCAGGATAAAGAAAATATTGTTGATCTTGTAGAGCTTCATAGTTCTCAAGATACCAATGACCCACCTCCAAAGAAGCAAAGGTTATTGGTTGGTGAGTCTTCCAACATGAAGAAAATTGATAGAGTAGGAGCCCTTTTCCCTGGGATTGGTGTCCATCATCACTAGTTAAGGAAGAGAATAAGAGAAGAGAAAAGAAAACAAAAGCTTGAGACTGAGGATGTTGAGTTTCCCTTAGCTCTATGCCAAGATGAGAGGATAATTGAACAAGATGCCTTCTTGAAGGATGATAGTTTCATAGAATCAAAAGAATTCAAGAGATTCATGATTTGGTACAAACAACAAGTTGTGTCTTGTGTGAAAATAACTAAAGAGGGTCAAGTGCCAGAAGAGCCAATAAAATAGATGAGAGAGTATGACCCTAAAGCTGAAAATATCACTCCAGATGACACCAAACAATTGGTAAAGAAGAGAAATATGCTACTTGTGTCTAGGTGGAACTTGTATTCAAACTTTATGATTGACCAGATCAAAAGGCAAGAAGACATATCTTTGTCTTCTGAAACCCAAGTAGGGGATATCATTAGAGGCTTTGGTTATAGCCCAAGAAATTAGGCTTTGGCCTTGTGGAGTCTTTATACCAAAGACAAGAAACCATCAATTTTGAATGGTAAAGAAGAGATGGAGAGAGAGAAAAATGTGTGGTCTATCCACAACACAGGGGAACTTGAAATTTCTCAAGTGTTAATCCAGTTTGCTAAATTAAATGAAGATAAAACAAAGTAGCTTTTAGAAAGGTATGGCTCCCTTTTAGAGGACTATAGTGCATTACTAAAGGATAGAGACCTCCGGATAATAAGGGAGAAGGCATTAGAAAAGCCTCTGGAAGACTTAGAGCTTCAAGTTATGAATACTCTTGTAGAAGCCCCTACACCTCCTGAGCAAACAGAAAAAGTTGAAGCATAGGTGATGACAAAAGAAGAAGTTGCTGTAGAATTAGAAAAGATAAATGTAGAGAAGAATGAGGCTATCTTACAGGCCTTATTAAAAATTTTGCAGCATATAATTAATATTATTAAGGATAAATCTGATCTTGTTTTTAATGCTTATAGCAAGTTGCCAGAGTTACAAATAGAAGTTGATAATTATGTACAAATTTTGAGTGGGTATTATGCAACTTGGTCTGTCAGATCACCACTTTTTGAGAGATTGGTAGTGGTTCAGTCCTTAAGGAATGATATACCGGAGAAAGTCCTGCAAGTGGGAGAGGAGATTAATAGAGTTAAAGTTGTATTGCCACTTTTTTAAGGCAAAGCAAATTAGATAGAGGCTAAGATAGCTCTACTCAGTTCAGATTCAAATAATTTTATACCTCCCATTAAAGATGCAAAGGGTGCCATTAAGAGCCTTGATCAATGGAGATCAGATTTTGATCTTATCCTGCCTAGGAAAGAGGCATTTTTAGGTGAGAATAATGAAGTAGATAAGGAAAGGTTCAACAAGACCCTGGATGAAGCCATAAAAGCAGAAATGGAGTTGATTAAATTTTCTGTAGATGTCAAAACCCTAACAAATGCTAGGTGGGAGTGACAAAAGGCACAACTACAACACATTCAGAACTATAAATGGCCGACAGGGGAAGAGGTTGTTGCATGGGATGAGCTCACAAGGCCCAAGAAGATCAAATCTTTTGTAGTTGACTTTGATATCTTGGATGATGAGTAGAGAGGACACCTGGAGGACCTAACACCTAATCTTAGATCACAGGGATGATAAGCTATCATTTAAGAATGGTGTAAATTAGCTGGATGGCGGTCACCATATCTAATTAAAACTCAAGAAGCTATCATGAATACTTGCAAACAAAGGTGGCAATTATCAAGCGATCTAGGGTGCAGAACAGTCCAAGAAAGTTTTGTCTTTCCACCATCTAGGCGCTTGTTGTATTTTGTTTTTTATGCTTTATTTCTTATGAACTTTAGGGTTAGGGTTTTTAACCATCTGAAGCTTGTTGCATTCCTATTAATGAGGGAATTCCAAGATGGTTGAAGACAAGATACAAGTAGAATTGTAACCTCATTTTTGAGGATTTTGGATGAAAGATAATAGAAAAACAAGTACAGTTTCTACAGAACAGACTTCTGAATTTTGTGTCTGAATTTCTGAGCATGAGCTTTCTTATGTAAATTGCAAGTCTTTTATAATATAAATATATTGCAATTTCTATCTCCTATTGTTATTGTCTCTCTATTTTTATGTTTACTTTTGTATGTTTTATATGTAAGGCATCTAAAATATACTGGTTGTTAGGCAACTATTGTAATTGATCATAAGTTTCTCTCAAGGAGAGGATTAAAATCTTTGTCATCAATTTCAGAGAGTAAATATATCTATAGGAATATTGATAATAATAATAGTGGGTTGATAGAGTAGTTTGTAATGCATCTTATTCAAATTGCAGATTATATGTAAGGCATACTACTATATTTTCTTAAAGAAGCTTGTTGATTTGCATTTAGGACTCTTTTGCCCTTCGGATTTAGGCACTGGTTTTGAGTGTGTTTTCTCTTAAGTACTATCTTTTCAATCCTTAGAAAATCAAAATTCATTTCATTACCAATATTTTATTTTCAAGAATTTTGTTGATGTTTTACTAAAGCTATATCCAAGTGGTATAAGTTCACATTTAGTGATTCCTTAAAGAAAGAATCAGAGGTTAGCCCTCCTTGAATTTAGCTCAGAAAAGGAAGAAGGATGAATATCCTTATACCACTATTTTATGCTGTAACATTTGCATTTTCCATTGTGGTACTCTATATTCGGATAATTTGGGTTGTCTACAGAGTGATAGTGTTTTATTAAGTTAACTTGAGACACAACATAGCAGTGAAGAACATAATCCACTATTAAGAATCTTACTTAAAGTAGAGTAACCTGTCATAGGAAATACCTTCTTGAGTCCTCTGGAGCTCGAAGCAGAAGGAGGATATTATCCAATCCTCATCAATTAGGCTTTTCTTGCAAACTTGGAGTCCTTTTTAGCTAAGAATAAAGCCCATACATTTTCCAAGTTTGATCCTATAAGAAAAATCCCTAACACATGCCTTGGATTTTCATATTTTCATTAATCATATATATCTTGTCTCATGAGTGGTATCTTTTATAGCATATTATGCTTATTATTTTCATATTCTATGATGTTTCTTGTTTTACTTTGTTGTATGGTTTTGTATTATTCTATGATAATTCTTGTTTCATATAGGGTGTTTTTTTTTGTGCACGACTAGATTATGGTTGTTGCTTTCAATTCACTTTTATATCTTACAAGATTTTCTTATATATATAATCCACCAAGGGCTTCTCTTTGTTGTCTCATGCTTGGGGGCAAGGTCATTTTTACATTCTTTCTCTCATTATCTAAGGATCTACTTTCCTTAGTATAGTGGCATTTGTTTATTATGTGATATTTCATTTCATATAAGGAATTTTTGTCTTGATCATGGCTCTCTCTAACATACAAGAGGTGCATGTCCTTGATCATCACCTCTTCTTTATTTTCAAAACAATGTTCATTATATACATTTTCCCTTACTATGTCATTTAAAGTTTGACATCCTCCAAGGATCCCTATCCTACCTATATATAGGGGGCTGGATAGGTGCATTCTTGTTCTTCCCCTCTCTTTTGTCTTGAAGTTGTTATCGTCATTCATGACACTCTTTAAGGTAGATGTCTTGATAAAAATATCTCTTTATTTCAATGGTTTATTCTTATAAGCAATATATCCTTTCATAATTTATCTATTTTCTTAGCTTACAAGAGTCAATTATCTTCGCTAAGTTTATAGCCTACATTGTTGTTAAAGGATATATCCTTATTGGCAGAATTAGTTATCCTTGATTCTCTTCCTTGTGATGTCTATGGCTACATAGTCATCATAAGGAGGGGGGCATACATATGCCCTCTTTGTACTATAGTTTACTTTTTATGCACTTTTAATTTTACATTGTTACATGCCACTCCCTAGCGGGTATTAGTGACACCTCTCCATCCCAGGGAAATGCATTTTTGTTTTTACTTTTTTACATTTTCTACTCCCTATAAAGTATCAGTGATACTTCTCCATCTCATGGAAGCACATACACATAACACACAAACACATGTTCACATTGTGGTGATACCAACCAATTAATCCACAAATGGGGCACACGCATACATACATGCAAATGCCATCGTCGAGTGCACAAGATTGACTACCGAGCACAAAAACTCGGTAGACCATTTTATCCTACCTTTTTCTTTTTTTTTTAGAATTGAATATCAGGAAAATAAACCTGTTAGACTATTCAATCCTCCCTTAATATGATTCATAGTAAGGCACACAAACCTTACTGGGTAAGATAGTTATGCTTTCTTTATGCTTTTATGTAGTAGGATAGTCCTTTGTGGTTCTCTTTCCTTTCCTATGTGATCCCTTACGCTTTGTAATAGGCTTCCAAAGATGATATTGGTGGGTGAGACATTTCTTCAGCTGAGGTCTCTTTCACTAGTTGATTTGGATTTTTATACTAACCTATTTTAAGTCTTTTGATTTTGTTTTTGGTTTGACTCTCTTTATCCTTTTTTTCTTTTTTCTTTGTTTCTTTTCTCTTATGCATAGAAATGGAGTTAGGATCCTAGGTTTGGGGGCTTATGTGCTTAAACTTGGTGATGTTCTATGTCATTGTGACATTGTCTCTCTATTCTCTTTCCTTTACTGAGAGTATGACTTGTCTCATACTCCTGCTAAAGTGGACGCTAAATGTGTCATCTTAAAATGGATGCAATTCATTGTGAGACTGTTTAGCCCTCTGTAGTGTGGTTTTGGTCTCTCTTTCTCTCTCTCAACACTTTCATCATCTTTGTTTCTTCTCTCATTTTCTAGCATGGTCCTTTAGGTGTTATTTTATCACCCTTTTGGCCATATCTTTTGACGGGTTTATTATCTTTGGATTCTTTATGCACTCCCTCTGAGGCCTCTAATGCCCCATTTTAGGATCCCTTTAGGGAACATGTTGACCTAGTTGACATGTTCCAAAGCAAGAGGTCAACCATCTTGACCTCTTCCCTAAGTGATTTCAAATGTGGGGCCCAAAGTGTCTCAAGTTTGTCAATTGATTTATTTTTCTCCCGGGTCATCCTACTTTATTTTCGGCCCTGAAAACTAGTATATAAGGAGGCTTGGGCTTCTCATTTTAAAAAAAAGGAAGATCTAGAATCATGTATTCATCAATAAAAATAAATTATACTCACACTCACAAGATTTCAAGCAAGCATCTTCAAGCATCTCAAGTTCAACCATTTTCCTTCTTGCATCAAGCTTCTTCCTTCAAGGTGATAGTGGAGTTTGGCTTCTAAGACGAGGATTCATCATTCCAAGTCATTCAAGTTATTTTATCCTTCATTCATGACATGTCACATACATTCATGCACATGAGGTTTTTGACTTCTTTGATTTTCTTTTGGTTTCTTTGATTCAAGGCTATTATATTTACATACTTGATCACATATCAAATTCAATTGCATCTATGAAGATAATTGTATTTTCCACTTTGTATGTTCAATCCTACTACATGTTAGTATTTCCTTTCACACATTTATATTTCAATTCAAGGTTAATTCCTCAATCTAGGGCTTGACCAAGGAAAGCCATCATCCACCCCAACCCCAAAAACCTAGTTTTGTGTGTTTAGGAGCAAGACATGGGAATTGCAGGTACAAATCTGAAAGTTGCGGACATAGATCTACCAGAAAATTCTCGGTTGACTTCAGTAAAGTGCCTTAGGAACATAGTGACTTGGTCTGGCTTTTGATTTTTCTCAGGATCCTTCAAATCTTTGATTAATCACTCTGGAAATATTTTGCTCATTTTCACTCTGAAAAATCTTAGCTCTTTGTGATCGTAGTGTGAAAAATAAGCTAAGTCCATCATGTATTTATAGAAATTTTCAGCTTCTCTCTCAAACTTTATACAACAAATGCTTGACCTAACATGGCTCGATAAAAATTGTCACTCTCAGTGTATACTTCAAAATGTCATAATCTCAGTTAACACATGAAAATTTACTCAGTTAATAATGGTAATCGGTTAACCTTGCTAATAGTTACCAACTAGCAACTTCTCACTTAGTCTAGCATAAACTGACTGTAAACACTTAAAGCTCAAAAATATGTAAAACCGTAGTTCATCTTAATTCATGCAGATTTGGTATGTGAACACTTGACATACAAAACTATATGATAGATATAACCGAATAGAATTAGCATTTCCATACATAACTTTTTAGCCTAGGTGGAGGTGGTTATGTCACCCAATCCCATGGACGTGGTGTCATCGACTGCATTACTTGACTTAGCAGTATCACCTGATTATTTTCTCCACATAGTGTTTCTTATCCTCATGATATCTTCAATTGTATTTCTATTCTCATAGATTTTTGTTTCTAGTGCTCAGTCTTTGTAATCTTTGCTTTAGTGACTGGCTTTGTGACAATGTAAACATGCCATACCAATGCTTGTCCAGTTGTGAGATCTACCTCTCCAGTTCTTCCTCATGCAGTTAGATGCAATATGTCCATATCTTACACATGTTATACAACTAACCCATGTGTTATAATCCCAATTATAAGCATTACCTTCTCTTCTCTGTTGATAGGTGTTATTTTGTCCATTCAGTGTCTAGACTTGCTTCATCTTTGTTTTTCATTCTTGTGCAATGTGTCCATGCATGTTGCAAGTGCAAAAATGTTTCTCCATGTTGGGTTTGTTATGAGTCCTATTCAACTTAGATCTGCACTCATGTGCTTGATGTCCATACTTGTTACAACTATAACAATAACCATTGAACTTAGGAGTGGTTTTAGGATTACCTTTAGCTTTACTCCTACAAACATTTGATGTGTGGCCCAGTTTACCATAATGATAGCATGATATTTTTTAGTTCTTTGACCCATTTATGCAATTTTAGCTTGTTTAGATGATTATCCTTGCTCGGTATAGCCTAATCTAGTAGTACTTCCAAGTCCTCTTTGAGTAATCAAAAAATTCATCAATTTTTTTGGAACTATCATCAGCTTTCTTCATCATTTCATTATGTTGTTGTTGCATCTTTACTTCATTTTTCAATCTTTCATTTTCTTCTTTGAGGTCACCAATGTCTTCAATTTTCCTTGTTAGCTCACTATTCACTTGGTTGACTTCCTAACTTATAACAATCATTTGGTTAGATATCTCAAAGTGATGCTCGATAAGTCTCAATATCTCATATTCTTTCTCTTGTAGTTTCTCAGTCATTTGTCTTCTCTCTTCAACAACCAAGTTTCTTTCTTGTTCATCTTGTGTAGCATTATTCATGACATGAATAATTTTACCATTTGTGCTTCTTGACCGATCTACAAGGCTTTAACTTGTTCAGTAAGATAAAGATTCTTCTCAGATAAATCAAATAAACTTCCTTCATATATGTCAGATATATTGTCTAAACTAGATCCATAAATATCAAATGGGACATCAATATCTTCTTCATGATAATCAGTCTCACATTGCCGAATGGCCATATCTTTTCTATGAACCAGTAACTTCTTCAATTCATCTTTCACTTTCTTGTATTGTTCAATGAATATTTGTATTTGGATCCTCTGATTCTCAATAGTCTTTTTCACCCTATATCTTTCCATCCTAAGATCTTTCATCTTCAGTTTTTGAACTTCCAAATAAGAGATCTAGCTCAGATACCAATTGTTGGGATAGGAAAGATAAGGTACTGAGAGGGGAGGGGTGAATCAGTACCCTCAAAAAACTTTACTAAATTAACAATCTACAATATTAGTGCTTACCTAACCAATTGAATCCATTGTTTGCAACATACATTCAAATAACTTGTAAATGTAAGTGCATGAAAACAAATAATAAAACATTCATGAAATGTTAACTCATGACACAAGTATTTTTGTTACATAGAAAACCTTGTTAGAAGGTAAAAAATACGGTGGGGTTGACACCGACAAATTCTTCACTACTGCAGTAAATAAAGTTATGGCGGTTAAGGCTACCAATTGTGATCACTTCTGATGATCTTACCCTGTTAGGAGTAACATAAGATCGATTAGATCTACCTTGTGAAATGATTTTAGCAACACCAAATAAGTGTGCACTCAGTTAAGAGATTTACAAAAGACTGTCAAGTCTACTCTGTCAAGAGATTTTAAAATCCTTCTATAATGGTTAAATTAATATCCAAAAATATCTGTAAATGACAACTTAAACTTGTCTAAATTAGATCTATGAAATATTAAGTTGATTTCACCTTAATGAGTAGTATATTACTCTTTGTTCTGCTCAGTAGCCTTGTATGTTTCTAATAAATTGAATATTGTCTCTGATAACTGCTCATTCATGTAAACCCTTGTTTGAGTTCTGATGTCATGTAAGAGGCTACTACTTCATGATCTTGTTGTTATATCTTATGTAAAAATGACATCAATTACAATTATATTGAAAATTTCTTTGACCTAATTAGGTTTACAACATCTTAGAAAACCTAAGATCTACGGTGTACAAAAATAACCTAGATCCAACTATTAGATAGTAATCATCAAAATAATTAATGATTACATCCATGATAACTATGTCTCAATGTTGGTAATATGTTTATAGGTTTGTGTAAACCATTTGCATAGAGATATGTGTCATTGTTGATTACTATGTTGTTTCCTAAATAACTCGGTAAACACTACATTCCCTGTTTGGTGAATAACTTGATGCTCAATGTGTAAAATGCTCAGCATTCACTGACTCGGTGCTCGGTAAACTCTGATGTCCAGTAAACATGCTCAGTTAAACCTGTGTTCTTTTATCTTTAGGTTCTTCCTTATAACTACTCAGTGTGAAGGCTTTGTATGTTCAACCGACTAGCTTGTATAGCTCCTTGTTCCATCTTTTACCGATTGATCTTCTTAGATTACCGACAAAACTTATTTGATAGTAATGACAACACTTAGTGCTCAAATAGAGATAACACATATGTCCTCTATACTTAATTATCCTTTCTATAGAATGTATATTTGATATCCAAGACACATGTTTTAGTATGCTTAATATGTATCCTCTTGTTTCCCTCTAGGTGGTTATTCTTTACAATATGTTTTCACAGGTGCAAGGAATCTATCCTAGGGGGGAATTATCTTATTTTTCTCTTTTATGGCTATGTTATCTCTTTGTTATATGCATAACATGGTATCTTATTTTCACCATTTTCATTCACTTCACTAGAGATTTGCATTATTTTATGATACATTGTTATCTTTGGGTATGAAAATTATTTGTTTCATGCACAACGCAATTGTTGTTCCCTAACAATGCCTTTTCATGCCTTGGATTTTTATGTTTTCATTAATACTATATAGCCTGTCTCATGAGTGTTATCTTTTATATTATATTATGCTTAGAATTTGCATATCCTACGATGTTTCTTGTCTTACTTTGCTCTATGGTTTTGTATTATTCTATGATACTTCTTGTTTCATATAGGGTGTTTTTTTTTGTGCACGGCTAGATTATGGTTGTTTCTTGCAGTTCATTTTTATATCTTACAAGATTGTGTTATATATATAATCCACCAGGGGCTTCTCTTTCTTGTCTCACGCTTGTGGGCAAGGTCATTTGTACATTCTTTCTCTCATTATCTAAGGATCTACTTTCCTTAGTATAGTGGCATTTGTTTATTATGTGACATTTCTTTTCTTATAAGGAATTTGTGTCTTGATCATGGCTCTATCTTATATACAAGAGGTGCATGTACTTGATCATCACCTCTTCTTTATTTTCAAAACTATGTTCATTATAAACATTTTCCCTTACTATGTCATTTAAAGTTTGACATCCTCCAAGGATCCCTATCCTACCTATATACAGGGAGATAGATAGGTGCATTCTTGTTCTTCCCCTCTCTTTTGTCTTGAAATTGTTATCGTCATTCGTGACACTCTTGAAGGTAGATGTCTTGATAAAAATATCTCTTTATTTCAATGGTTTATTCTTATAAGCAATATATCCTTTCATAATTTATATATTTTCTTAGCTTACAGGAGTCAATTATCTTCGCTAAGTTTATAGCCTACATTGTTGTTAAAGGATATCTCCTTATTGCTAGAATTAGTTATCCTTGATTCTCTTCCTTATGATGTCTATGGCTACATAGTCATCATAAGGAGGGGGGCATACATATGCCCTCTTTGTACTATAGTTTACTTTTTATGCGCTTTTACTTTTACATTGTTACATGCCACTCCCTAGCGGGTATGAGTGACACCTCTCCATCCCAAGCAAATGCATTTTTGTTTTTAAATTTTCCACTCCCTAGAAAGTATCAGTGAAACTTCTCCTTCTCATGGAAGCACATACACATAACACACAAACACATGTTCACATTGTGGTGATACCAAGGAATTGATCCATGAACAGGGCACACGCATACATACACGCAAAATCTATTGATGAGCACACAGGATTGACTATCGAGCAAAAAAAACCGCTAGACCATTTGATCTTACCTTTTTATTTGTTTTTTAGAATTGAATATCAGGCAAAAAAACTTGTTAGACTATTCAATCCTCCCTTAAGATGATTCACAATAAGGCACACAAACCTTACTGGGTAAGATAATTATGCTTTATTTATGCTTTCATGTAGCAGGATAGTCCTTTGTGGTGCTCTTTCCTTTCCTATGTGATCCCTTATGCTTTGTAATAGCCTTCCAAATATGATATTGGTGGGTGAGACATTTCTTCACCTGAGGTCTCTTTCACTAGTTGATTTGGGTTTTTATACTAACCTGTTTTGAGACTTTTGATTTTATTTTTGGTTTGACTCTCTTTTTACTTTTTTTCTTTTTTCTTTGTTTCTTTGCTCTTATACATAGGAATGGAGTTAGGATCCTAGGTTTTGGGGCTTACGTCCTTAAACTTTGTGATGTTCTATGTTGTTGTGACATTAGCTCTCTCTTCTCTTTCCTTTACTGAGAGTATGACTTGTCTCATACTCTCGCTAAAGTAGGGGCTAAATGTGTCGTCTTAAAATGGATGCACTTCATTGTGAGACCTTTTAGCCCTCCTTAATGTGGTTTTGGTCTCTCTTTCCCCCTCTCAGCACTTTTCTCATCTTTGTTTCTTTTCTCATTTTCTGGCATGGTCCTTTAGGTGTTATTTTATCACCCTTTTGGCCATATCTTTTGACGGGTTTATTATCTTTGGATTCTTTATGCACTCCCTCTAAGGCCTCTAGTTCCCCATTTTGAGACCTCTTTAGGGAACATGTCAACATGGTTGACCTGTTCCAAAGGAAGAGGTCAACCAGCTTGACCTCTTCACTGAGCGATTTCAAATGTGGGGCCCAAAGTATCTTAGCTTTTCTGATTGATTTATTTTTCTCTCGGGTCATCCTACTTTGTTTTTGGCTCTAAAAACTAGTATATAAGGAGGCTTGGGCTTCTCATTTAAAAAAAAAGGAAGATCTAGAATCAAGTATTCATTAGGAAAAAGCAATTATACTCACACTCACAAGATTTCAAGCAAGCATCTTCAAGAATCTCAAATTCAAGCATTTTCTTTCTTGTATCAAGCTTCTTCCTTCAAGGTGATAGTGGAGTTTGGCTTCTAAGAGGAGGATTCGTCATTCCAAGTCATTCAAGTTCTTTTATCCTTCATTCATGACATGTCACATACATTCATGCACATGAGGTTTTTGAATTCTTTGATTTTCTTTTGGTTTATTTGAGTCAAGGCTATTATATTTACATACTTGATCACATATCAAATTCATTTGCATCTACGAAGGTAATTGTATCTTTCACTTTGTATGTTCAATCCTACTACATGTTAGTATTTCCTTTCACACATTTACATTTCAATTCAATGCTAATTCCTCAATCTAGGGCTTGACCAAGGAAAGCCCTCATCCACCCCAACCCCAAAAACCTATTTTTGTGTGTGCAGGAGCAAGACATGGGAATTATAGGTACAAATTTGAAAGTTGTGGACATAGATCTACCAGAAAAGTCTAGGTCGACTTCACTAAAGTGCCTCGGGAACATAGTGACTTGGTCTGGCTTTTGATTTGAGAGAATTTAAACTTCCTTGTAAATGAAGAAATGTACCTAGGGTTTAGCTAAATTCCAAGATCAAATTACTCAAAGAGGAACGAGGACCAACTGACAAGGAAGTTATTCTTTCTACACTTTGAATTTTGCAAGTTTCAGATGGGTAAACATAGGATTAGACTTATTTTCTTCTTAACATCACATTTTCCTAATCCTTAACAAAGAAGACAAATTCCCATAAATCTTCTCTTACGTATTTAATTTAAAAGACATTGTGAGAGATAATCACACTGTCAATTCACCCGCAAGCTATGTAGGGGCTAACAATTTAGATCTATAACTTTGAATTTAAAAGATTTTGATTTAATTTTTAAATTGAATTATGAAGAGAAATGAATATCATCTCGACTGCATTTTCTTTGACCAGTGTCATATTCATTGGGTATATTTTAAACTAGTCCACACTATGATTGATGATATATTCATTCACCTTGTAAATGAAAATCAATTATTACTTTAAACACTATTCTTATGATGAATCCTCCTCTAATACTCCATAATTTTGTCAAATTTTGTCAAGCAATTACTTTATTCCTTGAATTAAAAGCAAATCATTAGCATTACATACAATTTGAAATAAATTGCAACAATGATATTGATCTCTTTGTTCACAAGACATAGAAATTTTCAAAATACCACAGAAGGAAACAAGTTTGAAGAAACAAATTCATGATGAATCTTTGTACTAAACTTCCTTAAAATTTATACATCACAGTACTTAACCAAACTTAAAATAACACATAATGACCAAAACACAATATTGTTCATTAACCTTGAGCACAAGCAAAATACACAAATGACTCTACACAGTATTGACCGACAAAAGAGACCCCTATTCTCAGAAAAAGAAAAAACCAATTGATGGTCCATTTTCCTAGTCTTGGAAATCCATTTATAATGATGGGTTGCAACAAGCTTCAAACATGGGAAAATTAAAGATGTCAACGTCAAACAACTTTTACATAACAACATAGAAGTAGTTACAAAAATGACAGATGGAAGCCTAGATTCTTCAAGATCATTCTTGGTGTGCATCGTAGGTGTATCCATATCAGGTGAACCACAAAAGTAAGATACCCTATTGAGTTAACTGGCCTCCCTCTATTGGCTCTCCATTTCTATACCAGAATCTATCTCAACTACTTCCAGGTGGTAGGGCTTGAATTTCTCCAATTGTTTCCCATACCACAATTTCCCTCTTCGTCAGCCAAATTGTTGCTCTAACCACATCCAAGTCTTGAAGACACTTGTTCCATTTGGAATTTTTTATGGCATGTGAGTTAGAAACAAACTTATTCATATCAATTTATTCCTTGAATAAATCATCAATAACCTCATAGAAAGTGGAAACATCAGCACCACCATCAAAATAAGAAGTCACCTTGTTAGCAACTAGAATTTGGTTGAAAGATTCAACCCGCTCTTACCAATCTTTTAGATGTCCTTTTGTATCAATAATGGCAGGTAAATATCCTTTAGATGTCTCAGCAAAAAACATCAACTTGGCTAGGATACTCTATGATTTTCTAGTAAACAATGCATATAATTCTCTCACTAACAACATCTCTTTGACATGAATAATATTATCAGTTAGGTCAAGCTTCTTTACCATTAATACAATTAATCTATCAAAGAATTATATGTAGGGACCCCAAGAATTAGAAAATGGTGTTAGCACAACTAGGGAATTTGAATAGTGATGTTTTGCCCCCTACAAAGAAATATAAGTACTATGTATTAACTAAGAATTTCCTTTCAAAACATTTATTTAATACAATTTTACATTCTTCAAGGTTTCCTCTCAACATCCCTAGCACCAACAGGCTTATCAATGTCCATGTTCACCTATTTAGTCATAACCACTGAAGCTACAAGATGACAAAAAATAGACATGTGACTAAAATGAATTGAAATAGAAACCAAAAAGTTGTATTAACTTGTAGTATGAATCTGGAGTGAATTTGCATGGAATAGAATGCCTTGGGTCCTTTGTTCTTAGGAATAGTTTGCATAAATATTTTGTGTTCCCTGTGACTTTTCCTAAAACTTTCACATTTAATTTGATAGATCCTACACATTTTAGATTACGTTTGATAATATCTCCCCATGTTCAGTTTGGACTTCAGCATCAGCGACCTCTGTGACTGGCCTGGACTGGCTTCTCAGATTGTTGATCTCATCTCTTAAACCCTTTAGGGTCTCCTCTAGAACATAGTTTTTCTTCAATTCCTCTTCAAATTTCTTCCTTACTACCACATAATATCTGAACGTTCTACCCAGTCTAGTCTCTAGGTCTTCAACCACAACCTTATTCATGGAGGAAGCATATGATGCAAGAGTCTTTCTATCTCTGATTTTGTTGTATCTTGCAACCTCCATATTAGTTGACTTCCATATGTTGTATCTTTAATGTCAATCAACCTAGTCTTGTTTGATTCAGGGGCCACACACCAAATTGCTAGTGTCTTTGTATCCAAATTAAAACTAGAACTCCTTTGTAATCCACCAAGGCCAAAAGATTCATATGCAATAGTATTATCTTGCCTCTTAATCTGATCAATCAAAAATGATGATTCCAAGTCCCATTCAAGAATCAACATCATACCACTTATGTTTACAAGGTCCCTTGCCTCCTCCACAGTCAATGTTTCACTATTTGGATCATAATCCTGCAACTTCTCAATCAATTCAACAATTATTTCTTCTGATTCTCCTAGCCTTAGAGACAAGGTCAATTCACTTTTCTTTACTTTAAACAAAAAAAATTTCAATTCATCAGATTTGATGAACTCGTCATCACTCACGAATTCCTCAGCTTGGATGACCCTGTCATCCAATCTAGTTGCAACCAACTCTAATTCATCTAGGGCTTTCTCCCCTTCACTCGCTTGAGATGCCAAAAAGTGTTGCCTCATATTAGCAAAGTAGTGGCTTGTACTTGGAAAAATTTGCAATGCCTTTTTCCTTGCCTTCTCAGGTACATTCATCATTTTTTGTTTCTTAGCTGGCCCTTTTTCCAATGTGGATGGCTCAACATGTTCCAGTTCTTCATCAAAAACCATAGCTGGTTCAACTTCTTCAAGATTTACCCTTTCCTCCTCCCTCTCAAGTATGTATGGCATTTTAAACATGATGTCTACATAATTTTCCAAGCATTTCCCAATTCTTGTTATATATAAAACATCAGGGAAGAAACTAGTAAGAGTGGGGTCTGCCTTTTTCAATTCTTCTTCTACCTTCACAACATTCTCCCACTTTATGGTTCTCTCCTCACACATCTCTTCACTCAGAACATTTCTTATAACATCCTCCTCTGCCAAGGGCTGGTTTGGACCCAAATTATGGTTTATGATCTCCCTCAATGTCCCTCTGACAAAATCCTCAGAGTCATACATTCTAGCCCTAGAAAAAGGTAATCTATAATACCTTAGGAACTCATGGATCTGATCTACAACATCCTTCCCAATAGAAAAATTCCCCACTTGGAACCTTCTTGGCAGAAAATTTCCCTTGTGTCTTTTGGGGCCCAAATGTTCTATGTCCATCATAATAATTTTCCACAAGAATTCAATGATTCCTAGCCTCTGGGACATACTTTGGAAATATATGAGAAGGTTGTGGGCATGCATATACCCTCATAATAGAAAAATTCTTGAAGATAAACAGGTCACCCCATTTATGTTGGATTTCATCATGAAATGCACAAGGTCTAAGTAATTTCCTAACAATTGGAGGAAACCTCTCCCTCTCAACACCTAACGTATTCATTATAGGGGAATCAAAATCACTAAAAAAAGTAATAGAATTTTAAAAATGATAGTTTATATACCATAACCCAGTCCAAAGCTGAAGTGGAACGGCTCCTCCTACATTCTTAGTCTCATTGATGAAATTAGGGCTAATGTAGTTAATGTTCCAGTAGAGGATCATGTGCATTAGGATGGAATAATGAATGAATTTGAAATTTCTCAAATCATTCTTTGCAGTGATTCTCTCTTTATGCATCACATTGATTAAATGTTCCCTACATAATCAAATTCCTTGTTTGTATACATGTCTTGGACATCTGTAGCCATCACATATATGTTTGGGGTCACTGTCAAACTCCCATCTAATCTGATGACCTTATGCAAACTATAGATGGTGTACTCAAAGTAAGGAAACAACATGTCCATATCTATAGAATTTTCAACCATCTTTGAAAAAAGTCCTACCTCTTTCTTCTCCTAGGGAATGTGTTTTCTCAAGACTCTTCTTGTATAATAACTTCTATGTCTTTTGAATAGGGCCTCTTCTACTTCTAGGTTTATTTCCACACTCATAGGTCCTTGAAAATCAAAATCTTAAATAAATGTTGTCATATCCAACATGTAAAGCACAGACTTATCTTTATTGTGGAAATATTGTGTAATGGTATTGTATGCCTCAATCAATGCCTTCATCAAATCCACATATACGAACACCTCTGGCACTATCAACTTTTCCAGGTTCTTGTCCCATGGGTTCAAAATAGGAGGGCCTCTTAATCTGTTATTGTAAAAGAACATAAAAAGTTCATACCCAGTAGTATTTGGGTAAACAACATCCCTGCAAAATGCATAGGGATCTCTCCATTCATATGCATTGATTGACTGTTAATTTGAGGTTCCGAAAAGTAATTTTATCCACTCCCCAATATATACATTTGGCTTCTTCATTCTTGTTGGTACACTTTTTGTTGGCAGCTCAATGACTTCAGGGGATCCTTGCTCTTACATTTTTGTGTATGCTAGCCTTTGAGCTTTTCTCTACAACCTAACGGTTTGAAATCTTTTTGTGTTCTTTGTAACTCTGAAACTATGAATGCTCTTTGAATGGTGAAGTGTCTAATGAATGAAATTATTTTTAATAAGCAAATACACCACCTACTATATTAAATCTTCATCAAGAGCACATGCATGAATTTCCCTTTTCATCAAAAAAGTGTCACTTTCAACTTAGATTTGGCGGTGAATAGAGAGAAAATCATTGATTTGTCATGCCAGCATGTCATATGTTCATCAATTAAGAACCCACATCTTGTCTTTTTTCTCCGCTATATAAAGCTCATGTCATTTCAAAACTCAAGTCGGCCTCGTTCTAAATCCACGCAGACTGATCATCTAACCATGTCTTAACTTTGTTGCCTATAGAATGGAACCCCTTGAAACCCTTCTAAATTTACACCTAACCACCAGATGCTCTCACGTAGCTTTGTAACTTCCACCACAAACAACCAAGAACCCTCCATGATGCTCGGCAAACTAATTTGATCCTCATTGTCGTAGCTTCGAAACAAAGTTTCAACAAACATTAATTTTAACCGTTGATTTACTTCATAATTCTTCTACACCTTCCATGTGGCATGCAATTTTATTTTGTCTTCAACTCTTCCAAAGTTGTGCATACAGTTAATCAGGACCTTGGAACCCATTATTATTACAATATTTTAACCGTTGAGAAGTCATGCAATAGCTAAGCGTAACTTCGTAACATGCTAGAGGTCAAATATTTTACCTTCTACGAAGCTCCGCAAACCTGCAAGCGAAACTTCAGGGCTTTTGATATCAAACACAAAACTTAACGTTTGCGAAGTTACGCATGACCATTTCAAAGGATCAGAACAGTTAGAACTGACCATGGAACAAAACATTGAGATGCTATGATCAAGGCTTGTCGTGACTTTGGGACCTTTAGGATGACAAAGACAATATAAAATGTGAAGTCATGCACAATGATCATAGTTAAGATCAAACACATTTTAACATCGAATGACCAATAAAGAAAAGAAATGGGAAGATAAAAGTTTCCCCGTGACACGACTAAAGATCCTTCACTTAAGTGACCAAAAAGTAACGAGGAGATAGAATGACCTTAGGGTTTTATACTTAGGGAAATTAATTTTGAAACCCTATCAACATAGGAAACCATAATTCCTCACTCACTCCTAAGGAAAAATTCATGATTTCTTTAATTTTTTTGCACTTACTAGAAATTTCACCACCAGACTTGTTCCGAAATACGATGGCATGGTCAACCTGTTCATAGCAGCCTAAGATTTTCAGCATTTTTTGAGTTTTCAATCGTGATCACATATCCACAGTCGAAATTTCAACTACAGGTTTAGAATAGTAGTTTTCAGAGAAAAAAAAAATATTCCTCTTCATACTTCAAGGTGAGTACCTCATTATCTATTTCACATCTTAGTTTAGATCTATTTTCACCTCTTAATTGGACTGATTGCTTACGTTTAGCACCTAGATCTCTATTGATTATCTTGCTAAATCAATTAGTTCAATTTTACAAGTGCATTTACACAACGTTAATCAAATCTTACATTGCATAAAAGAGGACTTGCTTGTGTACTTAGTATAGTTTGGGTTTAGCATTAGCATCCCCTCATGTTCTTGGGTTTTGCTAATCTAACTTAAGTTATATTGAGAGTTACTCCTAGAAGCCCCTCTTTCTCTTGTATTTCTAATGTTAGTGTGGAGATGGTTAATTAATGATCACTTCTCACATATTTACATTACTAAATTCATTAGCACCATTTTCCACCTAAACAATTTAATATAATTAGGAATATAGACACACATCCTTTAAACTACCATGTACAATGGGATGCTACTAAAAAGTGACTCAATCAATTATATGCTCATGTATTATGTGCTTAGTTTCTCCTTAAATATATTTGTCATATCCTATTTCAAAAAAATCTTTAAAAAAGTTTATAAAATGGCAAGGGCAATTGTGCGCCCTCCTTGACCATTCGCCCTCCTTGACCATTCTATACTAGTCAAACATCTTTCAATCGACTTGAAATATTTATCATCTTTTATTTTTATCTTTCTTCACCCCACCCTTTCATTTCTTACAAAATTATTTATTTAAATATCTAATATTATCATAAAATGTGTGGTAGATAGATATCCCAACAATATGTGCACAATCTATCTATATATAATTTTATAAAGCTAACATGATTATCTATATTGCCAAATTTCCAAAACCACAAAATAAACACACACCATTTTGTGGTCTTGAGTCCAACTGCTTCCACCGTTCTCTTTAATTTCTTTATCATTTGTCAATCTCCTTACCATATGAGTCACAGCCAACTGCCGACGTTTGATAGATGTTTGAGATAAAAACGTAAGTCACAATATTTGGGATCCAAATAAGAAAACAATGTTTCTGTGAGTACTCTTCAACCTATATCCATATATGATTTAGAGGCACCAAGAAAACACAAGTTTAACTGGCATCTTAATGATAAATTTTAGGGTGTCCTCAAGATAACGCATTTCTCATGTCAAACACTTCACTTGCCTTGGCTATGCATGTAAAATAGTTCACATGCCTGCTTCTACGTTTTGCATACCATACAACTTTTAACATCATGTCATAAAATTGCTTTCCCTGTTGTAGAGCTACCTACGCTACTGTAAAACTGTTGGATTAATTAGCTTTAGTTTAGAAAACTAAAATTTACATCAAATGGCCTTTGTTAAAGAGAAGACTCGCAGCTGGCCCCCACCTTAGTAAACTAAGTGTGGTCAGTGCTTAGAGTTTACCGGTGAAGACCTGTCGTATTATTGAGGTAAAACTTTATTTATCCCATGTTTTGGATCTTTGATTGAGTCAATCTTTCTAAAAAGAGTTTCAAGAAAATTGAGCTATCAAAACAATTAATAGCATATGTACACCCTTAACTAAAAGAGAAGAGATAAAAAAGAATTTAGATGGACTATAGTGTCACAAAGAGTTTCGATTTGTTGAAGAAAATAATTATATAATAGCTTATGTTAGCACTTTCGTATTTTGATAAGGTCTTTTAAGTATATTATGATGTTAGTAATGGTGCTAAAGGATCTTTTTTAAGTAAGAAGAAAGATCTATTGTGTATTCTAGTGAGAAGTTGAATATTTCCAAGAATAAATACTTTGTTTATGATATAAATATGTTGTTTTTCATGTGTTAAAATAATAAAGATGTTAAAAAATTTCTAAGGAGTTTGTTTTGTATATTGATCATCAAAATTTACAATATTTGAATAGTCAAGCAAATTTGAATCAAAGACATTTGAAATGGGTTGAACTTTTGTAAAGCCATATATTTGTGTTGAAACATTGGAGTCAAAAAAAAGTTGTAGATGTCTAGAGTAGGCGGCATAATCTATTGGTTTTGAAGAACTAAAAAAAAATTTCAAAATTTTCAATTTTTAGAAGCATGGAGAACTTTCTTAGAAGGTCTATGGCCACAGATAGAACAAACTGGTTGGATTATATGATCCAATATGGTACAATATTCAAGGGGATCCAATTATGTATTTCAAGAAGTTCCAAGAGGAAGAAAAATGATAAAAGAAAATAATACTAGGAACATTTTGGGAGAGACAAAATAGTTTCCTTAGTATTCAAAATTGTTTTCATAGAGTACAACTTTTTTTGTAAAATAGATATCAATTTTCTTCTTTCGAATTTAGTTTTGTAACATCCATACAGAGGGCGTGCAATTGGTTTGATGATATTATCATGATTATTGCATATTTTATTAACGTTGAAGTTGACTAAACTGTAATTTTGACATACCTTGATTACATAGCTTATAACTTGTGTATTTATCTAGTTTCAAAAAAAATTTGATAGAAAGTAGACTCGAAGATGGAGGGCATTGTTATTTTTCAAAAAAAAATTATCTTTTCTACTATTTTTCATTAAATGTCGAACTCGAAGGTTTATATTTGATAAAAAAAATTATATTCGATTAACGTCAACAAACATATATATAATAAACTCAAAAAATTTCAAATCTATAATCATTAGAAATCTCGTTCTGATTACTTGTGCTATGCAAAAGGACGTCTCCTTACTGTTTCATTTGACCCCTGCTATTGAGCCCCGAAGCCATGAAATGTTCAGAATTTCTTCAAACTTTGCAAATTGCCCTTACTCAGGGACTTTTGATAGAAATTACTTTTGATCCAAACTATCTAGTTTCGATCGAAAGTACTTGGATGATTTAGGGTCGATTTATCCATTTACCAAGTTAATTTCAATAGAAACTAATGACTTTCGATAGAAACGTATGTTAGCCAATTTGCTGTCATTTCGGGTTAATAACGATTACATATAAATAAATATATGTTTTTCTCATCTTATTAATTTGAAAGCTACAAAATAATTCACATTTTTGAGAAGGAAGACTTTTGAAATTATATTTTTTGAATTCTGTCAAAATTTGGTGGAACAATTCTACAAAGTGATGAGAAATTAAAAGAGAAGGCTAAAAAAGAGTACACAACATTATTCAGAAGATACTGAACAAAGACTACGCGAAGAAGCACGAAAGATATTATCATAGAAAACAAGATCTCTCTCTCTCTCTCTCTCTCTCTAGATATTTTAGGTTGATGGTTAGGACTTGTCTTAAATGAAACATGTAAGCATGATATTGCAATACCTAATTAGACCCAATTTGATAAAGAATACCTAATTAGAATTGATAAGACTAATTAGACCCAATAAGACCTAGACAAGACTAATTAAACCTAATAAGACTAAGAATCTACATAATTATATACCTAATTAGACCTAATGTGAGTATTATGACCCCTTAAGACCTAATGTTCAACCTATTAGGACCTAATATGAGTAATATTTGACAATTTAGGATTTAATTTATGAGTAATAAGACCCAAATTAGGACCTAATATCATTAATAGGATGGACCTTAGATGTTATTAGACATAATAATACTAATTAACAACTAATAAGACACATAACTAGTCCTAAGTATATCTAATATGAATAATAGGACCCCCTAATACCTAATTAGACATAATAGTTGACCTATTATGACCTAATTTGTTAAATTTAGTAATAAGACATAAGAGTGTCCCTAAAGACCTAATACTTGACTAATCAACATAAGTAATTTCAAAGGCCTAATTAGACCTTTAATAAGACTAATTAACAGGTTTAATATGAGTAATAGGACCTATTTGTACACCTAATATGAGCAATAGGACCCCTTAGACATAATAAAAACCTATTATGAGGTCTAATATGGATAATATAACCACTAAGACCTAATTAGACTAATTAACCCCTAATATTTCCTAACAAGACCTAATTATACTAATTTTTGTACAAAATTTACATGTGAGTAATATGACCTAATATGAGTAATAAGAACTAATATTGAATAGTAATAGTACCTAATTAGGGGCCTATTTATGAGCTTAATAGGACCCCTTAGACCAAATTAGTTCTGATAAGCCCTAATTATCTATCTAATATGAGCAATAGGACCCCTTCTATGTGTAATTAGATCTAATTAGACTAATTAACACCTAATATGCTCGCACTATGACCCCTTAAGAACTAACTAGACCCAATATACTTAATATGAACAATAGGACCCCTTAAGCATAATTAGACCTAGATTATGACCTAATTAGAGGTCTATTAACACCTAATTAGACCTATTAGACCTATTAGGACTTAATTAGACCCAATTAGACCTATTAGGACCAATTAGCTACACTTTGATGCCTAATTAGACCTAATTAGACCTATTACACATCATATGAACAATATGACCCCTTAACCATAATTAGACCTTGATTATGACCTAATTAGACCTAATTAGAGTTCAGTACCTAATTAGACCCAATTAGACCTATTAGGACTAATTAGTTACACTTTGATGCCTAATTAGACCCAATTAGACCTAATATGACCTAATTAGACCGAATTAGACCTAATATGACCTAATTAGACATAATTAGACCTATTAGAGATCATATGAACAATAGGACTACTTAAGCATAATTAGACCTAGATTATGACCTAATTAGAGGTCTAGTAGTACATAATTAGACCCAATTAGACCTATTAGGACCAATTAGTTACACTTTGATGCCTAATTAGACCTAATTAGACTTATTAGGCATAAATGAACAATATGACCCCTTAAACATAATTAGACCTAGATTATGACCTAATTAGAGGTCTATTAGTACCTAATTAGACCAATATTACCTAGTAGGACTTAATTAGACCCAATTAGACCTATTATGACCAATTAGTTACACTTTGATACCTAATTAGACCAATTAGACATCATATGAATAATAGGACCCCTTAAGCATAATTAGACCTAGATTATGACCTAATTAGAGGTTAATTAGACCTATTAGGACTTAATTAGACCTAATTAGACCTATTAGGACCAATTAGTTATACTTTGATGCCTAATTAGACCAAAATAGACCTAATTAGACATATTAGGACCAATTAGTTACACTTTGATGCCTAATTAGACCAAATAGACATCATATGAACAATAGGACCTGTTAAACATAATTAGACATAGATTATGACCTAATTAAAGCTAATTAGAGTTATATTCATACATAATTAGACCAATTAGACCTATTAGGACTTAATTAGACCCAATTAGACCTATTAGGACCAATTAGTCACACTTTGATGCCTAATTAGACCTATTAGACATAAATAAATAGTAGGACCCCTTAAGCATAATTAGACCTAGATTATGACCTAATTAGACCTAATTAAAGGTCTATTAGTACCTAATTAAACCAATATGACCTATTAGGACTTAATTAGACCCAATTAGACCTATTATGACCAATTAGTTACAATTTGATGCCTAATTTGACCTAATTAGACCAATTAGACATCATATGAACTATAGGACCTCTTAAGCATAATTAGACCTAGATATGACCTAATTAGAGGTCTATTAGTACATAATTATACCAATTAGACCTATTAGGACTTAATTAGAGCCAATTACACCTATTAGGACCAATTAGTTACAATTTGATTCCTATTTAGACCTAATTAGACCTATTAGACATCATATGAATAATAGGATCCCTTAAGAATAATTAGACGTAGACTATGACCTAATTACACCTAATTAGAGGTCTATGAGTACCTAATTAGACCAATTAGACCTATTAGGACTTCATTAGACTCAATTATACCTATGATGACCAATTAGTTATACTTTGATGCCTAGTTTGACCTAATTAGACCCAATTAACCTACCAGGACCAATTAGTTATAATTTTTTGCCTAATTAGATCTAATTAGACATATTAGGATGTAACTAGACCTATTATTCTACCTAATTAGACCTAATTAGACCTATTAGGACCTATGATAGGTGATACAACCCCTTAAGACCCCATTAGACCCACTATGAGTAATGCAACCCCTTAAGACCCCATTAGACCCATTATAAGTAATATGACCCCTTAAGTCCTATTGGCACCTAATTAGACCTATTAGGACCTAATTATACCTAATTAAACCTATTAGTACACCTTATTAAAACATATTAGCACCTAATTAGGCATATTAGACCTATTAGTCCACCTAATTAGACCTAATTAGACCTATTAGGACCTATGATAGGTTATACAACCCCTTAAGACCCCATTAGACCCACTATGAGTAATATGACACTTTAAGACCTATTAGGACCTAATTAGACCTAATTCTAGACCTATTAGGACCTAATTCGACCTAATTATAGACCTATTAGGACCTATGATAGGTTACATGACCCCTTAAGACCCCATTATATCCAATTAGACCCAAATAGACCTACTAGGACCTAATTAGACCAAATTAGACCTACTAGTACCTAATTAGACCTATTAGGACCTATGATAGGTTATATGACCTATTGGGAATTATATTACATGATTAATAGGACTGTATACATTGGAAATTTTATTCAAACTTTTGTTTAATAATTTTAATTTCATATGGAGGAAACTCTCAAGAAGCACAACCTTTTGAAGTTGGAGAAGGGTCATCACACGCTCAACAAGCCCAACCTTCAAAAGTTGTAGAAGCGTCATCATAAGCTCAACAAGCACAACCTTTAGAAGTTGGAGAAGGGTCATCGCAAGTTCAACAAGAACAACTCTCAGAATATCAAACTAGTACACATCTCTCTCTCTCTCTCTCTCTCTCTCTCTCTCTCTCTCTCTCTCTCTCTCTCTCTCTCTCTCTCTCTCTCTCTCTCTCTCTTGTGGTGAATATGCATTTTGGGTCTTTCCCCTTAAGAGTATTGTTTTTTTTGTGTACATGTATCCTTTGATGAAGAAAATGTTGGACAAGGGGCATCCCAAGTTAAAGTAATGGACTTTCGAGAAGTTTCAAACCAAGGTCAAATAAGTATGTGTTTCTATTATTAGTTTATTAATTATTACCTTTGACATGATCTTGTTTCTACTTATTTCATAAAGGTCCCCTTAAGATGATCTATTGAGAGATTTTTTTAGTTTTGTTTGCAGCTGAAGTACAAGCAAAAGATGAGAATGTCATTCTACCCCAACAGTTGAAGAGAAAAATTAATCATAAAAGCATAGAACATTTAATTGAAATGGATGTGGAAAAATTGAGAGATTATACTAAAAAACCCATAAATATTATGAAGAGGGCATTGAATAAAAAATTTAAGCAAATATTTTCACAATTTGAGAATCTTGATACACTAGAAAAAACCCAACTATTATCAATTACACTTCTTAAAGATGATTTAAAAGAGCCATTAAAATTGTTGGGTGTAGATGAAAGTTTTAAAAAGACAAAATCGTGTAACATACAAAAAAATATTGTTGAAAGTGTTAAGGAAGGTTTGCATTCCATTGGGAAAACAACTACATCTGCAAATAAGTCCATTTCAAGAAGAGTGATACTGACATATATTTTAAATAAAAACATGTCCCAAAAAAGATTTTTTTTTTCACTTTCTTCTCATATCGAGTACAGTAGGAAGATAATAACACATTATTTGAAAAGACGAATCAATTTGGATAATACTACATTAGAAGTTAATTGGGCACTAATGTATAGAGCTCCTTGCTTTGATAGGATTAAGGAAACACTTAGGAACTTGGTTACGACATTTTGGAATTATACTCATCCTTCACTAAATACAAGAGATGTTCTCAAGAAGAGGACTGTGCCTAAGGAATATTTCCAGCACACAAACATTGGTTGAACACCACATAGAAATAATTGTATCTCTCATTTTGTAACTCAAATCCTGACATTAAGATTGGACAAACAATGTTTGAAAGATTAAAGCCATTTTTTTGTAAAGATAATAAATCTTTTGAAACTTTTTGTTGTCGATATCATATTGAATTTGATCTCTACTATCAAGGGTTTAGAAAGATGATAGAAGAAAGTGGTGGTTCTCAAAATGATTTTCCTAAACGTCCAAGCTAATTCATAGCATCAATCTTATGTAACAAATCAATTGATCATGAAGTACTTGAAATAGATAGCATAAGAGGAACTTGTCAAACATGTGGGGATTTAGCTAAATTTCCTTTGAGAGTTGAAGATACTAGCATGAAGAGAATGGTAAAATGTAAGAGTTACAAGTACATAAAGTCTTAAACAAAATTTGGGAAAGAATCAACAAGGTTCGAATATGTAGAGGATGAGATACCTATTGCAACATTTATGGAGAATTTTTGTAAATTGATTCAACCATATATATGTCATGTTTTTTTTCTAAATGGAAAGCAGAATAGTTCCAAATACTAAAAGAGACTTTTGAACAATTTTATCAGTTGTTGACTTTGCAAAGAATTACTCTTTTGTTTCTCAAAAATAACTTCAAGGAGAATACTACTATATACAGAAGGTCACTATCATGGTACATGTATCTTATCGACATGCACAATTAAGTTTGGATGGTGTTGAAATTACATATCAAGCATGGATCATAAAAAAAAAATATTAATTTTACATTAGTGATGATAAAGAGCATGACATACATTTTGTTGACCATTGCTTTAAGATATTTTTTGGATATTTAGAAAACAAAGGCATCAAAATTGAAAAGCAAGGCCATTTTATGCACTGTGTAGATATCATCGATGCCAAAAGATACCACATATTTGGAGTTTCTTTGAGAGTGGACATAGAAAGGGAGATCATGATGGTGCAAGAGATTGTAATAAACATGCTTTAAGAAAGTATCAACTGGACCATCAAGGATATCGTATAAATAATGCTCATGATGTAGTTGAGTGGTGCAAGATGCATTTTATGGTGCCAAATCAAGACAACACATCATCACAATCAGATCAAGTCATATTGTTCAGAGAATTTTGGGAGATATCATGTACAAATGCAACATCACTTGTTTTAGTTTAAATTTATGTGCACTTTAAATTTATTAATCATTGAAGAACATATATATATATATATATATATATATATATATATATATATATATATATATATATATAGATGATTTTAACTTGTCTTCAATTTTAATAAGTGTGTCTTGTTCAGGTGTTGATAGAAGCTCAATCCATGGATGCAAGAGAGTAGACAAAACAAGATCCTTACATTCAGTTATGAGTACAGATAGTAATGTGTGGTCATTGTACATTAGAGATTACTTGTGCTTTTTTTATGACTGCATTTCTAAAAACTATGGTGAATGTATCAACAAAAAATGTGGATATGTTAGTGAATGGAATTTGGTTCCACTAGATGTTACAAACACAAATGATGAAGTTGAGGATGAAAGCTTTGATGACATTCCATTGATTTCTACCAATTATGACCATATTTTAGGTTTGATCAAAATTGGTATGTGTGTATATATATAAATTTAAAGGATTCATAAACTTAATCCATAAATAAAGTCTGTTTAATTTATATTTACAGGTCAAATTAAAAAACTATTTTGTAGGACATATTTTTGTAGTAATAGCAGAGCCTAAAAATGTGGAAGGTGTTAGTTACTATTTATTACATTGCACCAAGGAGAGGATGAAGCTAACAAAGAATGAAACAAATGATGAAATTATGTTTCCCATAGGTTAGTAGTGTATTTATGTTTCACATATTACTTGATTGAGGTCCAACTTGTGATGAAATTATATGTGTGTTTATGGTTAGTTTCATGTCTATATATATGTTGTTGAATTTTTCTATGCAGGTTCATTTGTTGTGTAAGGAACATTGGTGTAGGAGCACCTAGGTAAGGCTATCTAGTAACCTAGGGTTCCTAATTTGTGTTTTTGGCTTGTAGTGGCCTTAGCCAAGTCACTAGTGAAATAAGAGGACTATTTATTCCTAGTGTGTGTTTGGTTTAGTTGGAGGTTATACTCAGGTCAGTTGGTGTCCTCAAATCAGAGTTGAGCCAGATTTGGCAGAATTGGAAAAGTTGCCCAAAAGTTGGCAAATATTATAAAACATTGCATTGTTGTATTCAAGGGATAAATATGGTCTAGATGGCCTAAATATGTGTTTTTTTGAGTCACTCAATGGTGTGACCAAGTGGAAAGACAAGACACAAAAAGTTGCTATGACAACTTTGAAAGTTGTCATGACAACTTCTAAAGTTGTCATGACAACATTTCCTAAAACATAGCAAAGAGCCTTAGAGATGCCCAAATACCAACCTAGGGGTCTAAACAAAGGGGAATGGGTATAAACTAATAGAAAAGCCCTAATTTGGGGTTGGACACTAATTGTACGGAGATCAAAATTTTGAAAGAAGGAATTATGTGGGTTTTTGGTGTGAAGTTTGAGAGTCTTTGATTGCATCATAGTTATAATAGATTATATTTGTATTTGTGATCATTGAATATGTTAGATTAGTTTTTCTTTGTATTCTATGTGGCAAGATTTAGTCATTGTATTAAGTTTTAGTTTTGTTTTGTAAATATTTGGTTTTCTGGCCTGTCTCGGGTCTGTCCAGACAATGTTTGTTAAATAGAGTGCTAGCTCACTCTCCCAAAGTACAAATTATACGGCCCTTTGGGATCAGTGACTAGACTACATGTGTAACCATATGGTGGAAGATGGGGCCCTGGAAATCAAGCAAGCTAATTTTACAGTGATGCCCTAGGCAAGCCAAGAATGCATGGCTAGGGATCATAGTGAGTTGTAGAGGGAAGAAGAGTGATTGAAAACATTCATTTCTTCAATCAAAGCATATGGAGAGGAGGATATGTGTGTTAAGATTAATCTCACCCAAGGAGGGGTCTTGGTGATTAGTTTTAGTGTGTGAAAGATAAAACCCTCATAGGCTCAGTCAGTAAATCAAGAAACCCTTAATTATAGGCCTAGATATACAAACCCACTATACGGATAGGTTGGGGAAGGGAAACTAGATGAATCTTAACGATTTTCATAAAGGGTATCTGAATATATAAATTTTTGACTACTTTTTTTAGAAATTTTTTGTGTTATAAGCCTAAAGGTGTCGAATTAGGCCTAATTGCCTTGTAGCCATGTTTGTGTTAGTCAGCAGTGAAACTTTGGAAGCGATGGGGATTTCTTTGCAAAAGATATTATATGGCATGGTCTTAGACCAAATGCCATGCAAACTAACCTTTCTCTCCATTTTGGTGATCAGCATGGTCAAAGATGAGTATTTGAGATGGTGGTGCTAGAAGGCACCCATGGAGCATTGTTAGTGGAAGCTTGATTTCATAGTTGGTGTTGATAAGTTAAAGAGGAGAAAGGATCATATATTGAATCCTTGTGGGGTTACTTGGTGAAGAACCCTATAGGCTAGAGAAGTAGCCTTGTGAGGATCCTAGGAGAGAATAGGGTCAAAAGAGAAAGACTTGTAGTTACACTAGATTGGTATTAAAGTAGATTAAAGAATTGGGAGGTTAGTGTATGTCTCTATATAATGGTGAATTAGTAGGGGAGATCAATATGGTGACAAATGAAGAACTAGCTAGAGAGGTAGAAGAGAAAAAGGAGAGAAATAGACTCCTTGAAGATGCAATGGATGAGATGAGGATCAAACTCCAAGAAGTAGTTGATCAGAGAGCCAAGGAGAAAAACAAAGATACTAAAAACAATGACAGAGGTAAAAATCTCATTGATGAGGATGACATCATTCTTGAACCAGACCCTCCAATGAATGAGGAACCATTATTGAAAGCCATCAAAGCATTGAATGCAAAGGCATTTGAAGAACTACCATTATTTAGTGGAAAATAGATATTCAGACAGTAATGGAATAGATTGAGGGGATGGAAAACCATTTCAAATGTGAGGGTGTGATAGAAGCCCAAAATATTAAGGTTTTTGAATCAAGATTAAGAGGATCAGCTTTGACATGGTGGAAGTACCTACAAGATGAGAAAACCAGAATGGGTAAACTACCTATAGAAAATTGGAAAGCCATGGTGACTAAGGTGAAGGAAAATTATCTGCCAGAAAACTATGAAATAAAACTTCATAGAAAGTCACAAGGACTAAAACAAAAGGACTTAGATGTGGCCTCTTATACAGAGGAGTTTCAGAAGTTGTGCCTTAGGTCCATGATTCAAGAAGAGGAATCTATCAAGATAGCCATATATTTGAGTGGTCTCAAATGGAACATTCAAGAAGAAATAAGCTTGTGGAATCCAACTATTATTCAGAAGTGCCACCAATTAGCCCTTAAGGTTGAAGAGAGGAACAAGAAGAAGGGAGACTCCAATAATAGGGGTAGAGGTAGAGGTAGAGACCAAGTGGGTCACCGAGGGGGTTATCAAGGTAGAGGTAATGAACAAAAAAACCAAGGAGAGTCCAAGTTGGTCAAGCATGGAGGTGAAACTAATCCAAGAGGGGTTCATTCTAGAGGTAGAGGCACTCAAGGAGGCTCAAATAGAGGAAGAGGTGTAGGCAAGAGAAACTCATACTTTGCAGGTATGAAGTGTTACAATTGTGGCCAGTTAGGTCACCCAGCTTATAGGTACTCTGATAAGCTTACCTCATTAAATAATGGAAAGAGGATTGCATACACCCATGAAGACACAACAATTTTCAAGACACCTGAGGTTGACCACATTGAATTAGAAATGGGAGAGAAATATAATGTTCAAAAGCATTTTTATCACACAACCAGTTAATGATGAACCCAAGCATAGGAGAGATTTTTTTAGGATGAGATGTAAAATCCTTTGAAAAGTTTTTAAAGTTATTGTGGACTCAGGCTCCACAGACAATATCATATCAGAAGAAGCTATGAGCAATCTAAAATTGGAGAAGATCCCTCATATCAACCCATACAAGGTGACATGGTTGAATAAAGGGCAGAGTGTGTTGGTGAATGAGCAGAGTTGGGTTGAGTTTTCAATTTTAGGGTATAAAGATAAGTTTCTTTGTGATGTATTCCCTATGGATGCATGCCATTTACTATTGGGCAGCCGTTGGAAATTTGATAGGAGTGCAGTGTATAATGGGAAGGAGAATTCTATATCCTTCAAGAAGGATAACAAAACTTTCAAGATACAGTCCTTATTGGAAGAAGATGAATCACAGTCCAAGAATCCTAGCATCTTGATGATTAGTAAAAGGGAGTTCATCAAAGCCCTCAAAGATAAGGATATTGATGAGTATGCTATTCTACTCAAGCCCAAAGAGGAGGAGAAAACTAACCAGAGCCATTTCCATCTGAAATTCAAGAGTTGCTTGAGAAGTACCAAGACATAGTCAGTGATGGTACTCCAACAACCTTACCTCCTAGGAGAGTGATAAGCCATCAGATAGACTTTGTACCTGGTGCATCATTACCCAATAAGGCATCTTATAAGCTCACTCCAGACAAGAACTTAGAGGTGGCTAGGCAAGTGCAAGAACTTTTGGATCAAGGGTTAATCAAGAAAATTATAAGCCCTTGTGTAGTTTCGGTTGTGTTGGCATCTAAAAAATGTGGAAAATGGAGGCTTTGTATAGATTCAAGAGCCATAAAAAAAATTACAATCCGGTATAGGTTTCCCATACCTAGGATTGAGGATTTAATGGAATGTCTTGGAGGGGTAATGTATTTCACCAAATTGGACCTCAAAAGTGGATACCACCAGATTAGAATCAAGGATGGGGATGAATGGAAGATAGCCTTTAAGACAACTGATGGGCTATATGAGTGAAGAATTATGCCATTTGGCCTCTCAAATGCACCTAGCACATTCATGAGGCTCATGAATGAAGTGCTTAAGGATTTTGTAGGGATATTTGTGGGAGTATATATAAATGATATACTTATCTTCAGTAAGACATTAGAATAACATTTAAAGCATGTGGAGATGGTCCTAAAAAGGCTACGAGAGGAGAAGTTATCCATCAACCTAGAGAAATGTGAGTTCTTCAAATAATAGATTGTCTATTTGGGGTTTGTAGTATCTCGAGGATCATTAAAAATGGATTGAAGCAAGGTGGAAGCTATCTTAAGTTGGCCTACACCAGCCACAACAATAGAGATAAGGAGCTTTCATGGATTAGCTCAATTTTATAGGAAGCTCATAACGCATTTTAGTGGTATTTGTGCACCAATAGTAGACACCATTAAAGGTGGTCAAAAGACCAAGTTTAGATGGAATTCTATAGCAGACCAAGCATTCAAAAGGCTGAAGGAACAAGTAGCAACACAGCCTATCCATAGATTGCCTAGTTTTGACAAACTTTTCACTTTGGAGTGTGATGTCAGTGGGATGGCAGTAGGAGGTGTGTTAAGTCAAGAAGGTAGACTAGTAGCCTTCTTTAGTGAGAAATTAATTGAAGCTAAGAAGAAATACTCTTCTTATGATTTGGAGTTATATGCCTTGGTACAATCTCTTAGAAAGTGGAGACATTACTTTCTACCCAAGGATTTTGTAGTGTTTACTGACAACCATGCCCTTAGCTCTATCAACACACAAGAAAAATTAAGAAATACACACCTAAAGTGGATGGAATATCTTCAAGAATTCACCTTCACAATCAAGAAAAAAAGGGGAAATTAAACAAGGTTGTAGATGCACTAAGTAGGAGGTTTCTAACCATATAAGAAGTTCAATTAAATAGCATTGGGATAGAGAGTTTCAAGAACCTCTATAAGGATGATGAAGACTTTTGTGAAGCCTATAGTGTATGCTATGATTTTTAGAATTATTTTCATAATAAGTTTCCTAATTTTACCTTGCAAAGTGGGTTGTTGTTTAGAGGAAATCAATTGTGTATTCCCAAGAGATCAATGAGGGAGAACCACAAATAGGAGAAGCATAATGGTAGCTTGAGTGGCCATTTTGGGGTGAACAAAACCATAGATCTTGTGCAAAGGTTTTACTATTGGCCAAAGTTGGTTAGAGATGTAACCAAATACGTTGAGCAGTGTGTATTGTGCATGAAGGCAAAAGGTTGATCTAGAAATTCAGGTTTGTAACAACCTTTACTAGTCCCTAATAGACCATGGGAGTGTGTGAGCATGGATTTCATTGTGGGCCTACCCAAGACCAAGCATGGCCATGAAGGTATCTATGATGTGGTAGACAAATTTAGTAAGATGGGTCATTTTATACCTTGTATAACTACACATGATACTAGTAGCATTGCTCATTTATTATTTAAGGAGATTGTAATAATCCATGGACTACCCCTAAGCATTGTATCAGATAGGGATGCCAAGTTTATGAGTCATTTTTGGAAAACATTGTGGAGTAGATTGAGTACCAATCTTTCATTTGGTTCAGCTTACCATCCTCAGATCGATGGCCAAACTAATGTGGTTAATAGAGTCTTAGGTAACTCATTGAGGTGCCTAACCAAGGAGTATGGGAAGACATGGGATGTGGTTACTCCCCAAGCAAATTATGCTTACAATGATATTGTTAACAGAACCACCGGAAAGAGCCCATTTGATATTGTTTATAGGATGCACCCAAGGGGTGTATGTGAACTTAGAGACCTTGGCACCATGGAATCTAGGAGTGGTCATGCTAAAGACTTCACTCAAACAATGAAGGAGTTTCAAGAGAACATGAGGAAGAACATCCTAGAGTAAACTCAAAAATTGAAGGCCAAGATAGATGAGAAGAGAAAGAATGTACAGTTTGAGGTAGGGGACTATGTTGTGGTTCATTTGAACCAATCTAGGTTGTAGAAGGGTGTGTCTAAAAATATTTAGATGAAGAGAGTGGGACCCTACAAGATCCTAGCCAAATATGGGGATAATGCATACAAATTGGATTTGCCTCTTGGTTTGAAGATCTCTCCAGTGTTCAATTTCTCAAATTTAATCAGATTCAAAGGTCCTATAACCAAGAAGAATGTGAACAGTGTAGAGATTAGTACAGATGTAGAACCTCATGCATTACCTCCCAAGATGATGCTGGAAGAAGATAAGGTGTTAGACTCAAGGGTCAAGAAGACCACTAGACATAAGGTGTACATGGACCACCTCATCCAGTGGAAGAAAAAACCAGAGTCAAAAGCAACATGGGTTGAAGTTGTAAACTTCAAAAAGCTTGGAATCTCAGAGGACATTTTAGTCACATGAGTGAGTTGAGTTTTTCTTGTGGGGGAGTATGGTGCAGGAGCACCTAGGTAAGGCTATCTAGTAACCTAGGTGGTGTAGGAGCACCTAGGTAGGCTAGTTGTCTTGGAACCTAGGGTTTTTCTCCTTTGTTTTTGCTTGTAGTGGTTCTATCTAGACCACTAGGTGAATAAAAGGACCATGATTCCTAGTGTGTGAGGGGATGTGTCTTTTTAGGTCCTTAGTGACTTTTAGGTCCACTTTAGGTCCAATTAGGTTTTTTTTTTCTTTTTATGGTAAAGTGACCCAAGAAAGGGACTAGAGGTCCTATTTTGATGCTATTTGATGTTATTAGGTGGATCAGACAAGTTTGGACTTAGTTAGACCAAGTTTGGAGTTCAAACTCAAAAGTTGCAGAAAAACTGTCAATGTTGTCAATGACAACATTGACAACTTTGACAAATTTTATGTCAAGTTGGAAACTTCGGTGAAATTGGTTAGGAAACTATCTTAAACTGATGAGTTAGTGTTTGGGTCAACTATATATGACCATCCTCAATATTTGGGAAGGGTTGGAAAAAGTTGAGTAGTTTTGTGTACGAACGAAAACATGAAATTATAGTGACTATTTAAGCTTTTGAAGATGATCAGATAGTTTAAGGGACTGAATCCAATTCTGTGAGTTTTGAATTGTGTAATTTATATTGGAAAAAGACTTTTTGTGGAATTATTTATCTTATTTCAATAGTTGCAGTTTCTTGTTTAGATTATTCTATTTTCAGCACTATCATTGTCCTGAACTTGGCTTTGTGAACAAATGGGGTCTTAACTCCATTTTCCACCGTGGCTTTGGCATGGGCTATTGGATTATGAGAGTAGAATCCATGTACATTGTGTATAGTGTAGGAGGGGCCCAAGAAGTGATGGCAGCCATTTTTAAGATGGTGCCCTATGCGATCCAATGTGGCATGGTTAGGGAACACCAGTAGTTGCAGAGCTCTTTTGGTGGATTGAAAGCATTCATAGCTTCAATAAAAGTTTATAGAGGGTTAGGGTAGCATGTTGTGAGAATCCCAAAGTGAGTGGGAAGACTTGGAGATGGTATTTGGATACCAAGAAAGAAGCTTTTCTCAAACTAGTTTTGAAACCCTCAAAACCCTAAATTTTAGCCTTGATTGTAGCCAGAGTTGTATGGACAACTTGGAAGTACAAGACCTAGAAAATATCTAGTGTCTCTGAAAGGGTGTCAGGATCCTAAATCTATTTGGCACTTGTTAAGATATTTTTCCAAGATAATGCCAGTAAGGTGACCAAATAGGGTTAATTGCTTATAGCCCTATTTTTGGGAAAGTTGTATGGGTTCTTGGAACTCTATTAGAGTTTGGATGCATAATGTGTTTGTAGGTGTTGGAATGGGACCTATGAACACTTGGATTAACCTAATTCTCTCTATGGTTTGATTAGTGATCAGTTTAGAGAGATTGTAACTTATTAGGCCAAGATGCAAGAAAGACCATTTCGGTCTAGGAGAAAGTTTTGAATTGTTTTGTTCTACAAAATGGTGTCCACTAGTTGAAGGAGTTAGGATCTTGTGATAAGATAAATAAGAGACCTAAGGTCCATGAAGTAACCTTAGCAGGTCATAGAGTGACCTAGGAGACCCTAGGATTGGTCTCAGAAACACATTCAAGACTAGTGCTACATCAGATTTTGGTATCAGAGCAAGTTGAGAAACTTGGGAAGGCTGGTTTATGTCCGAAGTGGAATCCTTTGATTCTACAAAGATGGTTTCAAATGAAGAACTAGCCAAGGACATGGAAGAGCTAAAGGAGAAAAATAGACTCCTTGAAGAAACCTTAGAAGAAATGAGATTGAAGATGGAAGAACTGGTAAGTGCAGCTAGAAGGAAAGACTTTGAGGATGAAGTCAATGAGAAAGGGAAGTAGAATATTGAAGAGGATGATGTTATCCCAGAATGAGACCATATCATGAATGGGGAACCACTTTTGAAATCCATCAAAGGAATAGGTGGTAAATCTTTGGGAGGAATGCCACTTTTTAGTGGAAAGATGGATATTGAAGCAGTATTGGATTGGATTGAAGGGCTAGAGAATCACTTCGAGTGTGAGGGCATAACATATGAACAAAAGACTAAGGTGGCTAAGTCAAGGCTTAGAGGATCCACCCTTACATGGTGGAAATACCTTCAAGATGAGAGGGTCAGACTAGGCAAGCCACCTATAACTAATTGGCAAGAAATGGTAACTAAGTTGAAAGAGAACTTCTTACCAGAAGACTATGAAATGCAACTCCATAGAAAGCAACAAGGGTTGAAATAGAAATATATGGGTAGCCTCATATATAGAGGAGTTTCAAAGACTCTATCTTAGATCAAGAAAGCAAGAAGAAGAGCCAATCAAGGTGGCTAGGTACTTGGGTGGTTTGAAATGGAACATCTAAGAGGAGCTAAGTTTATGGATACCTACCACTATTCAAAGGTGCCATCAACTAGCCTTGAAAGTAGAGGAAAAGAATAGAAGGAAAGGAGATTACAATTTCAAAGACAAAGGAAAAGGAATAAATAAGAGAGGACAAAGAGGAGGCTTCCAAGGCAGAGGCAGTGAACAAAGAAGTCAAGGAGAAACTAAGTTGACAGAACAACAGATAGAGAACAGTCCAAGAGTAGGCTATAATAGAGGTAGAAGTAATCATGGTGGTCCTAATAGAGGAAGAGGAGGCAAAATTAGTTCTTATTTTTCAACCATGAAATGTTATTACCGGGGACAGATAGGCCATCTAGCCTATAGGTGTCCAGAAAAACCTTCTACAAAAAATATTGATAAGAGGATAGCTTATGCATAATAAGATACCTCAAGTGTCAAAACCCCTGAAGTAGACCATCTAGATTCAAAGATTGGAGAGAATCTGATGTTCAGAAGGGTCTTAATAAGGCAATTAATCAAGGATGAGCCCAAACATAGGAGGGCATTGTTTAGAATCAAATGAAAAATCCTTGGCAAGGTATGTAAGCTGATTGTTGACTCTGGATCTACTGATAATATCATTTCAAAAGAGGTAGTAGTAAAGCTAAAGTTAGCCAAGATACCCCATGTTAATCCCTATAAGGTGGCATGGATCAACAAAGGCCAAAGTGTACTGGTCAATGAGAAAACATGGGTAGAATTTTCAATATCAAGGTATAGGGATAGATTGCTTTTGACATCCTACCAATGGATGCTTGCCATTTGCTTCTTGGAAGACCTTGGCAGTTTGATAATGGAGTAGTGTATGATGGGAAGGAGAACTCCATCACTTTCAAGAAAGGAGGGAAGACTTTCAAAATTCAGTCTTTATTAGAAGATGAAGAGCCACGAACCAAAACCCCTAATGTTATGTTATCCAGTGGTAAGGAATTGATAAATGACATCAAGGAAGATGATGGGGAGGGCTATGCCATTGTTCTAAGACCTAAGGAAGAGGAACAAGTAGAGAAGGAACCATTGCTAAGGGAGCTAACAGAGTTAATTGAGAAGTATAGGGACACAGTGAGTGATGGCACACTTGCAACCCTACCACCTAAGAGGGTTATAAGTCATCAAATAGACTTTCTTCCAGGGGTATCCTTGCCCAAAAAAGTAGCTTACAAACTAAATCCAGAGAAAAACTTAGAGGTAGCAAGATAGGTACAAGAGCTCTTGGATCAAGGCTTGATCAAGAAGAGCATTAGCCTTTGTGCAGTACCAATGGTATTAGCATCCAAGAAGGGAGGCAAGTGGAGATTATGCATAGACTCTAGGGCTATAAATAGGATCACAATAAGGTACAGGTTCCCAATTCCAAGAATAGAGGATCTCATGGATTGCTTAGGTGGGGCAATGTACTTTACAAAGATGGATTTGAAGAGTGGTCATCACCAAATTAGGGTGAAGGAGGGTGATGAGTGGAAAATGGCATTCAAGACCACTGATGGGTTATATGAATGGCTTGTCATGCCATTTGACCTCTCCAATGCTCCAAGCACATTCATGAGGCTCATGAATGAGGTGCTCAAGGACTTCATAGGGAAGTTTGTGGTGGTGTAGCTTGATGATATACAGATATTTAGCAAGATAAGGGAAGAACATATTAGACATGTAGAGGCAATCTTGGAAAGGTTACATGAAGAGAAATTGGCTATCAAACTTGAGAAGTGTGAATTCTTTAAACAAGAACTAGTGTACTTGGACTTTGTAGTGTCCAAGGGATCTTTGAAAATGCACAAAGATAAGGTTGTTGCTATCTTGAACTGGCCCACACCTACCACAGCCACTGAGGTAAGGATTTTTCATGGCCTTGCCCAATTTTATAGGAAATTTATTAGGAATTTTAGTAGAATATGTGCACCTTTGATGGAGACAATAAAGGGGGGAGTCAAAACTAAGTTTAGATGGACAGTAGAAGTAGGAAAATCATTTGATTTGTTGAAGAAACAGGTGGCTACTCAACCAGTCCTACAATTGCCAAGCTTTGAGAAGTTGTTTACCATTGAGTGTGATGCTAGTGGGTTAGCAGTAGGAGGGGTATTGAGTCAAGAAGGTAGGCCTATTGCCTTCTTTAGTGAAAAACTGAATGAGGCTAAGAAGAAATATTCTTCTTATGATTTGGAACTGTATGCCTTAGTCCAATCATTGAGAAAATGGAGGCACTATCTGTTGCCTAAGGATTTTGTAGTATTCACTGATAATCAGGCTCTTAGTTATATCAACACACAAGAGAAGATAAGCAATAGAAATTTGAAATGGATGGAGTACTTGCAGTCTTTCACTTTTACTATCAAGCACAAGAAGGGTCAACTCAATAAGGTGGTCGATGCTTTGAGCAGGAGATTGTTAACAGTACAAGAAGTCCACTTGAAAAGCATTGGGATTGAAAGTTTCAAAGATCTATATGAGGTAGATGAGGATTTTGTTGAGGCTTACAAGGTATGTGTTGATTTTGAAAACCACTTCCATAGCAAGTTCACTGATTTTACTTTACAGAATGGGTTGTTATTCAAAGGCAATCAGTTGTGTGTACCTAAAGGGTCAATAAGGTTGAACCTCATACAAGAGAAGCATAATGGCTCTCTAAGTGGTCATTTTGGTAATGATAAGACCCTGGAGTTGGTCCAAAGGTTCTTCCATTAGCCAAAGATGGTGAAAGATGTCACTAAATATGTGGAGCAGTGTGTTGTTTGCATGAAGGCCAAAGGAGGCATGAGTAATGCAGGGTTGTATCAGCCCCTACCAGTACCTAACAGGCCATGGGAATGTGTGAGTATGGATCTCATTGTGGGTTTACCTAAAACTAAACAAGGGTATGATAGCATTTATGTAGTTGTGGATAGATTTAGTAAAATGGGACACTTTATTCCTTGTAGAACTACTAATGATGCTAGCCACATAGCTTATTTGTTTTTCAAAGAGGTTGTAAGGATTCATGGACTTCCTTTGAGCATAGTCTCTGATAGAGATGTGAAATGTATGAGCCATTTTTGGTGAACTTTGTGGACAAAATTGGGCATTTACTTGTCTTTTGGTTTAGCTTACCACCCTTAGACTGATGGCCAAACTGAGGTGGTAAATAGGGTGTTGGGTAACCTCTTGAGATGCCTAACTAAGGAATATGGGAAGAATTGGGACATGATCATTCATCAAGCATAATATGCTTACAATGATAGAAAGAATAGAATGTCTAGTAAGAGTCCCTTTGAAGTGGTTTATGGCATGCATCTTAGGGGTGTTTGTGAGCTCAGAGATCTAGGTGAAATGGAGTACAAAAGTGTCCAAGAAGATGACTTCACCCATACCATGAAAGAGATCCAAGATCAAGTAAAATGACAGATCCAAGACAGTCAACAAAAGTTGAAAGTTAAGGTTGATGAAGGTAGGAATGATGTTCAATATGCAATCAATGACTATATCATGGTCCACTTGAACAAATCCAGGTTACAAAAGGTTGTACCTACCATGCTTCAGATAAAGAGGGTAGGACCTTGCAAGATCTTGGCAAAACATGGGGCCAATGCATACAAGGTGGATTTTCCCTCATATTTGAGTATATCTCCAATTTTTAATGTCCAAGACCTAATTCCATTCAGAGGGCACATGGATGAGATCACTTTCAATGGTCATGGAGTTAGGGATGATGTGGGGGTTGTTGTCTTACCCCAAAAGTTTCAATTGGTGCCTAACAAACTTCTAGATTCTGATGAAGGGTGCTCCCCTTAATACCACAAACACAAAACAGAAATAGAGAAACAACAACAATAATATGCAACAACAGAAAATTGGCTTCTTATTATCTCCACAAATGTGGAATTACAAACTTTTAGAATTACAATATGCAAAGCCACATGGGCATTCCCTTACAATATTTTTTAGGACAAAGCCTCGAATCAATACCCAGATCTACTACCCAGAACTGCCCTAGACAACACTACGGGCCTTCTTTATATAGGCAATTTCCACTGCCCGAGAAGGTTCTAGAAATTTATCCCTTAGGGTCGACCAAACTTAGAATTATTTTATTTTACAATTTATTACATCAAAGTCAGCTCAAAATGAGTTTTGAAACCCAAACAAAAATTTTGAAGAAAATTTATTTTCCACCATTTCAGGTGACCCAACTTCCGAAGACCATAAGTCATCATCCGTTGACCTGATTGGCTATTATAACCCCATTCTAGAAATGCCACGAAGCACTCTATAGGCTTAACCCATGCATAGCACCCGTCACTCAAATTTTCAACCTCATCCGGGGCCTCTAAAGCCTTCAAAACTAAGTTTGAAGTTTTTGTACCCTGCTGCCAATACCGAAAATCTTCAATATCTTCAAAACTAGACCTGATCTAGCCATGAAACTTTTTTGGCAGGTTGATATGACTGAGATGAACCTCCATATGTAAAATTAGAACATTCTAAGATCGTAAGACCAACTTACTAAAAATAGCAAGTTTCCATAAATAGCAACTCTGCACAAGATAGCCCTTATTGAATACAAAAATAGAAATATTTTTGGGTGATGCAAGATTGCTCTTACACCCAGGATGCTCCTGCATCAGACACTTGGGGTAATTCAAGAAGTGACCCTGTCATGACTCAAGTGTGCAGAGGAAAACCAAGACGGTTAACCTCCTTTGTTAGCCATGATGAATCTTCAACGGGTCATCCTTTCCATTTGACCAAATACTCTTCATATGTCCTATTCCTTGTGCTTCTACCAACACAACTATCCAATATGTCTTCAATCTCCTTGAAATCTGAACTGGTTGCTGGAATACTCCACTATGTTGCTGCAAACTCATCTTCAACACCTCCTTCATGATACTCTGTCAAATCTAAAATGTTAAACACTGGTGAAATATTCATCTCGCTAGGTAATTCTACCTCATATGCATTTCCTGAATCATGCTTCTTCAATATCTTACATGGTCCAAACTTCTTCATTTTCAGCTTGTTATATGTACCAACCAAAAATCGCTCCTTCCGCAAATGAACCATGACTTCATCCCCAACCTGAAATTCCTTATGCCTCCTTTTCTCATTTACCTTAGCCTTATACTGTGCATTCATCTTGGTAATATGCTTCCTCACCTCCTCACGGATGTTCTTCAAGTGTTCGACAAAATCCTCAGCTTCAGCACTACTTATTTCTCCTTTATCTATCTTTCTCAATTCAGATGCATTTCTTGGACAACTTCCATATACAATCTAGAATGGTGATTTACTTGTGCTCCAATTGACAGAATTATTGTATGCAAATTCTGCCTATGGTAAAATCAAATCCCATCCTATTGGCTTATCTCCAACCAAACATCTCAGTAGATTTCCCAAACTTCTATTCACCACCTCTGTCTATCCATCAATCTGTGGATGATGTGATGAACTGAACTTCAAATCTGTCTTCAACTTCATCCACAATGTCTGCTAGAAATATCCAACAAACTTAGTATCTCGATCTGAAACTATGGTCTTTGGCAAACCATGTAGTCTCACCACTTCTCTGAAAAACAATTCTGCTACATGAACAGCATCATTAGTCTTCTTGCAGGGAATGAAATGTACCATCTTCAAAAACCTGTCAACTACTACAAAAATTGAATCATGTCCCTACTATGTCCTCGGTAAACCAAGAACAAATTCCATACTGATATCCTCCCAAGGCTTCTCTGGTATAGGTAATGGCTGATACAACCCTGTATTTTGCTTCACTCCTTTCGCCATCTGACATACTCTGCAACTCTGTACAAACTTCTTCACATCTTGCTGCAATTGTGGCCAATAATAATTCTCACCAACCAAAGTAAGGGTTTTATCATGACCAAAATGTCCAGCCAATCCTCCACTATGCTTCTCCTTGATGAGATTCTCCCTCATGGAACTTCATGGAATGCACAACTGACTCCCTCTGAATAGCATATCATCTTGGATGATAAAATCTAGCCATTTCGTCATGTCTAGAGTAACAGGTTTTGTACAAGCTTTCCAAGCTTCACTAAAATCAGGATCCTCTGGATACAAATTCTTGAGTTCCTTGAACCCAACCACTTCAATCTGCATCTCTCTCAACAATAGTTGCCTTCTACTAAGAGCATCTACAACCCTATTAGACTTTCCACTCCTGTGTTTCAAAACAAATGTATAAATCTGCAAAAACTCAACCCATTTCAAATGCCTGTGATTCAACTTTTCTTGACTATTCAAATATTGCAAACGCTTGATGATCAGTATACAAAACAAACTCCTTCAGAAGTAGATAATGTCTCCACTTCTTTAATGCCTGAACTATAGCATAAAACTATTGATCATAGACAGAATATTTTCTCTTGGCATCATTTAACTTCTCATTGAAATAAGCAACAGGTTTACCTTCTTGGCTCATAACAGCTCCTATTGCAGTACCACTAGCATCACAATCTACTTGAAACACCTTATTAAAATATGGAAGTGCTAAAATAGGTTGTTCTGTAACTTTTTGTTTCAACAATTGAAAACTCTTTTCTACCCCATTAGTCCACTTAAACTCTTTTCTATCCCCTCTCATTGTTTTAGTCAAGGGTCCACAAATACTGCTAAAATTTTTGATAAACTTTCTGTAAAAGCTAGCCAAACCATGAAAAGATCTTACCTCCATAGCACTCCTTGGAGTAGGCCATTCAAGGATAGCCTGTACCTTCTCTAGGTCCATTTTTAGACCTTCTGTTGAAACTACAAATCCCAAATACACTAACTCTTTCTTCTTAAAACTGCACTTCTTCAAATTAATTAACAATTTCTCATCTCTCAACTTCTTAAACACCATACGAATATGCATCATATGTTCCTCCAATTTCTTGCTAAAAATCAAAATATCATCTAGGTAAACAATGACAAACTTACCCAGAAATTCTTTCAGAACTTCATTCATGAGCCGCATGAAAGTGCTCGGTGCATTGGTTAGCCCAAAAGGCACAACTAACCACTCATACATTCCTTCCTTTGTCTTGAAGGCAGTCTTCCATTCATCTCCTTCTCTGATCTGAATCTGGTGATATCCACTCTTCAGATCTATCTTTGAGAAATACACAGCCCCACTCAAACAATCCATAATATCATCCATTCGTGGCAATGGAAACCTATACTTGATTGTGATCTTGTTTATTGCTCTGGAATCTGTACACATCCTCCACTCTCCATTCTTCTTTGGTTCTAATACCGCTGGTATAGCATAGGGACTCAGACTCTCTCGAATCAACCCCTTCTGTAATAACTCATGTACTTGTCTGTTCAACTCTTCACTTTTTGCTGGTGTCATTCTGTGTGCTGCCTTGTTTGGAAAACTAGCTCCTGGAATCAAATCCATCTAATGACTAATCTTCCTTACCGGTGGTAATCCATCAGGTACATTATCAGATACAATATCCTGAAACTCATTCAACAAATTTGTAACCTCTACAGGTACATCCTCTACTTCTTCTTTACCAACTTTTGGAATTAAAGAAAAACACACATGCTCACGCCTCATACCATCTAGGAATTTTCTTCCATCAACAAATGTTATTCTTGCATTACCATATACCTTTTCTTCGGTCTCCTTCAATGGCTTTAGCTTATGTCGCACTCCATCCTTTGTCAGGGAATAGGTATTCACACGACCATCATGTACAGCACATCTGTCAAACTGCCACGGTCTACCCAACAATATATGACATGCATCCATAGAGATGATATCACATAGTACCTCATCTTGGTATCCACCGATCTTGAACTTTACTAGGCACTGTTCACTGACCATGACCTTGTGGTCATCTTGCACCCAGGCAATCCGATATGGATGTGGGTGTTTCTGTCTCTTGAGCTTCAACTTTGTCACCATCTCTTCTAACACCAAATTGTCAGTGCTTCCACTATCGATAATCACATCACATCATTTACCCTCACACTTGCATCTAGTGCGAAACAGGCTCCTCCTTTGTTCAGGTTCATTCTCACCACTCAGCAAGACTCTTTTGTTAATTAGCATTTCTCCTCTTTCAGCATCTTCAGAATTAGATGATCTAGCATCCTATTCTACATGTGCAACTCTGGCCTGGCCTTCATTTCTCCTGTCTGTTCTACCTTGGTGCTAAGGACATTCAAATGCCCTATGACCTTCTTCTCCACAGTGAAAACATGTTCCACAGAAGCCTCCTCTTCCAGATCCTTGTCCTCTTCCTCTTCCTCTTTGATCTCTATTACTCTGATCCTGGAAATGATTGGAATTATTTCCTCTCTAATTCTGACTACTACTGGCCTCATCCTTCTTTTTTGGATCTTCATTTTGGCCACCATATGATCTTCCACCATGACCTCTTCCATTTTGTCTACTCTCAAACTTCATGTTCAGCTTTTCCTCTACTTTTAGGGCAAACTGGTATGCCTCCTCAATACTGTTCATTCAAACCAGATTCAACTCCTCCTAAATGCTTGATCTTAACCCATTAAGGTATCGAGAAACTTTCTCCTTATCAGCTTCTGCATGGCCTGTTCAGATGAGGAGTCGATAGAACTCCTCTGTATACTCCTGAATAGATCTTCCTACTTGCTTCAAACTTTGCGTTTTCTTTAGTAGGTCAAGCTTATAATCAATAGGAATGAACTGTCGCTTCAATTTATCCACCATCCAATCCCATCTTGTGATTTTATCTTTCCCTCTTCTATTTCACTCCAATTGAATTTCTTGCCACCAAATCTTTGCATGACCTTTCAATCTGGCCTTCACAAATTTGACCCTATCAGGATCCTCAACATCTTCATACTCAAAATATTCCTCACATTCATTGATCCAGTAGATCAATTCCTCTGGGTTAAGATTTCCAAAAAATGTAGGAACCTCAATCTTAGGTCTTTTCCCAATGGTCTATGAATCTCTTCTTGCAATGCTCGCACTTGTCTCTGCAGCTCTCTAACCTCAGGTGTCACAGCACTAGCTCTTCCGCCACATTCTCTTCATGGAGGCATTTTCATGATGCACGATGAAACCCTAACCATGGTCCTGGTGCAAACTGCCTCACAGTCGGTGATCTATTTACACACTCAAGAACTCCTGCTCTGATACCACTTGATGAAGGGTGCTCCCCTTAATACCACAAACACATAACAGAAATAGAGAAACAACAACAATAATATGCAAGAACAGAAAATTGGCTTCTTATTATCTCCACAAATGTGGAATTACAAACTTTCAGAATTATAATATGCAAAGCCACATGGGCATTCCCTTACAATATTCTATAGGACAAAGCCTCGAATCAATACCCAGATCTACTACCCAGAACTGCCCTAAACAACACTATGGGTCTTCTTTATATAGGCAATTTCCACCACCCAAGAAGGTTCTAGAAATTTAGCCCTTAGGGCCAACCAAACTTAGAATTATTTTATTTTACAATTTATTACAACAAAGTCAGCTCAAAATGAGTTTTGAAACTCAAATAAAAATTTTGAAGAAAAATTATTTTCCGCCATTACAGGTGACCCAACTTCCGAAGACCATAAGTCATCACCCGTTGACCCCGATTGGCTATTATAAACCCATTCTGGAAATGCCATGAAGTGCTCTACAGGCTTGACTTGTGTAAAGCACCCGTCACCCCAAATTTTCAACCTCATTCGGGGCCTCTAAAGCCTTCAAAATTGAGTTCAAATTTTATACTGAAAATCTTCAATATCTTCAAAACTAGACCTGATCTAGCCATGAAACTTTGATGGCAGGCTGATATAACTGAGATGAACATCCATATGTAAAATTAGAACATTCTAAGATCGTAAGACCAACTTACTAAAAATAGCAAGTTTCCATAAATAGAAACTCTACACAAGATAGCCCTTATTGAATAGAAAAATAGAAATATTTTTGGGTGATGCAAGATTGCTCTTACACCCAAGATGCTCCTGCATCAGATTCCTAGGTCAAGAAGACTACTAGACACAAATTCCACATGGAGCACTTGATACATTGGAAGGACAGATTAGAATCAGAGGCTACATGGGTTGTAGAAGTAGACTTTCAAAAGGTGGGCATCTCAGAGGATTTTTTGTCCACTGGAGTGACATAGCTTTTCCATTTTGGGGGAGTATGGTGCAGGAGCACATAGGTAGGCTAGTTGTTTTGGAACCTAGGGTTTTGTTCCTTTTTTTGGCTTTTAGTGGTTCTAGCTAGACCACTAGGTGAATAAAAGGACCATGAGTCCTAGTGTGTGAGGTGTTTGTGAGGGGATGTGTCTTTTTAGGTCCTTAGTGACTTTTAGGTCCAATTAGGTGTTTTTGGATTTTTATGGTAAAGTGAGCCAAGAAAGGGACTAGAGGTCCTATTTTGATGCTATTTTAGGTTATTAGGTGGATTGGATAAGTTTGGACTTAGTTAGACGAAGTTTGGAGTTCAAACTCAAAAGTTGCAGAAAAATTGTCAATGTTGTCAATGACAACATTGACAACTTTGACAAATTTTATGTCAAGTTGGAAACTTCAGTGAAATTGGTTAGGCAACTATCTTAAACCAATGAGTTAGTGTTTGGGTCAACTATATATGACCATCCTCAAGATTTTGAAAGGGTTGGAAAAAGTTGAGTAGTTTTGTGTACAAACGGTATCATGAAATTATAGTGACTGTTTAAGATTTTGAAGATGATCAGATAGTTTAAGGGGCTGAATCCAATTCTATGAGTTTTTAATTGTGTAATGTAGATTGGTAGAAGAATTTGCGTGTAATTAGTTTTCTTATTTCAATAGTTTCAGTTGCTTGTTTAGATTATTCTATTTTCATCACTATCGTTGTCCTGAACTTGGCTTTGTGAACAAATGGGGCCTTAACTCCATTTTCCACCCTGGCTTTGGCATGGGCTATTGGATTATGAGAGTAGAATCCATGTACATTGTAGGAGGGGCCCAAGAAGTGATGGCAGCCATTTTTAAGATGGTGCCCTATGTGATCCAATGTGGCATGGTTAGGGAACACCAATAGTTGCAAAGCTCTTTTGGTGGATTGAAAGCATTCATAGCTTCAATCAAAGTTTACAGAGGGTTAGGGTAGTGTGTTGTGAGAATCCCAAAGTGAGTGGGAAGACTTGGAGATGGTATTTGGATACCAAGAAAGAAGCTTTTGTCAGACTGGTTTTGAAACCCTCAAAACCTTGAATTTTAGCCTTGATTGTAGCCAGAGTTGTACGGACAACTTGGAAGTACAAGACCTAGAAAATCTATAGTGTCTCTAAAAAGGGTGTCAAGATCCTAAATCTATTTGGCACTTGTTAAGACATTTTTCCAAGATAATGCCAGTAAGGTGACCAAATAGGGCTAATTGCTTGTAGCCCTATTTTTGGGAAAGTTATGTGGGTTCTTGGAACTCAATTAGATTTTGGATGCATAATGTGTTTGTAGGTGTTGGAATGGGACCTATGAACACCTAGATTACCCTAATTCCCTTTATGGTTTGAGTAGTGATCAGTTTGGAGAGATTGTTTCTTATTAGGCCAAGATGCAAGAAATACCATTTGGGTCTAGGAGAAAGTTTTGAATTGTTTTGTTCTATAAAATGGTGTCCACTAGTTGAAGGAGTTAGGATCTTGTGATAAGATACTTAAGAAACCTAAGGTCCATGAAGAAACCTTAGCAGGTCATAGAGTGACCTAGGAGACCCTAGGATTGGTCTCAAAAACACATTCAAGAGTAGTGCTACATCACTAGGGTTCCTAATTTGTATTTTTGGCTTGTAGTGGCCTTAGCCAAGCCACTAGTGAAATAAGAGGACTAGTTGGTCCTAGTGTGTGTTTGGTTTAGTTGGAGGTTCTACTCAGGTCAGTTGGTGTTCTTAAATCAAAGTTGAGCCAGATTTGGAACAATTAGAAAAGTTGGCAAATATTGTAAAATGTTGCATTGTTGTATTCATGGGATAAATATGGTCTAGATGGCCTAAATATGTGTTTGGCTGAGCCACTCAATGGTGTGACCAAGTGGAAAGACAAGACACAAAAAGTTGCTATGACAACTTTGAAAGTTGTCATACCAACATTTCCTAAAACATAGGAAAGAGCCTTAGAGATGCCCAAATCCTGACCTAGGGGTCCAAACAAAGGGGAATGGGTATAAATTGATGTAAAATCCCTAATTTGGGGTTGGACACTGATTGTACAGTGATCAAAATTTTGAAAGAAGGAATTCAATGGGTTTTTTGTGTGAACTTTGAGTCTTTGATTGCATCAGAGTTATAATTTATTAGATTTATATCTATGATCATTGAATATGGTAGATTAGTTGTTCTTTATATTCTATGTGGTTGGAGTTTGTCATTGTATTAAGTTTTAGTTTTTTTTTGTAAATATTTGGTTTTCTGGCCAGTCTCAGGTTTGTCCATACAATGTTTGTTAAATGGAGTGCTAGCTCACCCACCGTACAAATTGTACACCCATTTGGGATCTGTGACTAGACTCCATGTGTAACCATATGGTGGAAGATAGAACCCTAGAAATAATGAAAGCTAATTTTACTGTGATCCCTAGCTGAGCCAAGAATGCATGGCTAGGGATCACAGTGAGTTGCAGAGGCAAGAAGAGTGATTGAACACATTCATTGCTTCAATCAAAGCATATGGAGAGGAGGCTATGTGTGTTAAGATGAATCTCACCCAAGGAGTGATCTTGGTGATTAGTTTTGGTGTGTGAAAGATCAAACCCTCATAGGCTCAGTCAGTAAATAAGGAAACCCTTAATTATAGGCCTAAATATAGCAACCCACTATACGGACATGTTGGGGAAGGGAAACTAGATGAATCTTGAGGATTTCCATAAAGGGTATCCAAATATATAAATTTTTATCTACTTTTTTGAGAAATTTTTTGTGTTATAAGCCAAAAGGTGTCCAATTAGGCCTAATTGCCTTGTAGCCCTATTTGGGTCAGTCAAGAATGAATCTTTGGAAGTGATAGTAGTGATTAGTATGGTCAAAGGTGAGTATTTGAGATTGTGGTGCTAGAAGGCACCCATGGAGCATTGTTAGTGGAAGCTTGATTTCATGGTTTGTGTTGACAAGTTGAAGAGGAGAAAGGATCATAGATTTAATCCTTTTGGGGTTACTTGGTGAAGAACCCTATAGGCTAGAGAAGTAGCCTTGTGAGGAACCTAAGAGAGCATAGGGTCAAAAGAGAAAGACTTGTAGTTACACCAAACATATTTGAAGAAAATCAAAATACTTAAACATGGGATTCATTTTAACAATTATCAACCTAATAACAAGGTTTATTAGTATAGCCATCTTGTAATTGGAACTATCCTATCTCTTCATCCAATGATAGGACATAGCATTCGTAAGTGGAGACTTGATATTGATGACCATGAGAGAATATTAAATGTTATCTAAGAGATAAATGAACCACTTTATGTGGACTAAATCACACATAAAATATGATATGTTCTAAATTTGTCACGCTCGAGACCAGAGATTTTATTATCTCCATTATTTCCTACTGGTGCCCATAGTGAATGGACAAGTTTTCAAAAATTTATAATATCTAAAAAATGTCTTAAGGATATGATTTATTACTTATCTCCTTGAATATGAATGTGCATTGAATTCATGTTGTAATACTTTATTTTTATCTAGTTGATTAATTAGCTCATGTGGATACAAGTATCTAGTTTGAATATGAATGTGTATTGATTTGGTATGTTGCAATTTACTTAATTAGGATACTTTATTTTTATAGTTGATTACATTAGGACACGTGTTTTAAAATTCCAGTCAAATTAAATTATTGTTTGCTACTTGACCATGTCTTAAAATGGGATGTTATATATCAGATGTCTAGAGACACCAAACATAATATAACTTAGATCATCAAACATATTTAACTTAGACTAGATCATCAACATTAAATATAAAGTACACATATTATCGAATGTACAATATAAGTAAGACGATCAACATAGGTCTCAATTATATAGCATGACATTTACATCATTCATTGTTCATAAACATGTAATCAAACATGTATATATTAAAACACATCGATTGAAAGTATGTAAACATGTATATATTAAACATCTAATTCATATAATAAAACATGTACATGCATAAATTAAACATGTGTAATCTATTGAAAGTATCATTTACATTTATATATTAAAAAATAGATTGAAAACTTATATAAACATCATGGTCATGTAGAATCAAACATGCACGTATAGAGTGAAACTATATAACATGCAAAAAATATCAACCATAGATCAAGTATTATAAACATCAAACATATGGACCTATCATGTGTCAAACATTCTATCAAAAGGACCTACAAATTAAATAATATCAAAGTGTACAATACATATGATAATTGCCTAGAGTCTAGAGATGAAATATAACATAAAATGTACATGTGATATGTCTAGATCAAATATGAAAGTGCCTATGACTCATCATGATGACTCCTCACTAAGAGGTCAGACCTAGAGTGACCATAATGTTGTGAAGGATGTGTAGATCCCTACATAGAAAGTGATATAAATTAATAAATATATACATATATGTACACATCTTTTTAAGTTTGATAAAATATTACAAGAAAACATGTTATAAAGTGTGTAAACATATAGTACATGTACACACATCGATAAATTAAAAACTCACTTGTCCACTACTGATGTCATCATCAAGTGAGTCCCAACAATGTACATGATCAGTCCTCAAATGAGTAAAAAGAGGCATATCTTGGTAGAGAAAAAATATAT